>OZ018326.1:122500308-122863042 GCA_963969495.1 Ceratothoa steindachneri
AAAAATCTATTCCTAAAGCATATTATAGCTAACCTATAAATTGCAATAGCCTTACTCTTTCCACACACCCTTAACTCCCTTCAGAAACATTTAGGCCTGCTTCTTCTCTTTCTTTTTTCCTCGCTATGTTTGTGCCCCCACTTATGGATGCAAATCCTCATTTTCCCGTAGTAAGTCGATTCCACCTCCTATGAAACCCGAAGGCTAAATACTCCATTATTCGAGCGAATAGCTTTAAGGCACGTTTCCCAACCCTATCATTTACTCTCGTCTAAAACTTTTAATTTATCCTTCAAATTCTGATCACATTTTATACGAGCATTATCCTTTATGGACTTCAGATCTTTGAGGTTCTATCTACATCAACGCACGAATATAAAGAAAAAGAATTGACGATAGAAACTAAAAGGAAAATTAGAGGAAAAAAAATATAGATTGTGCAGATCCAGATTATAGGTTTTTTTTTAGAAGAAATATAGTCTCAATAGAACAAAGGTAGAACTAGCACTAGAATGTGCCATAAAAGAAGGAAAAGACACGAATCCTAGTTAAAACCCTACCGCTCAGGTATAAACCATTTGATTGACCAGAGAGTAACTCTGAGGGCCGCGGGAGCAGATTAATGGAGGTGCCAGACTCGATTCACCTTCATCAAAAGTCCAACGGCAAAGGGCATTTTTGATCTTCTCCAAACGATGGCATTTTTTTCAGAAATTCTATTTCTTTATTCTCTCCCTCCTTGCATCCTTTCATCTCACAGTCTCGTTACCAATTCTAGCGCGTTCACGGGGGCTGAAGAGACATTGCAGACTGCATCAAAAGAATCAGCAATGCCGATAACTGCTGCAACAATAAGGGCATTTTCACGCCATACGAAAGAATAATGGAAGGATGGACAAATGAAACAATGCTGTTAAATAAAGGGCATATTATAAAGTTTACGGACCATGTCCGTTCAAAGAGTACTACACTCGAAAATATGAATTCATTCCCTCTTGCCTGACCCATGTAGTAAGTCAAATCCGAAACCTGTAGAGAGGAATTCCTACCTTCCAATTCCTGGTCTCTAGAGAATACATTGTGTTTGATTCCTTACGCCAGTGCGAATATATAGACCTCGATAAAGGGAAACTCGGTAAAAAGATGCGCTGATGTCGGATAATAAACTGACCATTAAATTCGCTGGCAAACCTGAAATGGCAAAGGAAAGGATGCAGGTTACACATCCATCCTCGAAGCTTGTCCTGATTCCCTCTATGGCGTTACACGAGGTCAAATTTTTGGCGTAGTTTTCATTTTAAGAGTTGAATAAAAGGGATTCATTGGTGAGTAATAAAATCCTTCACCTCTGGATTCCCATGGAGATGGTTGCAGGAAACTCTTTATGTACTTTCTACTAGGTTTAAAAAAAACAGTGCTTAAATAGGTGGTGAATTTCTGACTTAAAGAAATCAGATGGTTTTGATTAAGTATAAGCATATACATCACTTCTCCCCTTGTTTCATTTTGCCCTTTCCATTGAGATGATGTTGCAAATAAGTGATTGTCGGATTATACAAGATATGAAGAACTTACAAACCTTGTTAATTGAGGTTTCATTGATCGCACGTGCCACTTTAAGACGCAAATTGTCATGAAAAAGAATTTTATGTTACTAGAGCTTCTTTGAAACAGATTATATTAGGCCTTAAACAGCGGTCAGCATTCTAAAAATCTATTTTATGCCTCATATTCAAGAGAACATTAATTTCTGAATTCTAAACCATTTAGTGTTTACCAGATAAACACTACAACAAAATTAAGAAGTAATATATATATATATATATATATATATATATATATATATATATATATATATGGGATACCCAAAACTTCAAATTTTTAACGTAGTGATATCTGAGTTAACCATTGGCCCGTTGACAATATTTTAACTCAATTTACAACAAACCCCTGTCTCACAATATTCAAAAAGTAAAAACAATATTATTTATACCTTTCTCACAGTAATAAAAATTAAATCATTAAAAAAAATTAGAATATATTTATTTTAACTAATTAAATGATCGATTTGACCAACGTTCTGTTGACACGGAGATGCTTCGTTGCATTCATATGTCAATTTCTTGCCATGAATACAGTATTATGAGTTGTTTTAGTGTTTCAGTAGACTTTTCGTGCTGCCCACGATAACTAACCTCTTTCAGCAAATTTCAAACCGAATAATACATCGGGTTACAGTCTGGGCTTTGTGGAAGCCAATCATTCTTCACAATGAATTTGGATGTATAATAAATATTCAGAAACGCCTGTGTGGCTTTGCTCGCATGTGTCGGTGGACCATCATGTTTAAGACAAAAGCAATTTTCTGGATAGTTACGATGACAGTCTAGGAACAACTTCTAAAAAGTTCCATGTAATTTACAGAATTCACTTTTGTCGTTTTGGTTTTAATAAAATGGTGGTCAGTTTTACCGTTCCATAAACCTCTTGAAGATATCGTAAATTTGTTTGAAAATCATGATCTCTCATGATTCGACCTATTCACTGGAATACCACATTTATTACCACGTCGATAATCAAAGTCATTTTAACTATTTTGTTTAATTTCGAGTGTAAATTCTTCATCCGTAAATACTATCTCCTTAACGCTAAATGAAACAAATATCAAGCGAGCGTCTATTCCTCGTTTTTCTTTTATCCTTCGCATTATCGCTTTTAGATTCTGCGATTTTATTCAGAATTTTGGCAGTTATCCTTGGGAATTGAGTACCTGGTCCATTTCTTTGAGAGCAGATTTTATCATTTATGTAATTCCCGTTTTCGGGATTGTTCTTGATTAGGACCTGCTGCTTCCTGACGGAGGTCACTGGATCGCGGGGCTTTTTTAGTAGTTTTTCTAGTCCACGGCTATTCCAGCCACTGCCAAGTTACTCTTGTAATAATTTGCTACCCTTCCATCCTTTGTCAATGTAGCAAACTTTGCTGAGAAAATAGTCTCCTTCTGACAAAGTCATTTTTGCTATTGAGGGACTGATAAAAAATAGAGTAGGCCTACTTTTTAAAACTAAGATTAAGCAGAGAAGAGCCGTAACGTACCAATGCTACAGTCAGACGTAAATTTATATACATATACGAAATGAGTTTTTTTTTATACTGAAAAAAGTATAAATGATATATGATTTAATTTTTTTACCATTGTGAAACATGGCTCTTGTAAATTCAGTCAAAATATAGTCATCATAAGTCCACAGAATATTGAGAAAAAGTCGTAGTTTTGTGGCACAAGATGGATATTTATTTGTGATTTTCCGTTCCTACACACACATACACACATATATATATATATATATATATATATATATATATATATATATATATATATATATATATATATATTAGTACGAAGCAGCTTGGCCGTGAAGCTTGCATTTGCAAATGTGCAAAAATTAATTAATTAAAACTATTAAAGTTAAAGTTAGCTGGCTTCAGTCCTCCTATCGAGCTGCTAAGTTGGTGTTAAAGTTAGCTACTTATCAGGCAATCTCTTTAGTAAATAACGTCAGCTCTAAAAAGAATCCGGGGGAGATTCGAACCTCCGAAATAGGAAGTGCCGCCAAGCACGCTAACCACTATACTAACCGGGAAGCTAGGAATAGTTGACCTGGCAGTAGTTAAATTTGCTCTAAAGATAATTAAGATAATCAACTATAGTGACAAGAATAAATTTACACTTTATTTTAAAATTTATAAAAATTAATTAATTAAAAACTGTAAGAGTCAAAAACAGAAAAATGGGTTGCTTTTGGTACTTACTAAAATGGAACCATCGATGATATACTCAGTTTTTTTAGTAGAAGTTGGGATAGTGGAAGATATAGTAGGTGAAAATTAAAGAGGGGGGAGGGTATTTTGCCCTAGTAGGGAGGGCATCGTTTTATTTTTATTTTTTATTTATTTTTGCCTTATTTTTGTTGTTTGTTTATGCTTTTTATCCTATGTTTGTATAAAATTCTTGAGTTTTTAGTGTTCTTCTTATTGTTTGTTCTCTAATGATTAGTTGTACTTATTTTTGTTAAAAAAACTTCAGCTTTCAACCCTTTTTTAGCTCCAATTTACGACAATTTACCTTGTATTTCTTGTTTTGTAATAGTCGTAATGTTTGCTGTTCTCATTTATGTATGTATTGATGCAATGTTTTTTATATGTTGTATTGTGTTTTTTCTATGTATATATTGGTGTGATTACTTCTTGTGTGCATAGTTTTGTGCTCGGGAACCGACTTTGGCGTGGGACTTTAGTCCCTAACCTTGCAGGTATATTAAGCCTGCTGCCTGTTCCATGTAGCTCAGGAATGACACCATTCGTTAGAGTGGACCAGACCTTTTTTTCAAGTTTTGGGGTGACGACATTGATGGGCTCCAAACATTTCCTCCTGTGAAAATCTCTTTGCCTAAGTCGATCCCGCCTTCTAACTTTGTTGATAAGCAGGGAGGAGTAGTGTTCTGGACACGTTTGAGCCTTTTCATCGAGGGTTTATTGGACAATTGAGAGATCACTGCGGGGTAGATGAGCTTAGCTCGGACATACATCAGATATAATTTCCTGATGTTGGCCGAGCTAAGATCTCTAAGCCTGTATAGCTTGGAGATTTCTCTTCTTGCCAGGTTCCGCCCTCTCCGTATGGTGTCTCGAGTATCCATGAGGGGTGATTTTAAGGCTCAGGGCGGTGCCTTCGGCAGAGTAGCCGTATCGCCTCCCATCTATGATGATAAGCCATGTCAAATCGCTGCTCAACGGGACGATCTTCAATTTGTCCCTGTTGGTCCTGATCTTCCATCTTCTCTCGTACTGGCTGATGTTGTTGATTTGCCCTATTGTGCTAACCGCCTGCGCCCTTGCTTTCCTCTCCAGGCATGGGACAATTTGAGTGACGTCATCTGCAAATTGCAAATACTTCGTGTCCCTGTGCACCGGAGTTGGGAGGTCGATTGTGAAGACCAAGTAAAGAAGAGGACTCGGGCAGCTTCCCTGAGGAACGCCCGCCTTTAATTTGAATTCAGGGCCTCTGTACCCTTCTATCGTGAGACAGGCCCTTCTGTCCATGACGAAGTCACAGAGGATCCTTTCCAGGATTGGATCTAGTTGGAGGTTCAGGATCTTGTATTGAACTCCTTCCAGCCAGACGTTATCGAAGGCCTTTTGCACGTCCCTCAACACAATGTCTACATAGAACCTGTTCGCTTGGGAGTATGCTACTTTCTCTGTTAAGGGGACCAGGGCGGTATCCGTGCCCCTTTTTTTCGGAACCCAAGTCGTTGGGGGTTATGCGCTCCTAACTCGCTCAGTTGAGCTTGTAGCCTATCTGCTAAAATCTTCTCGAAGATTTTTCCCTGTATCTCAAGAGAGATCGGGCGATAGTTAGCCACCTGGTCTTGGGGCTTGTTTTCCTTCGGAATAAAGATGATTTTGGCCATCTTGTACCCGTCAGGGAAGTAGCCTGTATTTAGGGTAGAGTTCATTGTGTTCGCCAAACCCTGAAGGATTTTTCTTGGTGCATTTACCAGATTATTCTTCGTAATCTCAGACCAGCCTGGAGCCCTCTGCTTGAAGGACTTTATGGTGTTCAAGTTCTTTTCGACAGTTATTAGGCTTCCGTGGTTAAACATCACTCTTTTCTAAGATACTTGCGGGTGTGGGCGAGTTCTATGTATCACTGTGCCGAGGTCATCGAACAATTGGTCTTCAAAGTCCTGGTAGAAGTCGTCATTTTCCTCAGGTGATATAGCGAATATCTCTTGCCAGTGTGCTCTAAATTTTCTCTCTCGAGAGAGAGAGAAAGACTCTGGGTCCTCTATGATGTTGTCTCCATCTTTGATTTGGGTTCTAGTTCTGGGAGGCATACCATAATTCTTCGGATGTTATTCCAAAACTTTACATGATTGTTCTCCCTGTCCAGCCTCCCAATGATGTCATTCCAGATTATTCTTTGCTTTTCAATTATTATGTTTTTTAGTTCCTCACCTAGATGCCTCATTCTGGCTGTCCTTTCCCTATTGGTTCCTGTTCTGCCAATCTCTTCATATATTTCTCTATGTTTCCGGGCTATTTCTTTCATCTTGTCAGTCCACCTACGATGTGGCTTGTATAAGGAGATTGATGATCTTGTTTATCTCCTCATCAATCTCTTCGAGATTAGCGTCTGCCAAATCAGTTGGATGGTATGTACTAGTTATCTCTCTATATAGCCCCCAGTTAGCTTTAGCGTAACTTTTCCTAAGTGTAACGGGCTTGAGTAGTGGAGCAAGCGAGATCGTGGTGAGAATCGGGATATGGTCGCTCGGTACCACTGGTCTGGGCTAATTGACGATGTTGAAGGGGAAGTTTTTGCTTGTTAACACAATGTCCGGTTTTGTTGCCGAACGTTGTGTTAAGACAGTCGGCAAATCTGGCTCGGCCCTCTGGAGTCTGTCTCTTTCGAGTAGCAGTTCCAGGTTTCTTTCCCTTTCGACGGTTCTTCCGTAGCCTGATGCACCGCATCTGGCATTTAGATCACTGCCAATCAATGCTAGTTTCCGGCGCCGGAAGAGGCTGTAGAAGTTAGGGATTGGGAGGTATTTACTTGGTGGAGGTTAATAGGCAGCACTACGGTCAGGTTTCCAACCAGGGTAGGTATTACTACCGCCACAAATGATTCATCTAGGTTTGAGAGTGTTCTGTATGTAATGTTGTTTCGGATCGCGATGGCAGCGCCATCGTATCGTTCCTGTGTGTGGTTTTTGTTTAGTACTGTGTAGTTTGGTATCTTTATCCTGTTTGTGTTTATGTTAACGCCGTGTTCAGTGATGAGGATTAGGTCGGGATCCACTTTACGAAATATGTTTCCGTAAGGAATGTGTTTTCCTTCCCATCCATTGACGTTAACTGTGAGAATTCTTAATGTATTGTTAGTGTTTTCCATGTTTATGTTGTCTGGTGCTTGTGTGTGTGTATGCGTGTTTCTTGTTTTAGTGGTTTTTGTTTCGTGTGTTTTTTTTCGTTCCTAATTCTGTTGAATTCTGCCTCGCTTACGGTGAGGCAGGAGTCCCTATAGAGTTTTATTTTGGCCTTCATGAGCGCTGGTCGATTAGCGCTTCTTTGTCTGGTGAGTCATAAGACCATTTAAATAAGCCCGTTTTTACTCCGATGATTTTCATTACTTTTTGGAGAGGAGGTTTCAGCATTTCTAAAGAACTTGATATTGATTTCATCGCCATCGTATTCCTTGTTCTGTCTTGAGTTCTTCCTTCTGCTCTTGCTCCTAGCTCTGTCATGGATCTTAAGAGGCTGGGAGCACTCTCGTTCATCCTCAGATGAAGAAGCTGAACTTAAGATGTTCCTCTCAGCCTTCTTTATTCTTCTGGCTTTTACTTTCGCACTTTGAAAGGCTGAGGTTGATTCCGGGTTCTTGTTCTTTACCTTACTTCTTTCTTTGTCTCTTGGGAAAGCAGGCGCTGGTGCTTCTTCCTCTGTGCCAAATTGCATCTGGGGGACTTTCCCTGATGGTGGGTTCTCCGGGAACCACATCTCTGCTAAGCCATTGTTTTTGAGCATGATGTTTAGCTCTTTAGCGAAGCAGCCGGGGCTTGTTAAGTTGTGAACATGAGCATATAGTATGCAAGTGAGGATTTTTGTTGAGTTTTTATCTTCCTTGCCTACCTTTATATATGTCCGTTGCGCAGGGATGATTTGTTAATTTCCTGAGGGAGTGACTTTTGCCGCTCGAGCGTAGGAGGTGTTCGTCCTTCTAACTCCTTCTGCCTTCTTCTTTTTGCCTTTCTTTTTAAGATCTCCTTTTCCCTGGGGCAGGACATCACCATCACCCCATGTCTTTGTCCGCAGTTTGGGCACTTCTCTTCTTTGGCTGGGCATTCGCGCCAGCCGTGACCTTTTTGGCTGCATCTGGAACAGGTTGGTTCCTGCTCCTTGCAGTCCTTCGTGTTGTGGTGCTCCAGGCGGTAGCATCTGAAGCAGATCTGCACAGGGGTGAACTCTTCTTGCACAATCTGCTCACCACTTATCTTTGCGTTGGAGAGAAGTAGCTCTCTCTCCTTCACCTCTGTCGCCATTTCTGTGTGCGTAAATATGATATTGAAAACATGTTGATAATCTGAGTTATCTCGTTTATTCTTAAACTTGATAACCTCAGTTACCCTCACTGATTTCTGCTTTTTTTCGATCTCTTCCTTGATCTCTTCTTTGGTGTGTTGGCCAATCCATAGGTCCAGCCTTCTGCATACCTCACTCCTGTGTGCTTGGATTTGAGGAGGCGTAGTTGTTTGGAGGTTTATATTTTTGATGGTTTTAATCCCTTCCTCCTTTGTGAGTGCTTCTACGTCTTTTTCGTTTTCACATATGCGATGTATCCTGCAGGCGTGTATATTAGCCTTAGGACTGTTATACTAAGCTTGCCGAACAGGGTCTCGTAGACTGTGCCTTATCCGGCTTCTCCTGGCCGCTTAGACACCTTAGTGGGACCCTCGCGGCATTTTGGGTCGCCATTGTGGTAGTAAACACCCCTTGAGGAGGGGGTCACACTCTTTACTAATCTTGGCCTTTTCTTCCTTTGTGAGTGAATAGAGGATTTAATAAGGGGTTGATATTTAAAAGATTATAGTGATGCTTGAGAGAGATGGAAGAAAACAACTAACCAAACAGTAGTTAAAATTTAGTTAATTTTAATAACGATATTGCCCTTAAATCTTCATTGCACTATTTGATATATAAAGTTTCAAGGGTTCTTAGGTATTGTTGGTTGTTATTAAAGGGATATATATATATATATATATATATATATATATATATATATATATATATATATATATATATATAGAGAGAGAGAGAGAGAGAGAGAGAGAGAGAGAAAGAAAAAAAAACAAGGCTGCAGTTACTATTTCTTTCACAGAACCTTATTAATAAGAGCTGACGTTTTGGGTATGAAACCCATCTTCATGGACCTACAGAGAACACAACAGTAAATATAAGATCTAGGTACAATTTTTAAGTAGTTTTATAACGTATGAGGGAAAAGGATAAACAACTCTGAAACAAATGCAAGAAGCAAAAAAATTAATCACAGGAATTTACATAGGTTTATAATGCCGGTCTAATTCGGGAAATCTATGCTGTTTTTTGATATAGAAATAGAAGGCAGCAAATTGCGAGCACCTGAGTCTTCTGTTTTAACTAATGGTGTTCTGTTATATACTATTTCACTTACTTTAATACCGACAGACAAATATGATACAAATTTATAGGTATGCGAGTATATTATACCTATAATATACTCCTGGAACATTTTCTGATGAATTATTAATGTTATTAACTATTTCTTTTACCAATGATACAAAAGCACAATGAGAAAAAGAAAAAAGGTGGATAACGAAGCAATCTTTAAAGGAAAACCAGAGACCATTCTGCAATTTTCCAGTTTCTTCAAAATATCAGAAATGGAGAAAGTGTTTTGATTTCCCACGGTTTGGTAAGGGGGATGGGGACGGGGGTTACTAAATTTCTCATAAATTATGAATTAACTTATATCAGAATTTAGAGTAGGGTTACTGAATTTAATGTAAATGAATTATAATATTCTGAAATTATTTTCTTCTTTGACTTTGTTTATAATAGAAAAAATCATCGGAGGGCTTATGCGTTGAATGGCAGGCCAAATAGTGTAATCTAATGAGTAAGTGCTCTGGATTAGAGATAGAGGCTAGTGTTCATGGCTAATGTCAATGTGTGCAGCAGTACGTACGCGCATCCTATATACATTATATATTTAACATCTAATATATGTCTCGAAATCACATTGCGAGGAGGTGGTGGTTTATGATGTAGGAATGAATCGTATAATTTTTTTATCCTGGTGCTACGTTTAATAAGAATATTGGCAAATTTTAAGTAACATTTCTCTCCAATAACTATATGTTCACTTAAGAGTCACAATTAAAGTTCACATAAAACTTTCTTTTATGGATCATCTTAGTTTTAAATTTAATCAAAACATCCTTGAAATTCTTGAAAAATTTACCCTCAATGTAACTTTATTCTTAGCACTTTTAATCTTCGTTCTTTACTCTCGTTTTTTTCTTCTAAAAAGCCTATGTCAAATCGATGAGACCTTCAGTGGTCTACTTATATACGTTTCCTAGCTATACAAAAACTGTGACACGCACTACCATTCCATTCGCAATGGTTCATTCTAACTTCTGCCCGAAACTTAAGCGATTTAAGAATCGTTGTACATTAAAAAGCTACCACCCGAACTTATCGAGTAACAGTTTTCTAATACATTCTTTACATTATAAAACATCCAACGAAAATTTTACAACACTAGTCCTTCTTCTTTCATTACCTTTTCCAATTCCCTTAGTTAACCTTTTTAACTTTTTAAGTGACTTTTATGTTCATTTTAACGCCTTTTTGTTTTAACTATTCGTACCATATTGCTCTTAATTTTGGTATTCTCTTTTCACCTAGGCATTTTAGCCTTTTAAATTTTCTCTGCAAATTCTTATTTTCATTTTAATTCATTTTTATTTTAGTTCGTTTTTATTTAATCATTTGGACTATATCTTTTATGATGGTTACATTTTGTCCTATTCATTTTAATTGTATTCCACTTCTAATAATTATATTTTTCTTTCATAATTATTTGGGCTCAGTTTGAGGTCTGATAGTTTGGACTAAATATTAAGTGATTTCTTTTGCTGCTTGTGACTTCATATTTCGGCTTCGGATAAAATTGCCGCAGAATATATATATATATATATATATATATATATATATATATATATATATATATATATATATATATATATATATATATATATATATATATATATATATATATATATATATATATATATATATATATATATATATATATATATATATATATTTATATATATATATATAAATATATATATATATATATATATATATATATATATATATATATATATATATATATATAGAGAGAGAGAGAGAGAGAGAGAGAGAGAGAGAGAGAGATATATAGATATGAGAAACTCAAAGTAGCGCGTGAGTAGAGCAATAAATGCAACAATTCCCACAGTAGAATGAAAGGCGGATTCCAAGTATTTTCGAACTTGGGCAAAAGTATGAGGCCAACCTTTATATTTGTCTTTGTGGTCTTATATCGTTATGGGCGTAAGCTACTATCATATTTGCAAAAACAACACCATACATCATAATATTCTAACTTATTTTTTTTATTTTTAGCATTTTCTGTTATTTATATATTGCAAAAAAATATATTTATTTTTATTTTTCCCAGGTTTGTATCATAATATGTAGTAATTATAATTAATAATCAGTAACATTCCCAGAAATTTTGATTTGTGTGAAGTTAAACGAGGACAAATTGTAAATTACTATCAAAATGTGATATCACAAAGACAAATAGCTCAGAAGATGAGACGTTCTTGGTGGGCAGTCCAAACGACTCTCAGGCGCTTCACGGAGACTAAAGGTGTTAAATCAAAACCAAGAAAGGGCAGGAAAATGGTCACATCTCGTGAAGACAGATATTTCATTCGCCAGTCGCTTAAAAATAGGAGAAAACCCTCTTCAAAGCTCTGTGCCGACTTCAATGAGGCGAATACCTCACAAATATCAACTAGAACTGTATGAAGGAGGTTTATAGAGTATGACTTCAAAGGCTGCAAAGCCAGGAAGAAGTCATGGATCTCTGATACAAACAAGAAGAAACGTCTTCAATTGGCAAAATATCATTCCAATTAGAATACTGAGCAGTGGTCAAAAGTAACTAAATATAAGGTAATATATTATAAGGTTGGAATTAACATAATAGCTCAAAATATTTGGGTTGAAGCCTGAAAATTATGAGACATTTACAGAAAAATGAATTTGATTATATTTCATGTTATTTTCTTCAGGTTTTCAGCACACCTGTGGCGACTTTCGTCCGTCGAAGAGTTGGCGAAGCTTTTCAGCCTGAATGTCTCGTCCCAACAGTAAAACATAGAGGTGTTTCCATCATGGTAGAATGGGCTTAGATGTCTGCCAGAGGGCCCGGAGAGATGTTTTTATGCCAAGGCAGAATGAATGCACTAAATTACATCCAGGCGTCTCAAAAGCTAATGTTTTCTTTTAACAAGATAATACCGCCGTGCAATAAAGCCAAGAATACTCTCAATTGGTTTAAAACACAGGGCATTATTCCTATAGACTGGCCGTCTCAAAATCGGGACTTAAACCCCATTGAACACCTATGGTGAGTCCTTGGTAAAGCTATTAGGAGCACGACAGTTAAAAAAAATAAAGATGATTTGTACTAGAAATTGCACGAAGAATGAGCTAAAATTACACATGACGTTGGCAAGAAATGGGTGACTTGATTCCTAGGTGCATTACATCAATAATTAAAGCTAAAGAGGGGTCAACTATGTATAGGATCAAGTGCATATTCTGAAATATACCATACAACAACCATATGCATTCGTTTTATTAATATTATGAGGTCTAACTAAAAAATTGAGGGGTGGCCTCATACTTTTGGCCAAGGATGTATATATATATATATATATATATATATATATATATATATATATATATATATATATATATATATATATATATATATTAGTTAGTACAGTAGCCGGAAAAGCGAGAAAAGTGCTCAATGGCTAAATGCTTTTATATTATTTGGTCCCGTTTTCTATTTTTCTCTTCCTTCCTTAACTTTCCTCTGCCTAAAATGGGGTCATTTATGACTTCAACCCCAGAAAAATATTAATTATCTTCATAATTGCTGTTCGTATTTTGGGGAAATTTTCCGTTTTCTATCTGAACCTTATGCAAAGCATATCTGGAAAAATGAAGATAATTATCTATGTAATTTATACATTTAGGGCATAAAATATATCCTTTGGGTTATATTTGACCCCATTTATCAAATATGTCCACCTAAACTTTTTTTAGGTATTTTTGATTATTATCTCAAATTAATCAATTTTCTTATATTTTCCGAATATATTAACCTTAAATGGCTTCTAAAAGACATACTAATGCTAAAATTAGAGATCGCTTAGATGAATATGATCCTTCCGATGAGAGTGAAAAAGAGTTTACTACTGGAGATGGTTCAGAAGTAGAAGATCTGAGTCAGAAGAATGTGTTCATGAATATATTACTTCAAGAGATGGTACAAAATGGACATAGAAGCCTCGAAGCAACAGAGGACATCGACTTCAACGCAATACATTGAGCGTAGCCCCTGCAGAGCCTTACAAACTGTAGTAAACATATAATAACTCCTCTGGATGCATTTCAGTTGCTTTTCAAGAACTTTTGGATATTATAATAAAATATTCAGAACAAAAAGCCAAACAACTAAAGAATTTCGAATGGCATCTATCAAAGGAATTATTGAAAGCTTTTATTGGAATGCTAATATTTTTTGGCCCAACTAGAGGTAGGAAAGAACCGATTGCATGTATTTGGGATGAAGATGATACATTTTCGCAGCCAATTTTCAAAACAAGTATGCAGAGCCCTTCTGATGCCTGCTAACAAAACAAGAGCAGTTCCACCATGAACAGGAATAAATTCGTCAGTGCAAACTGCTATGGAATAGTTATAGGTTCTCTTCCAAAAAAGGCAGCAAACGTTCTTGGAACAAAAAGAAATAGACGTGGAATTTGCCCAAGAACGAAGGATAATAAATATTATGTCAAATGTACTACTTGTTCTATGTTCATTTCTCCAGAACACACATGTAGCAAAGTTACAACTTGAGTGAATTTTATAATCTAGAGTTACATTAATAAATTTATAATTAAGATATATTTAACAGTTTGTTTAGTTTCTGTTCCTTTATTTAGGGTTTGTTATATCAGCTTTTCTTAGATAAATATAACCCCATTCATATTTAATTATCCTTCCTAGATAAAATATACAAATATTAATAATTAATCACATCTCATATGTAAAAAATTATTGGGTTCACTTCAAGACCCCATTTCAGTCAACCGCGATTGTAAATAATTTTCAGGCAGAAAAAGGTTTAAACTATGTTTTATCCTCGTTTGGTCTAAGCAAAAGAGGAAATCGCTTGCCTATTATTATTTTCTTATTTCATATGAGTTATTGAGCATATATATATATTTATAGAGGGTCACCCCAGAAAATGGCCTCATTTCTTAATTAATGCAAGGATTGAATGAAACTTTGGTGATAACTAGTTTATTGTGTTTATAAACATCATATCAAAACATGAGAGTATTTGGACTTTTCTTTTTTATTCTAGAGCATGTGTTCGAGATGACCTCATTTAGCTCTGTGTATTTCTTGAGGCGCAGCACAAAGTTGTCCATGACGTCCTTACAAACCGATCGACTAATGGCTCTGATATCCTTCCTGATGGCTTCCTTGAATTCCGTGATGATCCTGAGTCTCCCTACGTGCACTCGGCCTTTAAGGTAGCCCCACAGAAAGAAATCTGAGGGGCTAAGGTCTGGGCTTTGAGGTGCCCACTCAAAATAAGTCTTGAGACTGATCACACGGCCACCAAAGTTCTCTTTCAGCCAATCTCGTGACAGGTTTGAGGTGTGAGAGCTTGCTTCATCTTGCTGGAACCAGAACTTCCCCATGAGCGACGGAAAGAGGGTCTGCAGCTCCCTCTTGGAGGTTTTGAGGACCTTATCATACCCATCCTTGGTGATTGTCACTACGGCGCCAGATTTCTCGAAGAAGAATGGTCTGATGATGCCTCTGGATGAGATTACAGTCCATACCGTGCACTTAGGGGAATGTAGGTGCTTGGTGGCTACCTCATTTTGTCTGGAGGTCCCCCAGAAGATATTTGTCTTCGAGTTTACCTTTCCTCTAAGATGGAAGTGAGCTTCATCTGAGGTCCAAAAGAGGTTAAGGAAAGTCAGGGTCTCCTGAATCTTCTCCAGTATCTTGACTGCCATAGCCTCTTTCTGCTCCTTGTATGAAGCTGTAAGAGTCTGCTTTGTCTGAATTCTGTATGGGTACGCCTTTACATCCATTACTAGCACTCTCCTGCAAGTCTCACGGGATATACCAAGGGACTGACTGCACTTGCCCACAGAGCGTTTTGGACTCTGCTGAACTGACTTTCTCACGCTCTCGACCAGCTCAGGTGTACGCTTTCTGGGGCGTCCTGAATGGCTTGGACGGTTGTCACTAGTTGCATTGAGGTTCTCCACTGTCCCATAGTTCTCGAAGTGGTCCACCCATCTTGAATTCTGCTCTTCGGGGGAGGCTTTTTCACATTCGAAATGATGCAGGAAAGTATCCTGTACTTTCTTGAACGAGCCTGTCTTGTAGTAATGTTTGACGCAATATATTCTTAGCTGAAGCTCCCATTGAGATCTAGTTGTGTTCACAGGCGTTGCTTCTGTCATGTCTTGCAAAGTAAGGGGGATTAGTGAATGAATGAAGGATATATCAGAAAAAGTGTGTGCAGGCCCGGTTTCGGGGGCTGACCATATATATATATATATATATATATATATATATATATATATATATATATATATATATATATATATATATATATATATATATATATATATATATATATATATATATACATGAATTGTTGAGCTACTTCCAAATCGGAGTTTCAATATGAAGGTGAAAACCAAGCACGCTATTAATAAATCATCTCTATTTATATGGGTTTGAACGTTTCAAGGACCCAGCCTCATCATCGGCACTAAAAAACTAAGATAGTAAAGGGTTAAAATTTTTAGTTTCATAAAATACTAAAATTGAATAGTGCAATTTAGGATAAGTTGCTTAATGCAAGAATAAAAATGTCATTAATTTAAAATACAATGTAAAGATTGGATGCAGTTTGATTTATATTAAATTTAGGTTTAAGTTTTAGGATGAATACTGATTCTAATATTCGTAGTTCGTTGGGATGGGGGTTATGACTAAGTATTCTAAAGTTATTCATATTAATTTCAGACTTCCATCCTTTGATTTGATCTCGAATGAGCGAGGGGTCTAATTTGTTTAGAATCAGCCCCTTGCGGGTCGACCTTCCCCGATACTACCTGATGCGACAATGGATTGACCTAATGGTCGAACCAATATAAGATGAATCGCAAGATCCACAACTCTATTTAGAAATTACAGAAGTGCGGCATTGGAATGGAATTCGGTCCTTATATCTGAAATAGGCCCCAAGATTGTATCCATTTTTCAATACGAATTTTGGGTCGAGATGTGGAT
This sequence comes from Ceratothoa steindachneri, assembly GCA_963969495.1. NCBI lineage: Eukaryota > Metazoa > Arthropoda > Malacostraca > Isopoda > Cymothoidae > Ceratothoa > Ceratothoa steindachneri. The sequence continues at coordinate 122,516,599 of OZ018326.1, forward strand.
AGAATTTATTTCGTCTTCCTGATTTCTTTAACAAAGTCTTTTGATTTCCTACCAAAGTATGGGACACTGAATAAAATGGATAATTTCTCTACAGTATTTTCTGTTGACTTTTCATGATAGAGAGAATTAAGAAACCTTTTAATATGTTTTTTCCACTAATGAGTCAAAGTAGCCATTATTTTTAAAGAATGTTTTAAGGAAAGAGAATTCTAAATGCAGCCGTCTGTATGAAGAAGCTTGTGCCTAGATCTGTTAATGTAGGCTTCATATACACTGAAGTTTCATACTTTATTCCAAAACGCTTAATATATATATTAAAAAATTAGAGTCTACCATTTTCCTCGACCTCCATTGTATGTGCAATAGCACATACAACAAGGCTTATTACGCTTTGCTCCCACCTCATGAATCGTATGGGTAGATCTGAGAGAACTGGTTAAACCTTGTTAAACCAGATCAATCACCAATTAGAAACCACCTATCGCAATGTGGCTCTAAGGCTACACTCGAGAACTTCACGATACTTAATGCGGTAAGCAACATCTCAAACCTTTACCTGCTAGAGTCAATTTATATTAAAAAAAACTTCAACCCAATCTAAATAATAACTCATTATCTGTTCCATTAAATATAGTTACACATTAACAAACATGTTAATTTTTTAGGAAATTTCACATTGTTTTGTAAAATTAAAATCTACTGCCAATTACGTTCCTATTTTATAGAAATTTCCTCGTTGGTTTTCGTCTCCGTATTTCATTGTATCCAATTCGTTTCAAATTTAATATTCGTTTCACGATTTAAAAAAAAAATTGGGACATGTATTAAAAACTTTTTATGTATATATTTAATCTGTATTTTGTATTAATTCTTTAGCACTGATAATGCGATTTGTTATAATCCTGAAACATTTGCAATAAATGTTACGAAGCGTCTTCGGCTCTTTCCTGGTTATCCTGTTTATATATATATATATATATATATATATATATATATATATATATATATATATATATATACATATATATATATATTCTTTGGACGAGTATTGCATGTGAATTCCGCAGAATCTTTCTATTACTCGTATGTGAGATGATTTGGGAATTTGACGGCGGACGAATATCTCGTAAACAAGTGATATCCAATACCAAGAATGCTGCCATCTTTCTGGCTTATTAAAATTTACCCATTTATATGGTTTGATTGTTCCGCCACAGTTTTGTGGTCACTTCTACGTTGCTTTTTTTTCTATACGTTGAAACTACGTCATACTTTAATGTCGTTTTATGGATCCAGAATGTTTGCCTTTCACCGTTTGGCCACGAAAACCACAGATATTGTATAAAGTTTGCCTTTGGGGATCGAGTTTTAGGGGCTGAATCTATGATACCCTCCACGGTGGAAGATAATTTGGACACCCTTTTTTGCCCCGAGGTTTGTTTATCCTTTCTCGCTGTAAATACGGTTTCTCGGGACAGTTTCCTTCGCTTTACCCGACCCTAATTTCTTGCCGCTTTTATACGACCTTTCCCATTCTCAAGCTCCATTTTATTCCATTAGAGAGCTATAGGTTGTGTGAATGTGAATAGCAAAAAGTGGTGAGGTAAGTATAGGGGTAAAAGCAGCGGTGAAAATGGAGAGAACATTAAATTTGCAGATGCCATAAGTATGGTTAATCTCGTGGTTTGATTCTTGATCATAGCCCTCGTTCATTGTTTTGTTTTTCTTCTTTTTTTTCTTGAGTTGAATAATCTCTTAATTTACCGTTTCGATTTTATTCTTCGTGTTGTATTTTTGCCGTTATTCTTATCTTCCTCAATTCTTTTACTATTTGTTGAGTCATTTTTGTTGGTTGTGGTATGCGCTTTTATTGCTCTTTTTTCACACTTATTGTTTGCACTTGATCCTTTATGCTAGTTCGTTCTTTTCGAGATTTGAAGTAGTTGTTCATGGAATGCTGTCTCATTGTATCAAAATCTTGTTCATGGAGTGCTGTCTCATTATATCAAAATCTTGTTCATGGAGTGTTGTCTCATTGTATCAAAATCTTGTTCATGGAGTGCTGTCTCATTGTATCAAAATCTTGTTCATAGTTATGTCTTAATCGTGTCTAAATCATGTTAATAGAGTGATCTCTCAATTATATCTGAACCATGTTCCTAAAATGATGTCCCAATCGTGTCTAAATCATGTTCATAGAGTTTTGTCCAAATCATGTCTAAATCATGTTCATAGAGAGGTATCTCTATAGTGTCTACATCATGTTCATAGAGTGCTGTCTAAATCGTGTCTAAATCATGTTCATAGAGAGGTGTCTCTATCGTGTCTACATCACGTTCATCAAGTGCTGTCCAAATCATTTCAAATCATGTTCATAGAGTGGTATCTCAATCGGGTCTAAATCATGTTCATAGGGTGCTATTCAAATCGTGTCTAAACCATGTTCATAGCGTGCTGTCTCAGTCGTGTTTAAATTATGTTCTTAGAATGTTGTCCTAATCCAGTCTAAATCATGCTCATAAAGTGATGTATCAATCGTGTTTACATCATGTAAATAGAATGTTGTCTCAATTGTGTTTAAATCATGTTCATAGAGTACTATCTTAATCAAGTCTAGATTATGTTGAGAGGGTGTTGTCTCAATCGTGTTTAAATCATGTCCAGAGAGTGCTGTCTCAATCCTGTTTAAATCATGTCCAGAGAGTGCTGTCTCAATCGTGTTTAAATCATGTCCAGAGAGTGCTGTCTCAATCCTGTTTAAATCATGTCCAGAGAGTGCTGTCTCAATCGTATTTGAATCATGTCCAGAGAGTGCTGTCACAATCGTGTCTAAATCATGTTCATAGAGTGAGTGGTCCCAATCGCGTTTAATTCATGTTCATAGAATGCAGTCTCAATCTTGTCTAAATCATGTTCCTAGAATGCTGTCCCAATCGTGTCTCAATCATGTTCCTAAAATGCTGTCTCAATTGTGTCTATGTCATGTTCTGAGGAGTATTTCCACTTGAAATTGACCGCTCTAAATTCTAGCAAGGATTTCCTCGTTATCTGTGGAAAATTTGTTGTGCCTAGTCGTGTAAACTTCCATGTCAATTCACTCGACCTTGGCTTCGAGGAATTGTTTCTCTTTGTTTTCATTCCTTCTTTTGTTTTTCTACTTCACTCTGTTCCTTTTTTGGTCTTTTCTTGGTCGGTTTCGGTCAGTTCTTCCGTCGATTGTATTTCATTGTTTGCCTCTTAGTCCTCTTCTTTCTCCTCCTCACCTTCGCGTGGTTTGCCCATGTCTTTGGTTTCTTTTTCGTTTCCATTCAATTCTGCCGGATCCAACACAGCTCACTGGCTATCAGCTATTGCCATGCTGATCTTTATGTTGGTTTCATTATCCGGTCGAGAGGTGCGACCTAACCAAGAAACGGATGGCAATACTATTGATAGCTTTAATAGTTAGTGAAAAAGAAATATGACGATGAATTTCAATGGGGTTGTGGGAAAGACGCAACTTCAAAATGGGGAGTAAACCCAAGGAAGATCTAAAGACTCAATCTCCTCGTAGACCATCGGGAAAACGGCGCAGCTCTCGAGCCTTTGTCAATCATGTATCTACACATTCTACAGCCACCTGTTCTAATCTACAGACACTTATTCTAATCTACAGCCACTCGTTCTAATCTATTTATTCAACTACAATTCCATTGTGTGACAACACTCAACTAAATCCGCACTTATGAATTATCCTCCGCATTTCTCTTCCACGCAATCTTCCTTGATTAAATCACATTGTCTCTTCCACTCAAGCACTTCTCAAGATAATTTAGTGGGTTAATGCTTCCTATAAAGGAGTCTCCGCCCTTTCACTCTTGTTCTTCCTCCCCCCCTCTCCCTCGTTCTGCCCCCTCTCTCTCGCTCGCTCGCTCAACAAAATTCTCTCAAACCTGTTTTTTCTTAATTTGCTAATGAGAGAATTGTGTGTAATTGATGATTGCCAGGATAATCTTGTATAATTCACGATTACCCAGGATCTTTTTATTCCTTTTATTTAAATCGATTTCTATATGACTGGTCTAAATGTTCCAAAAAGAACCCATCGTTTATTCAAGCGGTCGATTCGGAGACTTTTATTCCTGTATAAAGAAAATGGAAATTTGTTGGACCTAGATACCAGATACCACAGTAAATAATACAATTAGTTCTACCTCACGTACTATCTCCCAATTTAAAATTTACCCCATTTAGGGGTGACGTACTCCTGTTTAATGATCGCAAAAGCAGTTGGAAATGGGTAAAAAGGGGGAATCAGAATTAGCGAATAGAGAGAAATCGTATCGCTTAGACGCTGTCCATAATTCTTCCTGGATCTAAACAGACACCTCAGTCGACGGAGAGACTCCCGATTCGGGTGGAATGTGCGGTGGTTACCAGATCCGTGATTTGTATCCCACCTCAAACAGTAATTCAGAACCTAGAAAAGTCTCAAAAATGAGTTCCAATCGGTGGTAAATCACAGCTAAAGGTCTTAAAAAGGCTTTAAAATCGGTGGTAAATCCCAAATAAAAGTCTCAACAAAGAGTTAAAATCGGTGGTAAATCCCAAATAAAAGCCACAACAGGGAGTTCAAATCGTTGGTAAATTCCAAATAAAAGCCTTAAACGGAAGTTCAGAGAAGTGGTAAACTCCAAATCAAAGTCTCAAAAAGCAGTGCAAAGCGATGCTAAATCGTAAAATTGACACACAAACATAACGAATAAGCAGCCTAATTCGGTCGTAAATCACATACAAAATAATAAAAAAGAACTGCAAATCGTAATGAATCCCATAGAAAAGCCTAAAACCGCAGTGCTTATTTGTGGTAAATCTGATATAAAAGTCTGGGAAAGTAATGCAAATCGCTGGTAAATCCCCTAGAAAATATTTTAAAATACAGTGCAATTTTGGTGCTAAATTGCTTAGAAAAGCTTTATAAAAGAGGAAATCGCCGCCAAAAGCAGTGTAAATCGGTGGTAAATCCAACTGAAAATCCTAAAAAAATTATTGCAAATCGGGAGTAAATCCCATTGCAAAAAGAAAGAGCGCAAACCCCATTGAAAATCGTCTAAAGCTAATGCAAATTGGGTATAGTGCCATATTTAAAAATAATAATTATATTAAAAAATATATTTTATGTGCAAGACTGGGCTAATTATGGTACGTATGTCGGATTTGACCTACGGGAACCTAAGGAATGGCACACATCTCATTTTGCAATGTCATTTGCATCATGAAATATTTTAATTGCAAGCCAATTAATTTTTACATTTTGTGTATGATGAAACTTTTGATTTAATTCGGTTTGAAATGGGTTGTCTCCATACGAAATATCATGTGTGATATATCTTTATATGTCAACGGCGATCATAACATAAGGTACAACCCCAAGTTCTATTTCTTTACTGTGTACGTTCTTAAGCATAACCGCAAAAATGCCCATATTTTCTCATCGCACACTACGATTACCTTTAAAAAAAGCTGTTTTAAACATATATTGCCCTTTATGGCGACTGGAAAAAGAATTAAAAAATATAAGACCATAAAAATTAACCAGTGCCATGAGTAATGTGAAATATGCATAAATCGACCTAAAATCTAAACATAGGCATTTATGCCGTGACATCCTCGTTGTGACAACATCCGAAGGCTTGTATGTTATTCCTGTATGATGATGGTATATTCACTCTTCGAAAAAAAAATTTGGATAGTAGTAGATAAAAGTAGGTGAAAAAATAAAGATTTTAAGATGGAAGGGGGGTGCCCTAGTAGGAAGGCATCGAAGACTTTTTACTTTTAGTTATTTTACTTTATTTATTTGTGTTATGTAGTGTCTATTATGTATTGATTTATTTACGTGTAGCAGGCGTGTTCTTCTTGTTGTTCGTGTGTCAGATGTTGTTGTACTTATTTTTAGTTAAATTCTTGAGCATTCAAGCCTTTTAAAGCTTTTGGCTTGGCAATAAACCTGTGTTGTTATTGTTTGATTTTGTGGATATCCTGTGTTTGTCTCGTTACGGTTGTGTTGTATATTGGGTATCTGTTAAGTGTATATTGCTGTAATGTTTTCCTGTGTACAGTTTTTGGTGCTTGGGAGCCGGCTACGTCGCGTGGCATTCCACGGAGTCGTGCAGGGATGCCCACTCTGCCACCTATTTCCCGTAATTCTGGTATGACATCATTTGTAAGTGTAAACCAGACCCTTCTCTCCAGTTTCTTGGAGAAGATGTTGATAGGGTCTAGTTTATTTCTTGCATGGAGCTCCCTCTGACGGCGTTGGTCCCGGCTTCTGACCTTGTTGATCAGTAGGGATGCAGTGTTTTGCACTCGCTGCATTTTTCTCATTGAGGAATTGTTTGCCGCTTGAGTCACTACTGCGGGATAGATGAGCTTAGCACGGACGTACATTAGATATATCTTCCTGATGTTGGACGAGCTAAGGTCTCTAAACCTGTATAGCTTGGAGATTTCTCTCTTCACCAGGCTCTGCCTCTCCGTGTAGTGTCTCGCGTATCAGTGATCGGAGAACTTTAGGCCCAGGACAGTGCCTTCGGCGGAGTAGCCGTATCTCCTCCCCTCGATGACTATGGGGTCCGTCAACGTGCGGCTTAGTGGGACGATCTTAAATTTGTCCCTATTTGTTCTTATCTTCCAGCGTCTCTCGTACTGGTTGATGTTGCTTATTTCTGCTATTGTTTGCGCTGCCTGATCCGTTGCTTTCTTCACCGGGCACGGGACGATCTGGGTGATGTCATCTGCGAATTGCAGATACATCGTGTGCCTATGCACCGGTGTTGGGAGGTCGATGGTAAAGACCAAGTAAAGCAGAGGGCTCAGGCAACTTTCCTGTGGAACGCCTGACTTCAGTTCGAACTCGGGTCCTCTGTGTCTTTCTATCATGAGACATGCCCTTCTGTCCATGACAAAGTCACGAAGGGTCCTTTTCAGGACTGGGTCTAGCTGGAGGTTAAGGATCTTGTATTGTAATCCTTCCAGCCAGACTTTATCGAAGGCCTTCTGCACATCCCTCAACACAATGTCTACATAGAACCTATTCGCACGGTAATAGGCTATTTTTTCTGTCAGGAGCGCTAGGGGGGTCTCGGTGCCCCTTTTTTGGCGAAACCCATGTTGTTGGGGGTTGTGCGCTCCTAACTCGCTCAGTTGAGTTTTTAGCCTGTTTGCTATGATCTTCTCGAAGATCTTGCCGAGCATCTCCAGAAGAGAGATTGGGTGAAAGTTTGCTACCTGGTCCGGGGGCTTACCTCCTTTCGGGATCAAGATGATTTTAGCCATCTTGTACCCGTTCGGAAAGTAGCCTGCATTCAGGGAAGCATTCATGGTGTTAACCAGTCCCTGAATGATTTGCCTCGGGGCGTTCACGAGATTGCATTTCGTGATCCCAGACCAGCCTGGTGCCCTTTGCTTGAAGGACCTTATGGTCTTCATGGTCTCTTCAAAGGTTATCGGGCAGCCGTGGCCAACCATCTCTCTATCCTGAAAAACTTGCGGGTGTGGGTGGGTTCTATGAATCATTGTGCTTACCCCTGTATTAATGCCTTTGGAAAGTGATTTATAAATGTGTTCCCTGTAAAGAAACACAGCCAATTACAACCACGCTGTCTCTTCCATTTTTTTCTTGATTCACACACACAACACACTACTCTCCGTATTCGGAAATCGCCGAAGGGCTATTCATTCCACACTCACCTAACTTGGAACAAGTGGCTCTCCCTTGCGTCACGAAAGAATCCTATGAATGCGAGTTGGTGGCAAAACGCAGTAATACCGCCCTTCCTGCCACTCCACTCGCCCCAAACGAAAACTGGCCCATGGGGCTCGTGAGATTGCCAGTGACTGTCATTTTGATCTCTATGCGACTGTAATTATCAGGTTAGGTGACCCCCTTAAGTAAAGGGATGGGTGACGCAAGCAATTAAATAACATAGAGAGTAAGAATATCGGCTGATGGTGTCAGCGATGCGTCGTAATGGAAAACCTAGAATAATTTAGCGAAAGCTTCGAATATTTGAGCGAAAACATAGAATTTAGGCACAAACATAGATTAATTAAACGAAAACAGAAGAAGAAAGTGAAATGATAAAAGAATTAAGCGAAAAGAGATAATAATTAAGCGAAAACGTGAAATAATTAAGCGGAAAAGTAGAAGAATCAAACGAAAATACAAAGAACTGATAAGAGTAAATTGATGAAAGGGTTGGGTCATTTGTGTTTATCCGGCAGAGGCGAGAAACAGTCACGGCAATGCAAATAATGGTCATTATGCGGCGGACCCTCGGCCAAAAATAAAGAAATGCGGAATGTGACATGAAAGTATTTTGATGGGAACGGCATTAAAAGGTAAATATAAATAATGTGTGCACACCTAACAGTCATTGAGAGACAAAGTCTCGCCCAAATTAGAGACGCGATCACTTCCGTCTCGTCTAGCGTCGTCGTCGGAGAGAGAATTGATTAGACAAGTTAATTCGAAAGTAAAGAAAACCTAAAAAGGATAGGGAATAATAATCTGTCTTCAGCAACGTACAAATACAGAGTCACGGGAAATCAAATGTCTTTGAAGCCTAGACATTAAAAGGATTCAAATTTCATAGCAAATACACGAAATATTCACAGAAAATATTTAGATTTACGTTCACGTGAACAAAATCAAATATGGGGTTTCAAAGCTTTTTCCATGTATACAGTAGTGGTGTGAGAGGGGGCTTGTAGACGCCTTGCTTCGAAAGAATAGGCATTGGTCTTGGCAGACCACCCAGGTTTCTAAGAGCTGGGTTTCACACCTGCCGATGCGGGTTACTCACTATGTAAACTTGCCACTTTCAATTTTTTGGCATTACTTTGCCCATGGAAGAAAAGGTTTACAACCGATCTGCGCTCATTTAAGATTTTTTTTTTTTTTCTCAAGTGTTGACATACAATTAAATGTGGGATCCGAGCCAGGAATATGTCCAGAGTATGGGCGCCGCTGTGAAGTCAATCAACTCCATTCGGAAAACCGCACCGATTCAATAATCTGGAAGAGAGGAGCACATGGACGTTCACACAATAAGATGAATCAATATAAGTAATGGCAGAATGAAATATAAGATAAATCAATAAAAGTAACGGAAATTAAATATAATAAGATTACTCAATAAAAGTAACGGGAGAATGAAATATAATGAGATGACAATAAAAGTAACACGAGGAATAAATATAATAAGAAGACTCAATCAAAGTAAGGGGAGAATAAAATATAATGAGATGACTCAATAAAGGTAACTGGAAAATGAAATATAATAAGATGAATTCAATAAAAGTAACGAGAAAATGAAATATAATAAGATGAATCAATAAAAGTAATGGGAAAATTAAATAAGGTGACTCAATAAAAGTAACTGGAGAATGAAATATAATGAGATGACTCAATAACAGTAACAGAATAAATAAATATAATATGATGAGTCAATATAAGTAACGGGATAATTAAATATGATAAGATGACTAAACAACAGTAACGCGAGAAATAAATTTAATATGGTGACTCAATAAAAGTAACGGGAGAATGAAATATAATGAGATGACTCAATAGCAGTAACGCGAGAAATAAATAATAAGATGACTCAATAAAAGTAACGGGAGAATGAAATATAATAAAATGACTCAATAAAAGTAATGAGAGAATTAATTATAATAATATGGTTTAATAAAAGTAACGGAGAATTATTTTTTTATAAGATCAAGCAATTAAAGTAGCGGGAGAATGAAATCTAATAAGATGATTCAATAAAAGTAACGGGAGAATGATATATAATAAGATGATGCAATATAGTAACGGGCAGTGGTGGACGCGATAACGAAAAAATGTATCACGATAACCGATAAATCGATAACGATAACCTTATCGTCGATAACCGATAATCTATAAGTGGCGATAAATTTATCGCCCGATAAGGTGATAACAGATAAATCGATAAATCCAAAAATCCGATATTAGCGATAACGATATTGATATTTTAAATAAAAAAATCGATAAATCCAAATCTTTATTTTTATCTTTATCTTAGAAAACTTAGAAAAATCTTAGAAAAAAATTAGAAAAGTCTTAGAAAAATCTTAGAAAAAACTTTAAATTCGATGTTTATCTTGTCTCTTTACTAATGAAAAATACTGTTTTAAGTAAAATAACTAAATTTTCACAGCCATAGTCTAGACCAGGTTCTGCAGCATGTTCCCCTCGTAAACTTGAGGATGTTGAAGTTTTCATCAGCAGGGAGCTTCTCTTAGCCCTGATGATGTCCTTGCCAAGGGAGAACAAGCGCTCCACCGCGGCGCTGCTCGGCATCGCCGTTTTGTACCTCAAGAAGAGGTCAAGACCGGCCGTCCCGCACTCCGTTCAGTATACTTTCGGTTCACAGCTCGGACCTACCTATTTGTGCCTCCAAGGCACGCGCGGCTCGCCCCTGTGCTAAACTGGAACCAAAAACTGAAATTATCGATTATCGCTAGTTCGGCACGAAAAGTATCGGCGATACCGATAAATCGATAACGCGAAAAAAAATCTTGGGTAACCGATAACCCGATATCGTTATCACGATAAGGCCCACTTATGGTAACGGGAGAATGAAATGTAATAAGATGACTATATAAAAGTAATGGGAGAATGAAATATAATAAGATGATTAAAAAAGTAACGGGAAAATGAAATATTATAGATTAGTCAATAAAGTAACCGGAGAATGAAATATAATAAAATGACTGAATATAAGTTACTGGAGAATGAAATGTAATAAGATGAATCAATAAAGGTAAAAGGAAAAATAAATATAATAAGATGACAATAAAAGTAAATGGAAAATTAACGTAAAAATAAATATAATGAGATAATTCAATAAGAGTAACGCAAGAAAAAATAAAATATTATGACTCAATAGAAGTAATGAAAGGATGAAATATAATGAAATGACTCAATATAACTAACGGGAGAATTAAATATAATGATATGACACAATAACAGTAACGCGAAAAATAAATGTAATATAATGACTCAAAAAAAGTAATGGAAAAATAAAATATAAAGAGGAGATGACTCAATAGCAGTAACCAGAGAAATAAATAAAATAAAATGACTCAATAAAAGTAACGGGGAAATGAAATATAATAAGATGACTCAATAAAAGTAATGGTGGAATGAATTATAATAATATGGTTTTAAAAAAGTAACGGAAAATTCAATTTTTATAAGATGATGCAATAAAAGTAACGGGAGAATGAAATCTAATAAGGTGATGCAATAAATGTAACGGGAGAATGAAATCTAATAAGATCACTCAATCAAAGTAATGGGAGAATAAAATATAATAAGATTACTCAATCAAAGTAATGGGAGAATAAAATCTAATAACATTACTCAATCAAAGTAATGGGAGGATGAGATATAATGAGATTTTTTAATAAAAGTAATGGGGAATGGGAATATAAGAATATCACGGAATAAAAGTATTCGGGAAAATGAAATATTATAAGATTAGTCAATAAAGTAAGAGGAGATTGAAATATAATAAGATGAATCTATAAAAGTAGAGAGGAAATTAAATATAATGAGATGACTCAATAAAATTAAATGGAAATTTAAATATAATATGATGACTCAAAAAAATTAACGAGAGAATGAAATATAATCAGATGACTCAGAAAAAGTACGCGAGAAAGAAATATAATGACTTAATTTAAGTAAAAGGAGAAGGAAATATAATAAGATGACTCAATAAGAGTTACGCGAGAAATAAAATAATAAGATGACTCAATAAGAGTAACGGGGGAATGAAGTATAATAAGATGACTCAATAAAAGTAATGAGAGAATTAAGTATAATAATATAGTTTAATAAAAGTAACGGAAAATTAATTTTTTATAAGATGATGAAATAAAAATAACGGGAGAATAAAATAAATTTAATAAGATGATACAATAAAAGTAATGGGAGACTGAAATATAATGAGATGGCTCAATAAAAGTAACGGGAAAATGAAATATAATGAGATGGCTCAATAAAAGTAACGGGAAAATGAAATATAATGAGATGGCTCAATAAAAGTAACGGGAAAATGAAATATAATGAGATGGCTCAATAAAAGTAACGGGAAAATGAAATATAATGAGATGGCTCAATAAAAGTAACGGGAAAATGAAATATAATGAGATGGCTCAATAAAAGTAACGGGAAAATGAAATATAATGAGATGGCTCAATAAAAGTAACGGGAAAAGGAAATATAATGAGATGGCTCAATAAAAGTAACGGGAAAATGAAATATAATGAGATGGCTCAATAAAAGTAACGGGAAAATGAAATATAATGAGATGGCTCAATAAAAGTAACGGGAAAATGAAATATAATGAGATGGCTCAATAAAAGTAACGGGCAAGGGAAATATAAGGAGATCATTCAATAAAAATAACGAGAGAATGAAATATAATAAGATGACTCCATAAAAATAACGGGGGAATGAAATATAATAAGATGACTCAATAAAAGTAATGAGAGAATTAATTATAATAATATTGCTTAATAAAATTAATGGAAAATGAAACTTTTATAAGATGATGCAATAAAAATAACGGGAGAATGTTATATTATAAAATGACTAAATATAAGTAACGGGAGAATGTTATATAATAGGATGACTAAATAAAAGTAACGGGAGAATGTTATATAATAGGATGACTAAATAAAAGTAACGGAAGAATGTTATATAATAGGACGACTAAATAAAAGTAACGGGAGAGTGAAATATAATCAGATGATTCAATAAAAGTAACGGGAGTGTTCATTTAGTTCTACAGGCGATTTTGCTGTCCTCTTGTGCTTCATCCTGGTTACCTGTTTAAATATTATTAGTTTTTTTTAGAAAAATACATCTCTTCCCTTTCGTTTCGCGGGGACCCTTAACTAAATAATACAATCAGCATAAAGATCAGTATGACAATCACTGGCCTGCCCGTGGGCACCAGAGTCGTTTTCGTTGGGGAGGGGGGGGGAGAAAGCTATTCCTGTTCCTCGCCAGCGACGAGCGACAGATGGCAACCCTTCGTGCCTCCCCACGGACCCGGTCAGGGAATTGTGGATTCGAAACACTCGCGTTACGGAGACGGAAGAGTGATGCGTTATGTGTGCGAAGGAATGGAGACGGAATAAAAGCGTTATTGTGATGAGCAAGTTGCACACTAATTTCGAGTGTATCTGAAGATACCATAAACTTTTTATTCAGAGACCAGTTTCGAGATATTTTGGTCAGGAAACTCTAGAAACCAGTCTCCGATAGAAGTTTTCAATGTTCTTATCGAGGGGAGGGGTTGATTGGGGGAAATCCATCCCGTGGAAGTCGTTTGTCGTCCTCGTCTTCGTTTCCGACGAACACTCCTGCCGTTTGCCCACATTTTCACTTCCTCTAACTTCACGAATTTCTTTACAAACCTTTTAAATCATTTTTTGTAGCAGTTCCCTCGTTTTTTCCGCTTTATTATTTGTTTAAATAAATAAAAATCGGGACACCAAAATTTTGATGATCCGATAAATCACCCGCAGAAAAACAAAGACACTCAGGGTGTGGGATTTCCTTCGCTTTCGTTATAAAATTACACGCAGGGAAAAAAATAAACCACTATCCTGGTTATATATTTTCAAGACGTCAACTTAACTAGTTTGACACAACGTGTGGTTGGCGCACTTCATCGCCACAAAAGACCACGCCCTTCCTGTCCGCCTTGAGCCCTCCTAAGCGTCAATCATTTTGTCCACGTCAAATTGGTCCTCCATAGCGATGGATTTCTGTGAGGGATCATGCCTGGGCAGGAGATCCCTCTCACGCCCCCTCACGAACCTCCTCTATACACACGTATCATCATATCATCCACTTCTTCCTCACTTTGGCCTTTTCTCTCTTAAACACCCATTCAACACCCTTCTATGGGTGTTCCAACACTTCTCACACCCTTACACTCTCGTATACCTTTTTGGGGAGCCACCCTGTATTCTCTTTACAAGAATATCCACATCCATTCTGTATATAATATATACATGTGTGCACACCACCTCAGAACACTCAGTCGCAACCTCACTGATACCCTTCACGCCATAAACACGGCTTAGTCACCTCGTTCCGCGTTTCGCACCCCAAGCTCTCAAGTTGTCCAACTGCATTGCTCTGAATCGAGATCTCTCCTTCTGTCATACAGTAGTCTCACTCTCATACACCTACGCTGGTACCATTCTCTCATACAGCTTCCAAATACAGTCCACGTCCAAACACTTACCATTACTGTGCTTTAATTACCACCAGAGACTTTCCTACCATTTAAAACCCTGTGGTCACAATCTACTTCAACTTTACCACTAGCACGGACTCTAATATATTTCCCCACCTCATTCCCATGCACAAATATCATTAACTTACTCTTTTATATATTCACTTTTAAACCTTTCCGTCCACACGCGCTGTCAAAAGCTTCCATTATTTCAAAATCTCTCTCACTCTCATCCATCAGACCAGGTCACTAACATATACCAACATAGAGCCCTTCAATCACGAGTAATCATCAATTCCATACCTACTTCTCTTATTACTCAATCCATAAACATATTAAACAATCAATGAAGACACCCTACAACCTTGCCTTATGCCACCACGTATGTTATTTGTGTTAGATAACAGAGTGGTGACTAGAAAAGTTGCTAGTGAATCTAAATAACCAAAAATTACTATAAAAGTTGATATTTGAGTTAGATACCTGAGTGGCCACTAAAAAAGTTGCTATTTGAGTTAGATAACCTAGCTGCTAATAGAGCAGTTACTATTAGAGTTAGATAACCGAGAGGTAGCTATAAAAGTTGCTATTTGAGTTAGATGACTGAATGGATAATAGAGAAGTTGCTATTAGAGTTAGATAGCCGAAGGGTATATATAAAGGTTGATGTTTGACTTGGATAACGAAGTAGCCGCTAAAAAAATGTTATTTGACTAAGATAACCAAGGTACCAATAAATCAGTTGGTATTACAGTTAGATAACCACGCGGTAAATATAAAACTTGTTATTTGAGCTAGATAACTGAACGGCTAATAGAAAAGTTCCCAATTGAGTTAGATACCTGAGCGGCCAGAAACAAAATTGTTATTTGATTTAGGAAACTAAGCGGTTAGTAGAAAAGTTCCTATTTGAATTAGATAATCGAGATGCCACTAGGTATTTGCTATTCAATTTACATAATCGAGCAGCCACCAGGTATTTGTTATTCAATTTACATAATCGAGCGGCCACTAGGTATTTGTCCTTTAATTTACATAATCGAGTGGCCACTAGGTATTTGCTATTTAATTTACATAATCGAGCAGCCACCAGGTATTTGTTATTCAATTTAAATAATCAAGCGGCCACTAGGTATTTGCTATTCAATTTACATAATGGAGCGGCCACTAGGTATTTGCTATTCAATTTACATAATCGAGGGGCCACTAGGTATTTGCTATTCAATTTACATAATCGAGGGGCCACTAGATATTTGCTATTTAATTTACATAATCGAGCGGCCACTAGGTATTTGCTATTCAATTTACATAATCGAGGGGCCACTAGGTATTTGTTATTCAATTTACATAATCGAGCGGCCACTAGGTATTTGCTATTCAATTTATATAATCGAGCGGCCACTAGGTATTTGCTATTCAATTTACATAATCGAGGGGCCACTAGGTATTTGCTATTCAATTTACATAATCGAGGGGCCACTAGATATTTGCTATTTAATTTACATAATCGAGCGGCCACTAGGTATTTGCTATTCAATTTACATAATCGAGGGGCCACTAGGTATTTGTTATTCAATTTACATAATCGAGCGGCCACTAGGTATTTGCTATTCAATTTTCATAATCGAGCAGCCACCAGGTATTTGTTATTCAATTTACATAATCGAGCGGCCACTAGGTATTTGTTATTCAATTTACATAATCGAGCGGCCACTAGGTATTTGCTATTCAATTTATATAATCGAGCGGCCACTAGGTATTTGCTATTCAATTTATATAATCGAGCGGCCACTAGGTATTTGCTATTTAATTTACATAAACGAGGGGCCACTAGGTATTTGGTATTCAATTTACATAATCGAGGGGCCACTAGATATTTGCTATTCAATTTACATAATCGAGGGGCCACTAGGTATTTACTATTCAATTTACATAATCAAGGGGCCACTAGGTGTTTGCTATTTAATTTGCATAATCGAGGGGATACTAGGTATTTGCTATTCAATTTACATAATCGAGCAGCCACCAGGTATTTGTTATTCAATTTACATAATCGAGCGGCCACTAGGTATTTGCTATTCAATTTTCATAATCGAGCAGCCACCAGGTATTTGTTATTCAATTTACATAATCGAGTGGCCACTAGGTATTTGCTATTCAATTTACATAATCAAGCGGCCACTAGGTATTTGCTATTCAATTTACATAATCGAGAGGCCACTAGGTATTTGCTATTCTATTTACATAATCGAGGGGCCACTAGATATTTGCTATTCAATTTACATAATCCAGGCGCCACTAGGTATTTTCTATTCAATTTACATAATCGAGGGGCCACTAGGTATTTGCTATTCAATTTACATTATCGAGGGGCCACTAGGTATTTTCTATTCAATTTACATAATCGAGCGGCCACTAGGTATTTGCTATTCAATTTACATAATCGAGCGGCCACTAGGTATTTGCTATTCAATTTACATAATCGAGCGGCCACTAGGTATTTGTCCTTTAATTTACATAATCGAGTGGCCACTAGGTATTTGCTATTTAATTTACATAATCGAGCAGCCACCAGGTATTTGTTATTTAATTTAAATAATCAAGCGGTCACTAGGTATTTGCTATTCAATTTACATAATGGAGCGGCCACTAGGTATTTGCTATTCAATTTACATAATCGAGGGGCCACTAGGTATTTGCTATTCAATTTACATAATCGAGGAGCCACTAGGTATTTGCTATTTAATTTACAAAATGTAGCGGCCACTAGGTATTTGCTATTCAATTTACATAATCGAGCGGCCACTAGGTATTTGTTATTCAATTTACATAATCGAGCGGCCACTAGGTATTTGCTATTCAATTTACATAATCGAGGGGCCACTAGGTATTTGCTATTCAATTTACATAATCGAGGGGCCACTAGGTATTTGTTATTCAATTTACATAATCGAGCGGCCACTAGGTATTTGCTATTCAATTTACATAATCGAGCGGCCACTAGGTATTTGTTATTCAATTTACATAATCGAGCGGCCACTAGGTATTTGCTATTCAATTTACATAATCGAGGGGCCACTAGGTATTTGTTATTCAATTTACATAATCGAGCGGCCACTAGGTATTTGTTATTCAATTTACATAATCGAGCGGCCACTAGGTATTTGTTATTCAATTTACATAATCGAGCGGCCACTAGGTATTTGCTATTCAATTTATATAATCGAGCGGCCACTAGGTATTTGCTATTCAATTTATATAATCGAGCGGCCACTAGGTATTTGCTATTTAATTTACATAAACGAGGGGCCACTAGGTATTTGGTATTCAATTTACATAATCGAGGGGCCACTAGGTATTTACTATTCAATTTACATAATCGAGGGGCCACTAGATGTTTGCTATTTAATTTGCATAATCGAGGGGATACTAGGTATTTGCTATTCAATTTACATAATCGAGCAGCCACCAGGTATTTGTTATTCAATTTACATAATCGAGCGGCCACTAGGTATTTGCTATTCAATTTTCATAATCGAGCAGCCACCAGGTATTTGTTATTCAATTTACATAATCGAGTGGCCACTAGGTATTTGCTATTCAATTTACATAATCAAGCGGCCACTAGGTATTTGCTATTCAATTTACATAATCGAGCGGCCACTAGGTATTTGCTATTCAATTTACATAATCGAGGGGCCACTAGGTATTTACTATTCAATTTACATAATCGAGGGGCCACTAGATGTTTGCTATTTAATTTGCATAATCGAGGGGATACTAGGTATTTGCTATTCAATTTACATAATCGAGCAGCCACCAGGTATTTGTTATTCAATTTACATAATCGAGCGGCCACTAGGTATTTGCTATTCAATTTTCATAATCGAGCAGCCACCAGGTATTTGTTATTCAATTTACATAATCGAGTGGCCACTAGGTATTTGCTATTCAATTTACATAATCAAGCGGCCACTAGGTATTTGCTATTCAATTTACATAATCGAGCGGCCACTAGGTATTTGCTATTCTATTTACATAATCGAGGGGCCACTAGATATTTGCTATTCAATTTACATAATCCAGGCGCCACTAGGTATTTTTTATTCAATTTACATAATCGAGGGGCCACTAGGTATTTGCTATTCAATTTACATTATCGAGGGGCCACTAGGTATTTGCTATTCAATTTACATAATCGAGCGGCCACTAGGTATTTGCTATTCAATTTACATAATCGAGCGGCCACTAGATATTTGCTATTCAATTTACATAATCCAGGCGCCACTAGGTATTTTCTATTCAATTTACATTATCGAGGGGCCACTAGGTATTTGCTATTCAATTTACATAATCGAGCGGCCACTAGGTATTTGCTATTCAATTTACATAATCGAGCAGCCACCAGGTATTTGTTATTCAATTTACATAATCGAGCGGCCACTAGGTATTTGCTATTCAATTTTCATAATCGAGCAGCCACCAGGTATTTTTTATTCAATTTACATAATCGAGGGGCCACTAGGTATTTGCTATTCAATTTACATTATCGAGGGGCCACTAGGTATTTGCTATTCAATTTACATAATCGAGCGGCCACTAGGTATTTGCTATTCAATTTACATAATCGAGCGGCCACTAGATATTTGCTATTCAATTTACATAATCCAGGCGCCACTAGGTATTTTCTATTCAATTTACATTATCGAGGGGCCACTAGGTATTTTCTATTCAATTTACATTATCGAGGGGCCACTAGGTATTTGCTATTCAATTTACATAATCGAGCGGCCACTAGATATTTGCTATTCTATTTACATAATCGAGGGGCCACTAGATATTTGCTATTCAATTTACATAATCCAGGCGCCACTAGGTATTTTTTATTCAATTTACATAATCGAGGGGCCACTAGATATTTGCTATTCAATTTACATAATCCAGGCGCCACTAGGTATTTTCTATTCAATTTACATTATCGAGGGGCCACTAGGTATTTGCTATTCAATTTACATAATCGAGCGGCCACTAGGTATTTGCTATTCAATTTACATAATCGAGCGGCCACTAGGTATTTGCTATTCAATTTACATAATCGAGCGGCCACTAGGTATTTGCTATTCAATTTACATTATCGAGGGGCCACTAGGTATTTGCTATTCAATTTACATAATCGAGCGGCCACTAGGTATTTGCTATTCAATTTACATAATCGAGCGGCCACTAGGTATTTGGTATTCAATTTACATAATCGAGCGGCCACTAGGTATTTGCTATTTAATTTACATAACCAAACTTCAATAGAAAAGTTGCTATTTGAATTAGATAAACTTGGGAGGCTATAAAAGTTGCGATTTGATTTAGTTAACCGAGCGGTCACTATAAAAATTGTTATTTGATTTAAATAACTAAGCAGCCACTAAAAAGGGTTACTACTTAAGTTAGATAACTGAGCTGCATTAGAAATAGTGGTTTCAAGCTACTAAACAAAGGTTTTAACACTAAAAGATCAACGAATTTTTTTGTCGTATAAAATTCCCCGACCGTAAAATAATTTGTCCTTACAAATCGTTGACAGACCCCGATTAAGAAGGAAATTGATACTGCATCTAACTGATACTTTTTTATCCTTTTTTCCTACTTTCCTTAAGGTGTTTTCGACTCTGACCTCCTTTCCTTTCTTTGTACTAGCTTCGAGTAGATCTTGGGGTCTTGGATGGTCCGTGCTTCTATACTTCTTCAAACACTAACTCTTCCTTTCGTGTACTCCTTTTCGAGTCTTCCCTAGTACATATATAATTCTGTAATATCTCATCACCTTGAGATCAGCTTCCTTGTTCTTTCGTAATACAATGGATGCACCAGGCCGTGAGTGGTTTTCACCAATTTTGCATAAAAAGAGCGTTAAGTAACCAATCTCTTTCTCTCACACGTTTTATTCCATTTATCTCCCCTCGCACTTCTCTGCAAAAGTTATTTAAACTGCGCGACATATTTTGTGGGTTTGTTCCCTTTCTTCTGATAGTGCCATTATTATTCGTCTTCCCCCTTCTTCCCACCACGTTCCAATACGGTCTTCATTTTCCCCCAAACTCATCATCTCAAGAAATCAAAAAAACACCATTCTTCTACACACATTTTCTTCTGCCAATGCACGCCTGAACTCCCCTTTTCAATTCGTTCATTTTAACCGGGTCAACGTGCAAATAAATTTCTTCAGACGAGTGCTTCCTTTGTACCTTTAGTGGGTAGTTTTTCTTGTTCCTTCTTCTTTATGCATAAAAAGTGCATATCAATAACCGCTTTCTCTACATTTCTCACATTATTTTCATTCTTAAAACTCTGTCCATGTCGGGAATTTTACGGACAACTTTCACACTATAAAAAAAACCACCCTGACGAACCAAATGATTAATAAGAATTAATGGATTTTATATAAATCAAATGTGTTCCTAAATCTAATGGGATAATTTGTGATTTTACCCCCCCCCCCACATCAATCTCATTTTTTATAAAGCCTTTTTTATGTAAATTCTTAATTTTTCAATGATATATAAAAGCATAAGTTCTTGAGACATTCTTCAACGTCAACTGTAACTGCTTTCCCACAAGGTGGAGTAGCACCTATCAACGTTACGTGGCCTCAATTATTATGACTTATAACCTTATGATCATATATGACCTTCCGACATTCCAAACTTTCAAAAATTCCTGGACTAACCTAAGGAGGACCTTGCCAATTATATCACTTGAAATAGAATGTAAAACAACATAATGCTTTCAAATTTCGTTAGAATCGGCAGAATAGTTATGATGTTATAGACAAATATTCCCTGGCTAACCTTGTGAGGACTTTGGCAAATTATATTACTCGAAAGAGAATATAAAACAACATAAAGGTTTCAAATTTCGTTGAATCGGCCGAATAGTTACGATGTTATTGCCAAAAAAAAACTCATTGAGAAGTAAAATGGTTACCATCCGAGTGACCACGACTAAAAATACCTACCTCTTCCTATTTTCTTTTCAGGTCTCAAGCACCAAACCATCCATCTTATTTTCCCCAATGCCAAATCGACCTCTCATAGCGATGGGTGTGTTATTTACTGCATCACTTCGCCCAGGCATGGCTCACCCCTTGGTGAAACGCTCCAAGCAAGCGCTCTTACAAACCACCTCACATTTACATACCACCTCAGAACACTCTGAATCCTAACCTCATTCTCATTCTCACAGCGCAAATACCTCCTACCCACTCTTTTCTGACTCTCCCAACCCTTCTCACTTTGAACATTCCTCTTAAATTGTCTATAGTTTTACTTCGAATCACTAACGTTATTAGCATCATACTTTCATTCAACTTTCTGGCACATTCCACGCTCGAATCCTTAGCATTCTCTGCCTCTGATACTTCCCTACCATTTAAAACTTTGTGGCTACACTCTCCTTCATCATTATCATCCCATTCACTTTATACCTCATGGAATAAAACCGCACTTTTTAAAGAGCCACACCACACCCTACGCCATTATTATTCCTAAACACCATCTCATTCTTTTCCGCATTTACTTTTAGTCCTCTCCACCAGTCAACATTAACAAATCTCCCTCACTCCCAGCAACTAACACCGACTTATTGACAAACACATAGAGTCATACTTCACTATTCTTCATGAATCTCACACCTCTCATTTACAAGCCTTATTTTCTCATCACTCCATCCATAAATATATTAGACAGCTTTGGCCACACCAAATTGTATCAAACCACTCAGAACAGTTTAATACCTACTCAATACGTTATTAGAACCTGCAATAACGTTTGACTATCTACACGAACATACTCTCTTTGAAGATACATAAATACACCAAACATACACGTTACTTATATTCTCCCTTGTTCTCTCATTCATGTTTTAATGCAAACTCTTGATCCACACTCCTAACCAGCTCTAAAACCAACCTTCTGCGCCTAGTCTCTCAATTATCTTTCCTACACATTCATAATTTTAATATACACCTTGCCCATAACACTCAATAAACCTATCCTCTTGTAGCCACCTTTTCCTCTATACAGAGCCGGCTGTGCTCCCAAATATGCGACTCTACTGTCACAACATTCCTTAGTCCTCAGGCCCAGGTCTACTTTAAATGATGATGATTGCAACACAATCATCATTCCCATTCCATCACACAATCACCACCATATTTTAGCATCGCAGCTAGCATATCATCTACCCCCACTTGCCTCCTCATTTTGAGATCTTTCATAGAACTAACAACTTCTTTCATACATATCGATTCAGTACCATGATACAGCACCAGCTTTACATTTTCTAAGCCATTCATGCGCTTTCTTTTTCCTACCCGCCTTATATAGTTCAGCAAAATACTCTTGTCATTCACTCGTACTCTCATTCCGCACATGTTATCTCCTATGCTAATAATCCTGGGTACCCACGCAGATATTCTTCTCTGAGTTTCTCACCTTTCTTAAATTCTTTCATTTGACTTATTGTTCCTATTACGATATTCATTCATATTCGATCTAAATGCTTTATTTGTTGCTTTATTACTCATATCAATTGTTCGTTTCTCTGCTCTTTTCTTATAATCCAGTGCGTTCATTTCTACTCCTCCCGTAAGTATCCCGTCTACACAATTCAGCGGTATAATTTCTCTTTCTATTTTTAGCTTACCCACATAGTATTTGCATCCACTCCCTAATATTGCTTCCATTAACTTGTTTTCCATTGATTCTATTTTTCGTGATTGCTCTGACATCCTTCCCATACTCCTGAGAATTTTCACTTGTGATTACAGGCCCCATACACTGAAACTACGTACAGTTTAACCCCTGCAAATCTTGATCCCTTCCTTACGAATTCTTATACCCTCATCAAACGATTAAAGCTAACAACATAATCATTTCAGATAGTCCCGTTCTCATATTTCTTAAATTTTGTCGATCTTGTGCAATTTGATTCCAATTTTGACCATATATCTGAAAATTATTTCTCCATTTGGTTTTTCATCTTTTCGGGCGTCTTTTATCAAGTGAAGTCAAATTGGTAATTTTTATGGTCCATCCCTCAGCACATCTTTATGTACACCAACTCTTCTCATCCCAACTCATGCGTACTTATGCTGGTCTTTGTCCTGGAAGGATATTTTTTGTCATACATAGATTTCTTTCAGCACAGAAACCTACCAACCTCTCTTCATTTTTATTTTCTTCCGGTGTATCAAAATCTTCAATTGTTTAATCTCTCATCTAGTCGCCTATTTGCCCATTCATATCTTCTTAACCATCAGCTGGTAATCATATCTAATTCCATCCACTTCCAGAACGTCTCTTTCTCAGCCTCACTTTATTTCTATCATTACAGGCTCCATATACTAAAACTACGTACATTTTCACTCCTGCAAATCTTGAGTAACAAACATAATTCTAGAGCTCGTCCATTTATATCAAACTATTTAATCTTGTGATTCCTCCACCCCTAACATCAAGAATCAAACCGAACTCCATTCTCTTCAACCACACAAACTTTTCATTCACCTTCGTGCTCGTCTCACAAAATGCTAGAATCTGCAATATATCATTTTTAAACACATTTACAACTCTTCCTCAAATCCTTCACATGCACACATTCCTGTATACCTCAGACAAATTACCACTAAGTTCTGTTGCACTCCTAGGGCATCGAATTTAATCGCCTCCTTGTGGATTTTGTGTATGTATATCCTTTCTTAAGTCTGTTTATGTGTTCATCCGGTTCCGATCTCGTGTTTGTTTTCCTTTCTTTTCTTTCCGCCATTCAGTGGTCTTTTTTCCCGCGAATTAATTTCTAGCAGGTCCCGTTTGGCGTCTTAGCCAACTTCCAATTAATTCTTCCATCGACGACCCGAAACAAAACTCGCCCCTGGCCAACGTCACTCCGGCCATTCTAAGACATTTTGAGGACCTTTCATCGATAATTTGTTTCCTATTTTCAGGCGTCCAAATTGCGATGGCTACCGACGCTTTCCCTCCCTTTTAACACCTCCCGCGTGTAAATATTTAATCGTCATAAGGATCGATTGTAAAGTCATACTAGCTTCTCAGGTTCTTTAGAAGGGGTCCTTACCTGCACCTATTAAAAAAATGAAGCAAAAACAAACGAGGACATCTTCGCCGGAAAGTTTTTGATCAGAGATTCGTAAAGAAAATGGCAAACTTAGAGTAGGTGAAAATCCAGAGAACGTATGGCATAAGAGACATCTTTGATCACTAAAGTCCCGTAACTCTCCTGGCCATGGCTCCATTACACAATGAAGGAATCTGTACACGAGTTAGGTGCCACGAGACTTGTGGATATGGACCTGCTACAATCATAGCGGTAATGGTGTTGATGAACGCCGACCTACCTTGTTGGAAGGTAGCTGATGTATTTTGGGGGAAATTCCTGTAAGAAGTAGTATATACTTTTAGGGAGAAAAATACTCACA
The DNA here is from genome assembly GCA_963969495.1 of Ceratothoa steindachneri. NCBI lineage: Eukaryota > Metazoa > Arthropoda > Malacostraca > Isopoda > Cymothoidae > Ceratothoa > Ceratothoa steindachneri. Next base: position 122,541,418 of record OZ018326.1, read on the forward strand.
AAATCTCTTTGTAAAAATTAAACACATAAGGATAAGTACCTTCATTTCTTCCGAAATTTACTCTTTTTCTTCTCTATTACACTTATTACACTGGGTTTTTTATACATGAAATATATGTAAAATTAGGAATTATGTATAGCATTAAATCATTTTTAAATGTTTCCGTGGTGGGGCAATATTAGTACTAGAAAATTAAACTCATTCCATCTCATAATGATTGAGTTCGCACACATTTCATGAGTAAATGTATGAGGAAAAATATTACTTAAGAATAAATGCCAGAGAACAAAATTTTCCTCGAATAATCATATTGAGTTCGAATGAAAATTGAAAGATGAAATTCCTGGAAAGACGCCGAGAATTTATTCTGTAAACAAATAACAAATCTCTTTAGATAAAGGAAGGAGGAAAAAATGTCATTGATTCTCCGAAAAAAAAAATTCATCTCTTCACCGTTAAAGCCTTCAATTTATTGGGCAGGGGTAACCACTCGTGAGTGTAAATCGAAAATCTGAAATGATTTCAAATGAACAATCACCGAAAAGTTTTAGCCATCACAATTTTCAAATCGGATGATTAATTATAAGCAATTTCATTCGAGGTATTCTAGAGCCTATTTGATGTAAGCATGAACATTCATAGGATGCATTTTGATCATTCTCCGACGTTTTTATCTTGAGAATCAAATACCTTACACGCAGCTCAAGCCAGTACGCATCCAGATTAATAGGAAGCATAAAAGTGGATATACTGGATGTTGAATATGTAGTATATCAGTCAAAGTGTTGTGTGTAAAGTCTGGGCTACAAATAATTTCCATGTTCATTTTAGATTTCAAAGCTTTTTTTTTAATATTTTGATTTTCTCATGACTATATAGGGATTGGTGGGATCCAATCAAATTAGCGTGTCATGTCTTAAGTAGGAGACTACCAATCATCTGCGAAGATATTGGCAAATGTTTGTTGCCTGGTGGTGTACACAGCTGTAAGTTTCCCCAAGTTGTCATTTGAAATATCCATTTGAATTTTTTGCCTCACCTCCGTTGACAGCTTCCAAACAAAGACAAATTTACGACTGGCTTTTGATTGCGTTCGGACACGGGCGTATGATTAGCGGAGTGATTTTTAATTAAATAGTCTGAATTTTTTTTTTTTTTACTCCATTTATTGGAATTTGGGCTGAATTTATTTCCTTTTAACCGACCACTGATTCCTTTTTTTTTTCTTAAGAAATTCCATTTCTTCTAGGAAATCCTATTTTCTCCAATACCATCTTATTTTCATTCAATAACTCTCTTAATATCTATCGCGCTTCAACTCCCACATTCTTTCGTACTTTCCCTCTGACGAAAGGGTGATCAGAAGGAGTTTAAAAAGTTACATCGAACTGAGGAAATTGTGATGTTTTTACCCTCCAAATTTCTCTAAACACAACTTCCGTTAGAATCGATTTATTATAAGGCCTTAAATAAAAAAAAAACATAAATGTCTATTTGTTATGTTCCCCAAACGTCAAAGTCCCCGAACACCTCGGTAAAACCTACCCCTTTGTGTCAATAGAAACCCTAATCTATTGTGTTGACAATCCTCAGGAGTTCTGCACCTTAAAAGAGATTACAGAAGAACCCTTCATCAGGCTGTTCACAATTCAGGTCAATTTGGAGCCGTTTGGGGAGACCTTTTGTTGCTTTAAACCTGAAACCGCAGTCTGACTTCTTAACTTTGCCCTCCCTTTATTTCCTCACATGCCCGAAAAGATTGGTACGGTTTTGGGTATACATGTTGATGTAGTGCAGGAACAGACAGGTAAGTTCTGTCCTTTATGTTAACCATGAATGTAATAAAAAAAATCATCATTAATGCTTTTCTGTCGTCCTACGGGACTAGTGCGGCCACTTATTCGATGCCCGCTTGGTTTGCTTTGCTTCCTATTCAGAGTAGTAGAGGGGAAGCTCTCGCTAACCTAGCGGGGACGGCGTTAAATTTCTAACGTTGGGGTGTCGGGTTAAACCTCAAAGCGCAGGGGCACAAAAACTTCCGCGTCGTCACCAGCTGTCCGCCTATTGGGTTAGGTGGCTCCTAAAACGCCATCACGCACTTAGCCAATCACGATACCGTTATCATTTCCCTCATCGTCTTCACAGCACAACATATGATCTCTCACCTCCTGCCTGGCACCCTGCCGATGGGGTGTTCATGACAACATACGCGGAACGAGCGTCCCCTCCCCGGGGTCAAGCAGAGTTCCACCAGCGCTGGCTGGTATCAAAATCACAATACTAATCTCCCCCCTCCCCTTAACGAGAACTAGGCCCCCTAATTCTTTCGGGGTCGCCAGCGATTGTCATTCTGATTTTCATGTGGACTTCATTATCCGTTCGGAGGTGTAGTGGGGTGGGGATGGGTGAAGGTCTCGTCCACGGCGAAGAACGGATGGGGTAACATAGTTCTTAGAGACTCGTGAACGAGACCCCGTCACAGCGACCTCGCGTGGCTCTCTTGACATTCCTCTTCGTTGCCTCACCTTCTGACTTCATGTGACGGTTTTCTAGGAGGTTTACTGTCGAAAATTTTTCAACCATTGCCATCCATTAAAACAGTTTAATAGACTTACAAAAAAACCCCAATTAAATCAATATAAAAAAATGCTCGAAAATCCTAACCACAAAGTCACTTGTGTATCTCAGAAAGCGACTAAATACGGCCGCTCGAACGCACGAATCAGCCGGAAATGCTACCTTCTAATATAATAATCCCATAAATGGGTCAAAGAGCTGTGATAAAGGTTGGGGGAAGCGCCGGTTCTAACCTACATTAAGATAGCCGATTCTTTCTCTCATTTACTTTTTTTCTCCTTATATCATTCTTCTCTTTTCTACTTATTGTTTCTCCTAGGAGTAAGTCTAAGACAAAATTAATAAGAGAAAAGAATACTGTGTTTGTGTATATAAACACACCGATGGTTATAATTTTAAAAGTACATTGTACGTTAATACTTAAAAATGGAAGTTAATACTTAAGAATAAATGTTAATACTTGAAAAAGGAAGGTCATACTTCCCATTAAATCTAAATCTAATACTACATATATGTATATATGTGTAAGTACCCGTGTACTCTTTTACGATATATGTAGCCCGCATTGGAGTATCACGTACAACATATGCAACCATGCTGCTCCTGATATCTGAAGGATAGCTTGCCCTCCATGCCCCAAAGCCAGCAAAGAAAGCTTAGGGGGGTGTGCTGATACCATTGCTACCACTGGCATACGTGGGTGGCTTCACTTAATGGGAAGATTCCTCTTTCAGACTTGTGGAAACGTGTCAGAGGGATTCTGAGTATGTTTTTCCACTACCCAACAACCCTTTATCCAGGGTTGTTCCATTGCCAATATGATGACAAACCTTAAATTCTTTTATACCCCCGCCATCGTTATTCGTGTTGGCGTTCAGCACTTAATGTGCTGACAGGGACATCGTTTTATGATTCTGTACAGTTATTGTGAAAAAATAGAGTGAATCCACCACTATGGTTGGTGACTGATACTTTCCGCACATCTCAATTGAGAGTGCTGGTTAACGCTGGGGAGGTGCTACTCGCTTCAAAAGGATTGGGATCCATACATGCGCTTATATGCAGGATTCTGGTGTCTGCTCAAGTCCCCGATGGTTCTCTTTTCATTCGCGGCTGATTTTACCGAAGCCTTTGTCGAAACGGGACACCCTGAAGATTTCAACTTTAGGGTATTGGGCTCCGATAGTTCGGCGTAACTCTCGGGCCGGTGGTGCCCATGGTTTATCTCAAGACGCAGCACAGGAGGATACCATGCCTCTCTTCCGAAAGCTTTCACAGCCCTGGCAGTACTGCGTTTGTCCTTATTGGACTAGCACTTCGAGTCACACTGGAGCGGGGACGGTGTACAAGAAAGGGTGTGAGTCCGAGGTTGGACTCGGCTTGTCTGAAAATCTGCTCCATTTACATAGGAAGCATTATTAGTTAAACGCTATTAATGAAATAAAATAGTAATTACTTTGGCAGTGATAATTAAAGCTAATAAAAATAGTAGCATGATAAATTAAAATTAATAATGAAATAATGCAGAAATAGAGTAGTGACATGAATTCATTATCGGCATTGTATTACACATTAGTATGTATGCATGTCATTTCCTTTTACGATATTGATACACAAATGGTTTTAGTGGAGGCAAAAAAAAGTTTTCCGCAAGGAAGTTAAATAATGAAAATTAGAATTTAAAAATTAACAAATTTACCTGGCAAAAAATAATTGGACATGTAGCACCGCATAATTCTTTCACTTTTCTAAGTAGTTTCGATACCAATGGAATGCATTAAATAGTATGTTTCCTTCATTGGTACAGCAAATCGATTCTACGCATCACATAAAAGACTACTCCAGAAGACCCCTTTTATCATCCAGTTAACAAAAAATCAAGGAGTATTTGTTATCGCAAACTTTATTAGGACTGGCAGTATTAAAAAGGTACAGGATATATTTGAGCAACGCTTTCCTGATAGGCATCCGCCAAAGTATGCCGGCTATTTGGAAAATGTCCGGAAGTACCAAGAAGAAGGAACATTCTTGAATCTAAACAAAGGTCGTACAGGTCGTAGGAAAATCACAAGAACAGCATAAAATATTAAAAATGTTCGGATGGCTCTTCTTCAAAAGCCAAACGGATCATTTTGAAAGAATGGCTTGCAAGTGACAAGTTCAACATTTAAAAGCTTTGTTAAACACGACTTAAAATGCCATCCCTATAAGATGCATGCGAGGCACCAACTTCTTGAAATGACTTTCCTTTTCGTAAAAAATTTGTAGAATGGCTCCTACATAAACCTGATCGTTTCTTGGATAACATTGTGATTGGTGACGAGGCAGTCTTTTCCATGAATGGAAAGGTAACTTGACATAATATTCGACGGTATGTGGCGCTGAAAAATCTTCCCAGATCGGGATATGCGGGAATGGCCATCTCGCCTGCCCATTGTTTTACGACAATCGGTTCAATAGACTTTGGTGGATTAACGACGGAATCCCAACTCATTGATTGCTTGTTTCAAGAGAAAGACTGAATATATTTTTTAGCCATCGAAGTGTCGCACTATATCGCAAAGGAATGACCTTCCAAGATCATTGGATTTAACACCGTGCTAGTTCTTCTCATGGGGACATCTAAATAGTAAAGTGTATTCTACTCCCCCGGAAACCATAAACCAGTTAAAAGATAGTATCACAAGTTGAACTCAATTTATTTAAGGAAAATCAACAGTTGTGCAATAAATGCGATCAAAGACGCAAGTATGTTTGGAAAGTATTGAAAGACAAGTGGAAGGAAACAGTGTTTAGGGATTTTTTAAAAATACATTTCTATTACCCATATTTAGAAGTGTTTCGTTTTTAATGGACAGATAAATTTGTTAATTTTCAACTTCGGATTTTCATTATTTTACTTTTGCGGAAACACTTGTTTTTCCTCCACCAGAACCATTTTTATGTCAATATCTTAAAAAGAAATGAAATGAAATTTCACAATTGAAAAATATAAAGTTACTGAACAAAATAAATTTTACAGGGCCACAACATCTCTAGTAGTTTTTAGTAATACCAAATCAAACTTCGGTTAACTTATTTGTGAGTCACCCTGTATAATGCACGTCTTAGTGTACGTGTTTACCCATGTGTACATATGTATCGTTATAGATGTATATTATAGTTGATCAGAGTCTCCAAGTAACTGAGAAGAGATTTTCTGCCCTTGTCAATGGCAGTGCACATTTAGCGAAATTACAATGCTTAAGATGGCCAAACTGAGCATCCTAGCGACTAGTTTTAATTTAAATAAATTTGCTTTGAAACATTCCTTGGGCAACATGCCCCCGCTTTGTACCCCCTCTAATTGGCTCAGCAGTCTCCCTCTTCCGAATAAAACCTTTCTCTGTTGCTCGAGTTTGCTCCGCCTCAGAAAGCGGGCGAACAAGTATGATCTTAAAATCTTCGGGCATAACTGACCGAGTGGCTTAAGATCTGGATAAAGCCACCTTCTGTACCAAAATTTACCCTGGTTAGTTGGACTTCTAGTTTAAGCCGCTTCTAGTTCCGAAAAATAACTAAATAAGCTCCGAAAATGAAGTAAAAATACTTAAAATAATAACTAAAGTACCATAAAATTAAAAGTGACCTAGCTATATAATTTTAAGTGTGGGGTCCTGCGGATCCCACGATACCAAATATGTTACGCGCAAAAGATAACAGCAATTATAGGTTAAGGAAAGGGTCCACCGAACACCGGTGACCCAGCTTGTTTTACATTTCTGCCCCCCCCCCGCCCAGTTTGAAGTTTGCAAGACTTCCGGGTGCTGTCTCCATTTTCAAGGCCAAGCTGGTTGTATTTGTCCAGAGATTCGGAATATTTCGTCTTCTGTGGCTAAAGGTGATATAGGGATCGTCTTTTTGCAGGAACCCTGGACATGTAGGGTTGGTAAAGCATAGCGCTTTGATGAGATGACCGAGCTCTCCGTACAAACTGCGCCACGGACCGATGTTTTTTTCTTCTCTACATTGACTACAGGAGAATTAACATTGCAGCCATTCCCGCAACGTGGCAGAGATGTGACACACAAATGCCGAGATGATTTCAGATCCAAATTGGATATAGTTGCGGAACCCTACCATCGGCTGGACCTCCTTTTCTTTTTGTTTGTCATTTTCCTACTTTTTGGTGGCCATATTTTATTTATATAATGGTCATTTTTATTATACTTTTCTAGATGGAGATTAAATGGATTATTAGTTGGGTATTTCTGCTGTTATGCAATTAATGGGATTAAAAAAATCTATATGTGCAACAGATTCGAATAAATTAAAGTTTCTACTAGAACTATTGGTACACATCTATCTATATATGTACCAGTTTGTTCTCTAGAGACTAGTTTGCTTGTTTCGTTATTAACCTTAGAAATTTTAATTTTATCTATAAGATGCATTAAATTAACTAATTTCGCTAAGGTCAGAGTTCCGTTGAAGCCCTCTACATCATCCATGAGGATTTAGTATATTTACCATATTGGTTGCGTCTCCAAGGCTCTTACCTCTTTCATTTTGCAACGGTTTTTCATCTGTTTACGTAAAAGAATTATTTCTTTTCTCACTTAATGATGCTGACAAAGAACCGAATAACTAATAATTCATCTTGGCATCAAAGAATCAAAGAATTTTATATAAATTCCAATTTTAATATTCGAATACATGTACAAACTTTAAGGACTCACGGGAGCTTCGTGTTATAAAATAATCATGTCTCGAAGAGAAGAGAATGATTTGAATACTAACTTTGAAATTCTCTTCCAGGTTATCATAATTATCATTTAATGAAATACTATGAATTAAATGTATTAATTTCACCATTACTGCTTTCACACCTTAGTTTCTGCTGCATCGAATCTTGTTGCAGCACAGGGTAAAAAATTAGTAAAACTTTATCACTTGCATTCAGAATATTTAAATATAAACATGAACATAAATAAAACATTAAAAACTATGGGCCTTGTTTACATTTGATTATGTAGTGATTGTAATGCAAGTTACATACATATATAGCCTTAAATGTACACAAAAGAATAAGCTTACTATAAAAAAATAATCGTATGCTCTCTTTCGATATACCAGTTGAGATCTTTTCTTACTTACTGACCTTGACAGCGTCTTGGTGTACGTTCGTGTGTGCCTAAGAGAGACAGACAAACAGTGTAAGCGGGTAGGCTTATACCTGCGAATGAGTTTTCAGTAACAGGGTCTTTCAAATTATTATACCGAGTAAAATGATTTGCCATCTCAAAGACTTGTTCGCTTACCGCACTCCCAGTAATATCGCTTTCAAAGATGACCACAAAATCTTGGATACGCGAATATGATGTCCCATTTACAGGCTCGAAAATAAGAGAATATGGCAAATATGCGTTGCTTCATATCCGCCATTCCAACTGGCAACTCTGCTTACACCGTTGAGATTTAATAATCCCAAGTTACCCGTTTAATTCTGCCAACTTTGCTCCCTGAAAATTGCATATGCACTTTTTGAATGGCCATTCATCTTGACTTGTGCATCAAGTATGGTTGTAATTACTTATTAAATCTCTTTCCTTATGTTTGATATTTCGACTAAATTATCTTTCAGACATGATTTATGAATGCAATTCTTTACATTTGGAAGTCTTGGCGTCATAATGTTATTTATATAATCATCTTATTTTAAATTTACAAGTATTCGAAATTGGTAATACGTATGTGTGTATAGGTGTGAACGTTTGCAGATACTTTCATGCGATAATAATATATTATTATTAATAGTAATAATAATATACCTGGGATCAAAATCGCGTCACTGCACCTCGTTGATAAGAAATGAAGATGTCCTCAAATTTTTAACATGTTTGCACCGAGTTCATATCTTTGAATTTTATAAAGCCTTCTTCTATACTCTTTCTCGTAGATACACCACACACACACACACGCGCACGTGCACTTTGCATTCTATAATAGTGAGGGGAATTTTGTTATCGTTATTTTTTTAATCCTCCACGTTCTTTTCGTTGGCCAGACTTTCCCCGACCAGATAATAAAAGTAACATAAAAAAATATCCCTCCATAGGTCGGCAGTAACGCGGTATATGTAAGGCTTAAATAACTTAAGTAGATCCTTTTGTAACAAATATCGATACCATCTTACCAAAGTTTATACTGTAGTGGTAACACCAGCAGTAATTTTAGGAAAAATAATGACATTTTCCGTTAATCGCTATAAAAAAATATATGTAAAATATACATTTCCTGGAATTTATTCTTAGAGAAACATGAGAAATGAGCGATGTCTCATACAGTTAATACTCGTCAGATCTTGAACAGTAGTACTTGACAAGCTGCAGAAGCTTAAGCGTCTTGACATTCTGTAGCACCTGTGTGATGCAGAGTTGTGTCTTCCTTTGTTGAGGTTGATAAATATAGCAGACCTTTCATCTCCTTCCCCTTCTCTCTCTCTCTCTCTCTCTCTCTCTCTCTATATATATATATATATATATATATATATATATATATATATATATATATATATATATATATATATATATATATATATATATAAATATATATACGTATATACATATATATATATATATATATATAGGTATATATATATATATATATATATATATATATATATATATATATATATATATATATATATATATGAATGCAACGTCGCGCAGGAAAAATGAAAAGGTGCTTTCAAGTACTTTCGAACTTTATTCAGTTCATTCTCAGGGATAACTACACGAGAAAATAATATAATAAGGGTATATATAGGCTAGTAAAAGATAAAGGACCGCCTCTAAGACAAGAAATCACCAATGAGGAAGTAGATATAACAGGTAGCAAGGTCAAACCGAGAGGCAAGAAAGAGTCAAGAACAGAGACAAAATGGTTAAAACGATTAACAGATAAAGCGATAGTCTAAAGAGGGAGATTAAAAGCGACACGAGAAGTAAATTGAAACGATGGCGAGAGGGGCAAGGAAAGAGGAAGAGAAATAAAATAATGTTAATACAAAATCAATGCAATAATTAAATTGACAAATCGGGTTCCCATAAAAATGAAAATTGCAAAAAAAACTAGGAACATAAGTCAAAGCTAATTTCTTTAAGAATGAGTTTTTCCATAACAACATCAATTTTAATAAGGCCAAGAGAAACGTTAAAGTTATTAAATTGGCTTATACATGAAAAATCAAGAAGGTTTCTTTTAATTGAGTCATTTGAGCGAAAAATAAATTTTGCTGAATTCCAATTAATTAAGTGGTTATTTTCGGACATATGCACAAAAAAACGCACTAGTATTTACAGCTCTCCAAACATTGTATTTATACTGATTAATACGAACAGATGATTACTTTCCTGTCTGTCCCAAATATTTACTTGGACAAACAGAACATTCGGCCGAATAAACTCCCCCAATATTATTACAACTATTGTGAACTAGAATGTTTTTTATAGATGACTCGTATTTGAAAGCAACTGAAATGTTAAAATTTTTTAAAAGACGGGGATGGTCAATGAAACAAACAGAGAAAGGTAAAACCAAATGTTTTTAACATTAAAAGGGATAGCAGGAGCTGAATTATAGAACGTCTTTTTTGCAGACGAAAGACAGTTTGGAAGAAAGGGATAAGGGTAATATAGTTTATGGCCACTTTCAAAGATATTGGAGAATTCAGAATCCATATATTCAGGACTAACAACTCGTAAAACCAATAAAAACAGAGGAAAAAAAACGTAAAGTTTGACTTTTGGACTATGCGAAGAGTAAAAATGAATATAAGAGTTCGAATTAGTAGGTTTGCGATAGATGGAGTATTTAAAAACAGTCGGTGTTCTATGAATAAGAAGATCGACAGAGGAAAGGATTCTATTATTTTCAACCTCATGGATAAATTTAATGGAAGGGACGAGTGAATTAAGCTTGGTAAGAAAGCTATTAACTGCTTTAGAATTAGGCCACAGGCAAATAACATCATCAATATACCAGCATCAAGCAATAGGGAAGTCAAGGATAGTAGGGAGGAGTTTTGTTTCATCGAACGAAAACTTACAATTTTTATTACAAAGTGAAATGAGTTTCATAAAAAAATAGTAGCAGGTACAAAAAGAACAATATTTTGCAATATATCATTAAGGAAATTGAAAAGATCTTCAACTGGAACCTTGTAAAATAATGAGCAGACATTGAAACTAACAATGGTAAAATTAATCGAATACTGAATGACATTGAGTTCAGAAATAAGGTCGTAGCTATTGGTAACATGTGAAGGAGAAATGGTCCCAACTAAAGGTGTAAGAAAAGAAGTAAGCCATTTAGAGAGAGCATAAGAAAAATAACCAACAAAACTTTTAATAGGGCGTAAAGGGAAGTTTGGTTTGTTTGTTTTTACAAGTCCATACAAATAAGGAAGGGTGGCGTTAATCGTACCACGCCAGGGGTGTGCGGACCGAAAACCCATTCGCCGGGGTTCGTAGACGCAAAATTGATGTAGCGTGTGTGGGAAGGAGAATATGAAAGAAACAGCTGTATTGTAATTTGTTGTACGCGATGACATATGTAGATGGAATTTCTTGGTCGCATGCGCCAGACTTAGCACCCCTTTTTTCTTGGCCACAGTTCCCTACACGCACCGATTTTTACCCCTTTCTCACGCATATCCAACCCGAGCACACAGACGTGAAAATCCATCGCCTTATCCACTCAGCCGCAAGAACTCCGCACGTTTCTCCACTTCCCCACTAAACACACGGGGCTCTATAAATCAATAACCACATGATTACTATGATGCAAACGAGTTAACGGAGGGCGATGTGGCCAAATGAGCAACTTACGTTTGATGGTGTCGCCGCCGGCCCGAGGCTCCTCCGCATTGTAAGAACGGCGGATGAGAGATGCGCCGATATTGGAAATTAACTCGCGGGAGAGACGGCGTTGCTGGGCTTCAATTGCGGCTCTCTCTAAGGTAAACCGAGAGGATCGTGAGGATATTTGCTGTTTCCTAGGTAAGTTTGTTTACGTGTGTTGGTTTAATTTTGTGATTGCGAACCGTTTGAGGTGGAAGGAAAAATGAAAAGGTGCTTTCAAGTACTTTCGAACTTTATTCAGTTCATTCTCAGGGATAACTACACGAGAAAATAATATAATAAGGGTATATATAGGCTAGTAAAAGATAAAGGACCGCCTCTAAGACAAGAAATCACCAATGAGGAAGTAGATATAACAGGTAGCAAGGTCAAACCGAGAGGCAAGAAAGAGTCAAGAACAGAGACAAAATGGTTAAAACGATTAACAGATAAAGCGATAGTCTAAAGAGGGAGATTAAAAGCGACACGAGAAGTAAATTGAAACGATGGCGAGAGGGGCAAGGAAAGAGGAAGAGAAATAAAATAATGTTAATACAAAATCAATGCAATAATTAAATTGACAAATCGGGTTCCCATAAAAATGAAAATTGCAAAAAAAACTAGGAACATAAGTCAAAGCTAATTTCTTTAAGAATGAGTTTTTCCATAACAACATCAATTTTAATAAGGCCAAGAGAAACGTTAAAGTTATTAAATTGGCTTATACATGAAAAATCAAGAAGGTTTCTTTTAATTGAGTCATTTGAGCGAAAAATAAATTTTGCTGAATTCCAATTAATTAAGTGGTTATTTTCGGACATATGCACAAAAAAACGCACTAGTATTTACAGCTCTCCAAACATTGTATTTATACTGATTAATACGAACAGATGATTACTTTCCTGTCTGTCCCAAATATTTACTTGGACAAACAGAACATTCGGCCGAATAAACTCCCCCAATATTATTACAACTATTGTGAACTAGAATGTTTTTTATAGATGACTCGTATTTGAAAGCAACTGAAATGTTAAAATTTTTTAAAAGACGGGGATGGTCAATGAAACAAACAGAGAAAGGTAAAACCAAATGTTTTTAACATTAAAAGGGATAGCAGGAGCTGAATTATAGAACGTCTTTTTTGCAGACGAAAGACAGTTTGGAAGAAAGGGATAAGGGTAATATAGTTTATGGCCACTTTCAAAGATATTGGAGAATTCAGAATCCATATATTCAGGACTAACAACTCGTAAAACCAATAAAAACAGAGGAAAAAAAACGTAAAGTTTGACTTTTGGACTATGCGAAGAGTAAAAATGAATATAAGAGTTCGAATTAGTAGGTTTGCGATAGATGGAGTATTTAAAAACAGTCGGTGTTCTATGAATAAGAAGATCGACAGAGGAAAGGATTCTATTATTTTCAACCTCATGGATAAATTTAATGGAAGGGACGAGTGAATTAAGCTTGGTAAGAAAGCTATTAACTGCTTTAGAATTAGGCCACAGGCAAATAACATCATCAATATACCAGCATCAAGCAATAGGGAAGTCAAGGATAGTAGGGAGGAGTTTTGTTTCATCGAACGAAAACTTACAATTTTTATTACAAAGTGAAATGAGTTTCATAAAAAAATAGTAGCAGGTACAAAAAGAACAATATTTTGCAATATATCATTAAGGAAATTGAAAAGATCTTCAACTGGAACCTTGTAAAATAATGAGCAGACATTGAAACTAACAATGGTAAAATTAATCGAATACTGAATGACATTGAGTTCAGAAATAAGGTCGTAGCTATTGGTAACATGTGAAGGAGAAATGGTCCCAACTAAAGGTGTAAGAAAAGAAGTAAGCCATTTAGAGAGAGCATAAGAAAAATAACCAACAAAACTTTTAATAGGGCGTAAAGGGAAGTTTGGTTTGTTTGTTTTTACAAGTCCATACAAATAAGGAAGGGTGGCGTTAATCGTACCACGCCAGGGGTGTGCGGACCGAAAACCCATTCGCCGGGGTTCGTAGACGCAAAATTGATGTAGCGTGTGTGGGAAGGAGAATATGAAAGAAACAGCTGTATTGTAATTTGTTGTACGCGATGACATATGTAGATGGAATTTCTTGGTCGCATGCGCCAGACTTAGCACCCCTTTTTTCTTGGCCACAGTTCCCTACACGCACCGATTTTTACCCCTTTCTCACGCATATCCAACCCGAGCACACAGACGTGAAAATCCATCGCCTTATCCACTCAGCCGCAAGAACTCCGCACGTTTCTCCACTTCCCCACTAAACACACGGGGCTCTATAAATCAATAACCACATGATTACTATGATGCAAACGAGTTAACGGAGGGCGATGTGGCCAAATGAGCAACTTACGTTTGATGGTGTCGCCGCCGGCCCGAGGCTCCTCCGCATTGTAAGAACGGCGGATGAGAGATGCGCCGATATTGGAAATTAACTCGCGGGAGAGACGGCGTTGCTGGGCTTCAATTGCGGCTCTCTCTAAGGTAAACCGAGAGGATCGTGAGGATATTTGCTGTTTCCTAGGTAAGTTTGTTTACGTGTGTTGGTTTAATTTTGTGATTGCGAACCGTTTGAGGTGGAAGGAAAAATGAAAAGGTGCTTTCAAGTACTTTCGAACTTTATTCAGTTCATTCTCAGGGATAACTACACGAGAAAATAATATAATAAGGGTATATATAGGCTAGTAAAAGATAAAGGACCGCCTCTAAGACAAGAAATCACCAATGAGGAAGTAGATATAACAGGTAGCAAGGTCAAACCGAGAGGCAAGAAAGAGTCAAGAACAGAGACAAAATGGTTAAAACGATTAACAGATAAAGCGATAGTCTAAAGAGGGAGATTAAAAGCGACACGAGAAGTAAATTGAAACGATGGCGAGAGGGGCAAGGAAAGAGGAAGAGAAATAAAATAATGTTAATACAAAATCAATGCAATAATTAAATTGACAAATCGGGTTCCCATAAAAATGAAAATTGCAAAAAAAACTAGGAACATAAGTCAAAGCTAATTTCTTTAAGAATGAGTTTTTCCATAACAACATCAATTTTAATAAGGCCAAGAGAAACGTTAAAGTTATTAAATTGGCTTATACATGAAAAATCAAGAAGGTTTCTTTTAATTGAGTCATTTGAGCGAAAAATAAATTTTGCTGAATTCCAATTAATTAAGTGGTTATTTTCGGACATATGCACAAAAAAACGCACTAGTATTTACAGCTCTCCAAACATTGTATTTATACTGATTAATACGAACAGATGATTACTTTCCTGTCTGTCCCAAATATTTACTTGGACAAACAGAACATTCGGCCGAATAAACTCCCCCAATATTATTACAACTATTGTGAACTAGAATGTTTTTTATAGATGACTCGTATTTGAAAGCAACTGAAATGTTAAAATTTTTTAAAAGACGGGGATGGTCAATGAAACAAACAGAGAAAGGTAAAACCAAATGTTTTTAACATTAAAAGGGATAGCAGGAGCTGAATTATAGAACGTCTTTTTTGCAGACGAAAGACAGTTTGGAAGAAAGGGATAAGGGTAATATAGTTTATGGCCACTTTCAAAGATATTGGAGAATTCAGAATCCATATATTCAGGACTAACAACTCGTAAAACCAATAAAAACAGAGGAAAAAAAACGTAAAGTTTGACTTTTGGACTATGCGAAGAGTAAAAATGAATATAAGAGTTCGAATTAGTAGGTTTGCGATAGATGGAGTATTTAAAAACAGTCGGTGTTCTATGAATAAGAAGATCGACAGAGGAAAGGATTCTATTATTTTCAACCTCATGGATAAATTTAATGGAAGGGACGAGTGAATTAAGCTTGGTAAGAAAGCTATTAACTGCTTTAGAATTAGGCCACAGGCAAATAACATCATCAATATACCAGCATCAAGCAATAGGGAAGTCAAGGATAGTAGGGAGGAGTTTTGTTTCATCGAACGAAAACTTACAATTTTTATTACAAAGTGAAATGAGTTTCATAAAAAAATAGTAGCAGGTACAAAAAGAACAATATTTTGCAATATATCATTAAGGAAATTGAAAAGATCTTCAACTGGAACCTTGTAAAATAATGAGCAGACATTGAAACTAACAATGGTAAAATTAATCGAATACTGAATGACATTGAGTTCAGAAATAAGGTCGTAGCTATTGGTAACATGTGAAGGAGAAATGGTCCCAACTAAAGGTGTAAGAAAAGAAGTAAGCCATTTAGAGAGAGCATAAGAAAAATAACCAACAAAACTTTTAATAGGGCGTAAAGGGAAGTTTGGTTTGTTTGTTTTTACAAGTCCATACAAATAAGGAAGGGTGGCGTTAATCGTACCACGCCAGGGGTGTGTGGACCGAAAACCCATTCGCCGGGGTTCGTAGACGCAAAATTGATGTAGCGTGTGTGGGAAGGAGAATATGAAAGAAACAGCTGTATTGTAATTTGTTGTACGCGATGACATATGTAGATGGAATTTCTTGGTCGCATGCGCCAGACTTAGCACCCCTTTTTTCTTGGCCACAGTTCCCTACACGCACCGATTTTTACCCCTTTCTCACGCATATCCAACCCGAGCACACAGACGTGAAAATCCATCGCCTTATCCACTCAGCCGCAAGAACTCCGCACGTTTCTCCACTTCCCCACTAAACACACGGGGCTCTATAAATCAATAACCACATGATTACTATGATGCAAACGAGTTAACGGAGGGCGATGTGGCCAAATGAGCAACTTACGTTTGATGGTGTCGCCGCCGGCCCGAGGCTCCTCCGCATTGTAAGAACGGCGGATGAGAGATGCGCCGATATTGGAAATTAACTCGCGGGAGAGACGGCGTTGCTGGGCTTCAATTGCGGCTCTCTCTAAGGTAAACCGAGAGGATCGTGAGGATATTTGCTGTTTCCTAGGTAAGTTTGTTTACGTGTGTTGGTTTAATTTTGTGATTGCGAACCGTTTGAGGTGGAAGGAAGGTTAGGTCAGGTTGTTTGGCATCATTGGCTGATTATGATGGTGATATTAGTTGTTGTGTTATGTATGTGAAGAGTTTGAGTTTGTTGGTTTATTACATGAT
Source organism: Ceratothoa steindachneri (assembly GCA_963969495.1). Taxonomy (NCBI): domain Eukaryota; kingdom Metazoa; phylum Arthropoda; class Malacostraca; order Isopoda; family Cymothoidae; genus Ceratothoa; species Ceratothoa steindachneri. The sequence goes on from OZ018326.1 coordinate 122,557,980, forward strand.
TATAAATTGGTTGTCCTGTGAGCATTGGTACGCTAGATTGGGTTTGAGGTTTTGAATACTGTTTATAATTATTTGGGGGCATGTTTAAATTTTGCGTAATATTAAATAACCTACACCATTAATTCCAACGGAAATATATACCTTATATTATGAATGCAATTCTATATCTCCCAGTGACACTGTTTACGCGCCCCCGCACAATCTTTAAATTATATATATATATATATATATATATATATATATATATATATATATATATATATATATATATATATATATATATATACCTTATATTATGAATGCAATTCTATATCTGCAATTCTATATATATATATATATATATATATATATATATATATATATATATATATCCTTTTTTCTGGTAGATTAAATTAGTTCTTCTTTTTGTGCAGTTTGTCCAAACCTGTTCTTTTTTGTCGTATTTTTGCTCCCGACCACAAAAAAGAACAGAATTTGACAAATAAAAACCTAAATTTTGGCGCGTGTAGTCTTCTATCGAATCAGTAGTGGTTTTTTTTTGTTTTTTTTACTCTGGTGAAATTTAAATAAAAGAAAATATCTAACCATTAACCTGACAATGCGATGCTAATCGATAAAAATCTATATCAAAGATATTAGATATATAACAACTCGTGTGCCGACAATTCAGCGCAAGACAATTCACCGCAAGGACAATTCAGTACAAAAATAATTCACCGCAAGAAAAATCCCCCTCAAGGACAATTCAACGTAAGAACAATTCGCCGAAAGGACAATTCAGCGCCAATCAATTCGCCAAAAGGGTTAGGTTAGGCTACTTTAGGTCAGGTTTGTTGGTTTCTGCGTCCAAACCCCCCTATCTGAAAGGTAGTTCGTAACAAAGATCACGCCATCATATAATGTTGAAGTATTTGAATCGATACAAGAGCCAATGCCGCGTAAACTGGAAGAATTCTTGAACTATTTTGAAGACTCTTGGATTGGTCGCTCGTTCCGGCGTGGTAGAAGAGACCAAATAATTACGTGGAGATGCGGCACCGCATGTGAATGTCACTTAATCATAACCATCCAACGTTTTGTAGAATTTCTTAGATTAGAGAAGGCTCATATGGAAAACGAAGGTTTTAAGGCTTAGAGCTGGACACAAAGAGGGTGCTAAAAATTCGAAATATAAAAGAACAGATTCCACTGGAGATATTTGGTTACTTTAGAGTTATAAGTTATCAAAATGACTTAAAAAAGCTGGAAAGTTTTTCTAATTTGTGAAAAATTATACACATTTCCCCTAATATATGTATATATATATATATATATATATATATATATATATATATATATATATATATATATATATATATATATACGGTATGATTTGTCCTTGTGGTAAATTGACCTGTGATGAATTGTCGGCGCTGAATTGCCCTTGCGCTGAATTGTCCTCCGCTGAATTGTCGGTGAGGGATAACAACGCGCTTTCGATTAGTGATGTAGCTAAAACTAAACTAATCCCAAACAAAAATTTTAAGGCCCGATTAGGTTCGCTGTGAACCTCTTTTACGCTTGGAAAAATCCATTTAACATCTAAGAGGGGTCAACACTCAAAGCTATCAATTCTAATACAAAACAAAGAGAAATGGAAGATAGGGTGATAAAAAAAATCTCGGTTGAAAATTTGCTCCATTTTGACGTGACTACAATAATTTTTTCTTAAAATACTTCTCCAATGTGAAGTCATCATAATTAAGGCAGAGAAAAATATGGACATTCAAACTGTAATTATAATATTAATAACATCTCACGCTCAAAATAAGTATATTGGTTTTTAAGTTACGGTTTTCGAAATAGTAATCTGACTGCCTTATAAATATGTATATATATACATACATACACATATACATACATGCATATTTTCCAAGAGTAATAAAAATATATAAGAGAATCACCAAGTAAAAATTGCATTACATTTTCCATTCCTTTACAGAAGACTGCGCCGCTTAGTCCTTCCAGAAGACTGCGCCGTTTAATCAATGTTATCATTACACGATTGCCAATTATTGCTAGATCAACGCTTGAATGCCAATTGGCTTAAAAACTTTTTGTCGATAAACTCATTATATTGTGCTAGCAAAACTTTACCCAGTAACTACTCAACAAACTATTATTATATTATCATCACTATTTTGTATATGAATTTGTTTAGCTCGTGTTATTAGGTTTCTCTTGTTCATCTGAGGACCGGTGAGGAACGTATCAAAAGTTTGTGGATGACGCCGACACCCGGCTTTACCCACACAGCTAGCACACGCTCACACGGGTATGCCTGTCTACCAGGGATACTTTTGCGGAGAGAGCGAGAAAGAAAGAATAAAGGAAAGTAGCGAGCCTCCCTTGGTGGTTCTCTACATAAGAACCTCCCTATCTCCTTCCCTCTCTGACGGAAGAATTTTACCTTGTGAACACATTCTTCTCCAAGCAGAGTACACTCCAGACACTCCCGAATATAGAGGAAATAAAAACAGCTCGTCGAGAGGCAATAAGATCAGTTAGCCAACACAGAGTTCAGCCCACTCTCCAATCCACTTCCTTCAAGTGCCGCAATTCTTGAAGTAACACCTGCTTCATTCTGATATGCTTCCAGCTCTCGCTAGTATCCATGGTAACGGTCGTCCGCTAAGCGCGCCACTCGCATTAGCACATCGACGAGCGAGTCCAATCGAAGCTACATCTCTATTGCCCGGCAGGTTTTCCACATGCGTTTCTCTTTTAACCTCACCGAACTCGAAAGACCATTTAATTCACTTCGAGAGTTATTACTAACTTTAACATACAGTGAAAAACATAGTTACCAATTCATATTTAATTACAGTGTTTTCACGGTGCTTTAGGTGAAGCCATATATCAGTGCAATAGTAGCAAATTAATTCTCATTAGCAATTACTAGGTACTAGGGAAATTATTCTTACTTGTAAGTAATTCTGTCGCATGCATGTACGTAGGTAAACAAACTTATTTTTCCCTTTCAACGTCAACAATGCGAGGAAACTGAAAATCCCAGAGCTGAAAGAACGAAAAGAGATGTGTTTAGAGTGTGTAGAAAAGGAGATTGAGATCAGTTGTGATACTAGCCTATATGGTGTCCTGGACAAAACCCCCTTTCAGCGCCCCCTTCAAAAGGACACCCGCTTCCAACATATAGAACTAAAAATTTATAAATCAACATTCCGACAATTATGTAGAAACCAACTTGTTTATTAAGAGTATTCTCTCAACATTTAAAACTACACACATATGCAATCGTTGCAATTGTGTATATATGTGCAATAAATACATAAATTACACCAATACTTATGTAACAAACTAAACGTGAAGTATGCTATAAAAACTAATAAATAGAAAGACCAAATATAGAACGAAATAACTAAATTGAAAAAATCATTCACTATACAAATAGAACAGAACACAATTATTACTTCCACCCGCAATCCATGACGCCTATTGCAAAATGCTGCCCTGGGCGGCAATTCATATTACCCATTCCTAAATCCGCCCCTGATTGGGATGGTAGAAACTAGCCAAAAATTTGTCACCAGTTCTATAAGAGTTACGGACAGACCCTTCATTTTAAAGAATTTATATAAAGCGTCGTTAATATTAAACTATAAATAATCAAAGTTTTAATGGGTCTATTTTATTATGTCTCAAAAATTGTCAGATTCATCCCATGCGAAAGACTAAAACCTGGAGTTCAGAGTTGAAAAGTTAAAAGAATCTACTTCGGGGCGCCATTCCATTAACATGGAGTATAGCAGAAATAAAGCACCTTGACAATAGAGATTGGGAAAGCTATATTCTTCCCCTTAAACCATTAACCCCACACACTATAGGATTAATAAAAGCAACGAAACAGTCGCGTCTAGTGCCATCCCTTTGGCGCATTAATGCTTCAACTGTATAAAATTTAATCAATTTTAGTCCAAAGATGCAGACAACAGGGAAGTAGACAGCGGCGAGGCCTCTCGTCTCGGGAGCGAGGTCGCAGTCTGCGCTATCAATCCTTTTTCGCGATCGCAGTGGTGATCCTAGGCAGTCAGCGATTCCACAACGGTAGAGCACGGGAGGGAGATCTTTCTTCTGTTTTGATGTGAATCATCCTTTTTCACATTTTTATTTAACAACCTTAATAAGGTAAAGTCTCATCTCGGTAACCTTTGCCTAGGTCAAATCTAATTAAGTCTTTACGCCAACTTTTGGAACATTGAAAAGTAGAATGGGCACGATTATAACGATGATAGCGTCCACTCACTTCCATCTTAATTAATTGTGATCATTTACTATTCCCTCTCGTTTATTTATTTCTATATATTTCAATTTTAAATGTAAGTGTTGATTAAATAGCGCATTCATTTATATTCAGTCACCTAATTAAGCATGAGAATTTATTTAGCTAACATATGTATAACAACTACACGTTCCATTTTTACTCCTTTTCATCTCCTCCATTGGTTTTCAGAACAAATGATGTCTGGATAAGGGCTTAAGATAAATTGGACATCACTGGTAACTATGTAATCGCTATTCGCTTCGCCCAGGGTAGCCTGACCTGTTCGCGTGAGCTAATGGTGAAGAAAGCAAAAATACTCACATCGGCGCGATGACATCCATTTTCCAGCTTACTTAAACAAGATTTCCGTGTGTCAAATTATAAAAGAAGTTTAACAAAAGATCCTCTTGTGAGCTTTTTCAACAAGCTTAATAAGGTCTTTCCCTGGCCAAATAACATGAATCCCGACCATCATTGATCATTCTATAATGTATTATGCCTAATCATTCAGTCATTCTTGTGCTTCCAGCCTATTCTAGATGCCCAAAAGTCTCTGATTGCGTGTTTGTTCAATAAGTCTATCTAGACTACCCGCTACACCTTTGTCGTTCTCCTGACTATTGTGTACTTTTATTCTATTCTTTTCTTGTTCATCTAAACCTTAAAGTTACAGGGTGCGGTGGATAATTTGTCATCTAGCTTCAATATAAAAGAAAATGACACAGAGTTCATTTATTAATATATATTTAGTAAAATTACATGTTAAAAACATGAAGGATTGTACTATTCATCTTCTTCAATCAAATCGCCGCCGGCATCAACCACGCCTCCAGGCGGTGTCGAAACCTAATGCAGACTTTTTTGACGGTCCCACTACTTAACTGTGTGAAAACTGCAGATCCTTGACCTAAACTCTACCTTGCTGGTGTCCGGGAACATGTTGGTCTATCTTTCTCAACCACATCCCACACGTAAATAGTCCAGGGAATTGCAGCCTGGAGAGTTGGGAGGCCATATGCTTTGAGTGATGTGGTCAAATAAATTATCTGACAGCCAAGAATGGGTCCTCCTGCTTGTATGGCATGGTCTAGAGCCCTGCTGCTACACGGAGGCCTTCCATTGGCCACTTCTGTATTGAATTTGAGACCATCAGGCAAGGTAAAGGGAGGCATAACGTGCCCCTTGCTCCTGACCACCCCAAACCCGATGATGTGGAGCTGGAAATTGGTCTTTATGACTCCCTGTACAGTTTGGGGTTACCTTGCCAGACAGCGGTTGTTTCGAGAGTTCACTATACGGTCCTGGCAGAATTTCTTCTCGTCTGAGAAGAACCAAATCATGCCAGCCTTGAGGGGATTCTTCACTTGGTTCACAAGCTTTGCATCACTTTCTTTCCGTTTGTCCTTCATCTTCTGTGACAAAAGCTGTTCCTTTCTCATCTTGTATGAGTGGTAGTAGATGTCCTCATACATAACTGCCTGATGAGAGACTTTGGCACTCCCTTGTCCGTGGCTATGGTCGTAATTGACTCGCTGGGTTCGTTGTGAATGATGACCTGGTTCTCCACGACAAATTCGAGAGATCTTTTCCTATTACAAAGCTTAGAGTGAGGTTTTCGAGACGCTCTACTCTCGTATTCACAGCTTGACTGATCCGACTCTTTCTCGCTCATCTGCGCCGTCCTCAGATCGACACCCAAGCATTGGGGGATCTTCGCATTGGATCTACCGGCGTGAATCCGAAGCAGAGCATTTTGCCTATTTTAAATTTTGGAGGATTGAATTCAGCTTTGCCATTGCTTCCTTTACAGAGGATGCACGGAATTCAGAGTTGCCACCGGCGATATATGATATTACACACCGCATCATGTATATGTCGTCAATTATTTTCGAATAAATTCATTTCACATACTGTATGCTTTATGCTACGAGCATTACACACCCATGAAACGTTTTACACCCATTAATATGGTAAGGCCATTTTTTTTTCACTTATCGTTTCTTACCAAGCAGCTCATCTGACCAACGTTATTGATCCACTCTCACAAACATCATCACTCTGTTCTTCTCCACATTGATTCTATATTTTACTTACTTGCACGCTGCTCCAAATTCATTTTCGAGGTGTTCGAAAGTGACTTCATCGTCTGAGATCAAAGTAAGCTTATCACATTCCAATGTCATCAATCGCGCCCGTATCGTCTTCTTCCCCATCCCTGGAATCCCTGTCTTTATCCACCTCTTTTGCTACACCATTTGTGTACACATTTTGGGGGTGGCGATGGGGCGATTATGGGATTTTGAGAGAAATATTGGGGAAGTGTGAGATCGGGATTATGGGATTGTATGAAGTAATGGAGGTTTGGGAAGGAGGGATCTAGGGGATTGAGAGAGGGAGTATAGTATTTCTATGGAAATATTATGGAAATGGGATGGGGGGATTGTGGAATTACAAGGGAGGAGGGGGGGATAAGGGATTGTGGGTTGAGTTGCAAAGGAGTGTTTATGAGATTGTAGGTAACCATATTAGGGTAAAGGGATTATTGGATTGCGATAGAAGGATTATGAAATTGTGGAGGAGTAATTAGAAGATGGTAAGTAGGGATTATGGAATTGTAAGGCAGGGAGTGTAGTAGAGCAAGTGAAGGATTGTAGAATAGCTTGGAAGGGATTGTGAATTGCAAGGTAGGGATTATGAGATTGCGAGATAATGATTATGGGACTGAGTGGGAGACATTGTTGGATTTAGAGGAAGAGAAAGTTGGATTGCGAGATGCAATGGAGGAATTGTGGGATTGTAAAAGTGGGGTTTATGGGTTGGAAAACGGGCTAGGGCCGGGAAGTGATTATAGGACTATAGATTGCAAAGGTGTGCTTATATTCTAATTCATCCGACAAACCATTGTTTCAAATATGAAATATATAGAAAACCCACAGCCATAGACTCCTATATACATTTTTATTCTAACCACCATAATAGCATCAAACAGTGTTTTCTCCTCTATCTTTTTGCGTGCCCTCAGAATTGTCTCACCAGAATACCTAGACAAAGAAGTCGATATAATATATAAAATAGGGATAAATTTGTGCTACCCTCTGTACTTTCTCGACAATTGTTATAAGACCGCCAAGCGTTCCTATTATCAAACTAATGCTAATATCCCTAAGTTTCAGGCCAAAAACTTATCAGTTTTACCCTATAACCATATTTTCATTAAATTATCTCGTTTACTTAGGCCTCTGAACATAAATGTTATTTTTAAGTACGAGACTACAATTTATCGCATCCTTGTCAAAAATTCACCACCCCCGCCCGACCTGGCATTGTTTATTCGATAGACTGCAACAACTGCCAAAAATGTTATTATGGACAAGCCGGGAAAGAACTAGAAAGATGTCCGGGTTAAGCAACATCAAGCCAATGTACGTAATCACAGTGAACAATCTGCGCTTTTTCTACATATGTACAATCTTAACCATAGCATTAACTGGAACAGTGCCAAACCAGTCATAAAATGCAGTGATTATATTTCGAGAAATATATTAGAATGTATTTCCATTAACGCGTTCCCAAATTTCAACCTTAGCCCTGGTTTGGTCACGTTAGACCCCATTATCACTATATATATAAAATCTCAAATAAAGTTGTTTCAGGATTTGGCACCCCCTAATTAAGGTTTAGAGGTGAGTAATATAATCCCTCCTTCCACTATTTAAGGCCATATATGCCCAGCCTCCTGTTCATTCCTTGAAAAGGTCCTTAAGAATAAAGACGAACGCTCGGAATCGTTTTTCACCTCTTTGTGGGTGAATCTGCATAACTTTGACTCACGTACACTTTGTGAGCTCTTTTTTCATATATATATATATATATATATATATATATATATATATATATATATATATATATATATATATATATATATATATATATATATATATATATATATATATATCATCACTAACTATATAATTAAAGAAGGGGATTTTTTGAGTATTTGAATAAAAATTTCATCTTAGTTTGGTTATGACTTATGTTTTTTATCAAAGTTATTTCTAATAATTCTTTTATAATATCAAAAGAAAAATGGTGAAGTTCAGAAATAAATATAAGTATCGAAATTGTGAATTTTTTAAAACCCAAAGAATTAGAAATAGTGAAGTTCAGAAAATTTATGTTAATATATCTTCTTCTATAACTATATTTTAGCAACGTGATATTTTAAAAGGGGAGAAATTTAGTTTAAAGTTCCTTTTTAAAATTATTATAATTGGCGAAGTTCAGAAAATTTATAAAAATTTAACCATGGCTGCTTTTATTAGATTTTAAATCTTAATTTTAATAGCAAAGCCATTTTCTGGCATATATATATATATATATATATATATATATATATATATATATATATATATATATATATATATATATATAGTACAATTTTAATCACGCAATCAAGTGGGATGGCGCCAAAGGCATCATCGAATGCAATAATTTCCTTTCCAGAAATTTGAGACTTTCCACAATTTTAATTGGAACCCAGAGTTAGGTTAGGTTATATCTCATTATCACGTCGCAGATCAGGTCTCAAATTAAGATTCTCCTTGATTTTGTGGCCCTTACTTAGTGGTTAGGGAAAGGAGGGCCATCCTTTTCTTCTATAAAAGCTCATGTATTATGCCTCCTTGTTTATCCCTTAAAAAAGGTATTCGCAAATAAAGACGAAAGCGCTCGGAATCTGCTTTCCTTTTTCTTTTCTTTCTTTTTTCATATATTTCCCACAGAAAAATGGAAACAGTGTTTTCAAGTACTTTCGAAGTTTATTCAGTTTCAAAGGAAACTAAAAGAAACAAATATATGTAACAAGAGTTTTTATATCTTAGCATCGCCTCTTAAACAAGAAATCACCATAGGAGTAAGAGAAAGAAGGCTAGTGTCTTTCCCTTAAATAACCCCCTTGCCCCTCCCCCATTGGTGATTTCTTGGGTAAAAAGGCCCGGCTAAAACTTTTATTTTATTTATACATATATGCTCATGTTATTTGATTTAATACTTAAGTAATTTCTGCAGTTACTCTTTGGTATTCTATCCTCTGTATCTTCGATTACAAGCCATTTACACCATTACGCTTACTGGCTCTTTTGTTCGGCTAGCAAATGATAAAGACTTAGTTCTTCTACTAATTTCCTTTGCTAGAATTCTTTTAGCAACAATTTCTGCTGTGAAACGACTCGTAAGTTTGGTTCTGGTGCATTTCACTTGTGAAAATAGTCGCTCCACACAAGCCGATGAATGTGATAGAATAGCTAAATAATTGAGTTTATTCCCTGCTCCCCCCCCCCATATTTGAATAGTCTCCTCAGGGAATACCTTAAGTTCTAACTTCATAGCCTGATTTATAACTACAATTTCCCCTTTCGTTTATTGATGTGATTTTTGCCCGTTAATTCTCTGAGGTAATTTTAGTGTAAATAAAATTCGATTTTTGTATATGTCTCTTTAAATAACCTTGAACTTTGCCATTGTCCATAATTTATCTCACCTCGTTGCATTCTCTCGCTACTCAGCCCGTCCGAACTCGTGGTTTCCCGCCCCTTTTTTCGGTTCGCTTTCAAGTTATTGGTCCCTCCCTCATAGATATAATATGGTATTGATATAATGTAATGTCATACCACGACAAGAAGTAAAGAGAGGAAAATGTTTTTATAGAGTGAGAGGGTTTGTACCAGGTTGTCTGGTAACCTCAGTCTTTTTGCCTCTTTTCTTCATTATGTCTCTACATTGATTCTCATAAACTGAGTCAAGCTTTTAAGCCTTTTTATTCGATGAAAATTATCTTTGGTAAATTAAACGAGTTTGTCGCTGCATAATTTTTATTTATTTATATATATATATATATATATATATATATATATATATATATATATATATATATATATATATATATATACATTTTGTCCACTTCGGATCTTTTTACTATATGTACGAGTATTTTTAACTTTATACTTATTAATTAATTGTCCACTACGGATATTTTTTATGATAGTTTTTATGTATTATTTTCTTTATTTTTCTTCATTAGCATCCTTGTATTCTATGAATCGGGTAAATTGACAGCCGCGTCTGCAGCTGGCTACTTTTAAAGGTTTGTTTGAAACGTAGATTCAGTAATGCTTCATCTTCGAGTTTTATTTGTCGGGTCACTTTTTCTTGTAGGTATTGGTTAATTTTTTGCCAAATATCTTTTGCGCGTTTGTGCAGAGTCATATTTATTGGTTCGATGTCTACAATTTCGTAAAGTATAGTTGATGGGATCCGGTCTTTAAGTGTAACGTTGGTCATAAATCTTGTAGCCTTATTTTGTGCCGTTTGAGCTTTCCTCATCATTGTCTCGCTAGAAACATGAAGGGGAATAGCGGGATACAACAGTAATGGTCTTACTAGTAACATATATAGTTTCCTTTTGTTTCTCGGTGATAGCATACGGAAACGAAACAGTGATTCTAGCGTCCTCTTGGCCGCATTAATTTTATTCTTTAAAGTTACGAACATCTGCAGTTTTACGTCGCCCCATTGGGATCATTCTAAACTAGTTGATGTTTGTTTTTATTTTGTTCTCTCTCGTATCTATTAATGTTCTCAATTTATCCTCTTGTCCTATTTTCTATATATCCTGGGTTGCGATAGTTGCTAGAGAAGACCTATGTTATGTCGTCTGCTAGTTGTATATATTGTGCTGATTCTTGATTAGGGTGGGGCAGGTCGCCCGTGTAAATTACATAAAGGGTAGGCCTGAGGCATCTTCCTTAGGGCACCGATGTTCACAGTTCGAATGGCTCTCCTTCATTATCATTGATTTTTAAGATTGCCTGGCGGCCATCCAGGTAGTCGCAAAGTACACGTGCTATATTTTGTTCCATTCCGAGATCTTTTATTTTTAATTTAAGTACCGGAAGCCATACCTTGTCAAACGCTGAGGACACGCCACGAAGCACCAGGTCTACGTTGTGGTCTTTGGACTTGGCAATAGCAATTTGTTCAGTAATCAATGCGAGTGCTGTTTCGGTGCCAAGTTTTCTTCTGAACCCATGTTGTTGATTATTATATAAATCTGTGGCATCCAGGTAGTTTCTCAGTCTGTTATTTTGGTGTTTTTCCAAGAGTTTGCCCAAGAACACCAAGACCGAAATAGGCCTATAGCTGCCTATATCCTTTTTAGGTTTTCCTGGTTTAAACAAGAATATTCTTTTGGCCTTTTTGAATTGAATTGGGTTGGGCCTTAAATATCTCCAATAGGGCCTCGTTTATGTTCCTCGCAGCGTTTATTAGATGTTTCTTTTTGATGCCGGTTATTCCTGGAGCTTTTTGTTTAAGGCCCTTAAGGGCGACCTCATATTCCTCATGGGTGAAGGGCCTCCCTCCTCATGTGCGAGACGAGTACCATCAACGTTATAGTGCGAGCTGAGCTTCTCACCTTGTTCCCTAATCCTTTCGATAACGGTTCCGATATGTCTTTCATCGAAGTTCCTGTATTCTGCAATACTCTCTGATGTAGCGTTCAACTTCTCCATCCTCTGATATTTCATTATCGTTAAATTTAATTGTTATTCTATTTTTAGTGGGGTGCCTCTCAGTCTTTTCAAATGGCTCCAAAATTTCTTGGGGTCCCTTTCTGCATCAACTTTCGCTATGATGTTATTCCACTTTTATCCTTATTTTTCCCTGATGAGTTGCTTGATTTCAATTCTTGTATCTCTTAGCTCTCTATAATGATGTGCAGTGTTACCATAAGTATTTATCTGGTTGATGAGGGCTTCCATTTGGTGCATTTTGTTTAATATACACGTATTTTCTTTCCACCTTGGAGCTGGTAGTACTTTGTATTCTGTCCAGGGGATAGCTAAGCAATCGGCTTCCACGAGCTTTGTTATTATGTGATTCAGCTGTCTTTCGATATATTCGGGTGTTGCTCCTTCCATCTGATCTATCTGTATGTTCGTGAGATATTCATTGTATGCGGCCCGGTTTGTTTGGGCCAGACATCTGCGTCTTGTGATATTTACCTGTATTGGAGATGTTGAGACGGTTTTTATCATGCTAACACGATCGGATGGGATATATGGACCTGGAGTTGTCACTTGATTGAGAGGGAAGTTGGGGTTCGTCACTACTATATCAGGTGTAGTTGATTGCAATGCTGCCTCTCAACCGCCTGACCTTAAGTACCAGATGTGCGGTCAGTAAAGTCACACCAAAGGTGAAATTACTCTGGGCAAAGAATAAAACTGGGTACAAAAAGTATAAAACTAGGATGCTGTTTAGAAACAATAACAACACAAAGAACACAGACTAGAAGCCACATAAATCAACCTTACAATCGCTCTCAATAAGATGCTACAAGAAGCTACACAAACAACGACCATGACACTCGAAGAAGTGGCAAATGGAGTTCACAAAGAACCTGAATTCGAGGCACAGAACAGTTGGCTATGCACGGGATTACAAGATAGGAAAAAAATTACATATCTTGATAAGTTGGGACATTACGGAACGAATTGGGCCAGACTTCCATAGGTTACTATACCCAGGGACAACCACCAAGCCTGATGTCGTTCTCACAAATACAGAATTCCCTTTCTAACACCGTATCCAGTCATGCCCACTAACACAAGTGACCATATTCCCATGATCCTAATTGTAGCGGCTGCGCCCATTCCAAGCCCATGTTCCCAAGGAAGAGCTAGTCGAACGCTAACTGGCTCCTTACAAACAAGCATTCCCAGAGGATCTACCAGACTTGAACAGAGTGGGACTGCTGAAGACCTCGACGAGGACTGACTGCTATCAACAATTGCATCTTTAGTGCATACCCAATATCCATCCCAGAAACATCCCACAACATCCTCCTCTAAACCCGTCCTAAACAGTAGAGAATTATACTACAACAGATTCTCGCTGAGCTATAACCACATCATCGACATTGGCTACGCAAATCTCATGGCCTTCCGAGTCATATAGCAAATAAGAAGAGAGCTAAACTCTAAGCTTTGCCAATACCTGAGGGAGAAGTGAGGGGCATTTAATGAAAAGGATAAACGTCGATAAAGACCAGAAATATTTCTGAGCGGTCATTAATAGGCTGAAAGGGATAACCAGAAAGAAAAACCAAACCTCGATTGTGCACAGCTCAGTGACAGCAAACAACACGTGTCAGAAGGAGAGGCTCTTCCCAGAAGTCCAGAAGGAAATATTCAGAATTTGTAATAAAGAGAAGAAAGATTTCAACCTAGGCTTCGAAGATCAGGTACTCAAATACTTTGAGAAAAGGGAGGACAGGTTCTCACCTTACTTAACCGCGAACCTAACTCGACTACATGGTAACTCACAGGGTGGCAGCCTTGTCACCAGTGCAGAATTGTGACTGGAAATTTCCTAGTTCCCCTAAAGGCTCTCTACTCGGTTAAGTTTCATTTGACATCTAACGGGTTTAGCAAAAGTTTTGTTACACTCGGGGGGGGGGGTCTTTCAAGAGTTTTACGCGTCTGATAGAAAATGTTCCGTCAAACAAACTTAAAGTCCTACTTTTCCATCACGTCTCATTAAAACATCTTTTACATTGTGTGACGGTGTGTCGAGATGGTACTGAAAAGAATTGATATCTCTGCTCTCCGATGCGCGGGGCACCACAAGTGTTCGACATCAGTAAGCGGCTAATCGTGAGCCTTATGACCCTAAACATAATCGAGGAGAGGCTCAAGATAGGTGAAGACCTCAAAATCGACTTCTCTCAGGCAGACTTCAAGTTATCAACCATTTGACTGTGATAAAGGCATTCGAAAGTGCTCCGAAGCTCAAAATGACTGGGTTCGCAAAGAAGAACATATCGGTACCCACGATGTCCAGGGCAGTTATGCAGAATGGCGGCAAGAGTTTGAGTGCGTAAAAAGGCTTCTACTTACCAATCGTATGCGAGAACAACGTCTAGAGCGCTGCCATCGCCTTCTTAACGAATTAAAGAGTCATGGTAATCGAATTCTTATTTTTTTCTGATGAAAAAACCTTCACGGTAGATTCGGTCATCAACAAGCAGAATGAGCGTGTTGTAAGCTTTGATCAGGCAGTCTCAGAGGTCCGCTACGTGTCCACGACCAAACACCTGGTTTCCGTGATGAAGCTCGACGTCGTGGCTTCGAATGGCGAGAAGATACCGCCAGTGTGATTTGCCGGGGCCGATTACAGAGACATCATCTTGGCCACGAAATTCCTGCCCTGAGTTAGAGAGATCAGGAAGAAGGTGGCTTAAGTCTTTCAGCAGGACACGGCTCGACCCACACGGCCAATACCGTGCAAAATTGGTTGAGGTCAAACATAAACTTCTGCTGAAAGTATTTTTGGCCACCGTAGTCGCGGGATCTCAATCCCCTCGACTATGGCGTATGAGCGCATGTCAAGGGCAACGCCTGAAAGGTCCACCACAACCGCCAATGTACCAACATAAAGAAGGACTTCGTTGCAAAGTGGACGCGGCCTTCAGATCTAACCGGAAGGGCGTGCTCGCTGCCAAGAGCAGTCAGATTAATTAATATTACAATTTAAACACATATTTATATGTTAAAACAATAAAAGCCTGCATAGCTGCATCAAAACTATCATCGTGTCCTTTATAGCGAGCGTCGTAACGAGTGGTGCAGGAGTTTTGCAATACACAGTAAAAGAGGCCCCTGAAAGATTTCTAACCAGACTGCTGAACCTATTCAATGCGTCTCTGGCAATGGGATACTTCCCTTACTGACTGAAGACTTCAAAAATTATTTACATTCTTAAGCCTCGAAAGCCAGAGAATCAAGTGATGAAGTTCAGAACTATCTAATTGTTTGAAGATCATTGGAAAGGTCTTCGAGTAAATCCTCAACAGGAGAATCAGATGATGAAGTTCAGAACTATCTAATTGTTTGAAGATCATTGGAAAGGTCTTCGAGTAAATCCTCAACAGGAGGATCAGGTGATGAAGTTCAGAACTATCTAATTGTTTGAAGATCATTGGAAAGGTCTTCGAGTAAATCCTCAACGGGATAATCAGGTGATGAAGTTCAGAACTATCTATTTGTTTGAAGATCATTGGAAAGGTCTTCGAGTAAATCCTCAACAGGAGAATCAGGTGATGAAATTCACAACTATCTAATTGTTTGAAGATTATTGGAAAGGTCTTCGAGTAAATCCTCAACAGGAGAATCAGGTGATAAGGTTCAGAACTATCTAATTGTTTGAAGATCATTGGAAAGGTCTTCGAGTAAATCCTTAACAGGAGAATCAGGTGATGAAGTTCAGAACTATCTATTTGTTTGAAGATCATTAGAAAGGTCTTCGAGTAAATCCTTAACAAGAGAATCAGGTGATGAAGTTCAGAACTATCTAATTGTTTGAAGATCATTGGAAAGGTCTTCGAGTAAATCCTCAACAGGAGAATCAGGTGATGAAATTCACAACTATCTAATTGTTTGAAGATCATTGGAAAGGTCTTCGAGTAAATCCTTAACAGGAGAATCAGGTGATGAAGTTCAGAACTATCTAATTGTTTGAAGATCATTGGAAAGGTCTTAGAGTAAATCCTCAACAGAAGAATCAGGTGATGAAGTTAATAACTATCTAATTGTTTGGAGATCATTGGAAAAGGCTTCGAGTAAATCCTCAACAGGAGAATCAGGTGATGAAGTTCAGAACTATCTAATTGTTTGGAGATCATTGGAAAGGTCTTCGAGTAAATCCTCAACAGGAGAATCAGGTGATGAAGTTCAGAACTATCTAATTGTTTGAAGATCATTGGAAAGGTCTTCAAGTAAATCCTCAACAGGAAAATCAGGTGATAAGATTCGGAACTATCTAATTGTTTGAAGATCATTGGAAAGGTCTTCAAGTAAATCCGCAACAGGATAATCAGGTGATGAAGTTCAGAACTATCTATTTGTTTGAAGATCATTAGAAAGGTCTTCGAGTAAATCCTTAACAAGAGAATCAGGTGATGAAGTTCGGAACTATCTAATTGTTTGAAGATCATTGGAAAGGTCTTCGAGTAAATCCTCAACAGGAGAATCAGGTGATGAAGTTCAGAACTATCTAATTGTTTGAAGATCTTCGGAAAGGTCTTCGAGTAAATCCTTAACAGGAGAATCAGGTGATGAAGTTCAGAGCTATCTAATTGTTTAAAGATCATTGGAAAGGTCTTAGAGTAAATCCTAACAGGAGAATCAGGTGATGAAGTTCAGAACTATCTAATTGTTTGAAGATCATTGGAAAAGGCTTCGAGGAAATCCTCAACAGGAGAATCATGTGATGAAGTTAAGAACTATCTAATTGTTTGGAGATCATTGGAAAGGTCTTCGAGTAAATCCCTAACAGGAGAATCAGGTGATGAAGTTCAGAACTATCTAATTGTTTGAAGATCATTGGAAAAGGCTTCGAGGAAATCCTCAACAAGAGAATCAGGTGATAAGGTTCAGAACTATTTAATTGTTTGAAGATCATTGGAAAGGTCTTCGAGTAAATCCGCAACAGTAGAATCAGGTGATGAAGTTCAGAACTATCTATTTGTTGAAGATCATTAGAAAGGTCTTCGAGTAAATCCTTAACAAGAGAATCAGGTGATGAAGTTCAGAACTATCTAATTGTTTGAAGATCATTGGAAAGGTCTTCGAGTAAATCCTCAACAGGAGAATCAGGTGATGAAATTCACAACTATCTAATTGTTTGAAGATCGTTGGAAAGGTCTTCGAGTAAATCCTTAACAAGAGAATCAGGTGATGAAGTTCAGAACTATCTAATTGTTTGAAGATCATTGGAAAGGTCTTAGAGTAAATCTTCAACAGGAGAATCAGGTGATGAAGTTCAGAACTATCTAATTGTTTGAAGATCATTGGAAAAGGCTTCGAGTAAATCCTCAACAGGAGAATCATGTGATGAAGTTCAGAACTATCTAATTGTTTGGAGATCATTGGAAAGGTCTTCGAGTAAATCCTCAACAGGAGAATTAGGTGACGAAGTTCAGAACTATCTAATTGTTTGAAGATCATTGGAAAGGTCTTCGAGTAAATCATCAACAGGAAAATCAGGTGATAAGGTTCAGAACTATCTAATTGTTTGAAGATCATTGGAAAGGTCTTCGAGTAAATCCTTAACAGGAGAATCAGGTGATGAAGTTCAGAACTATCTAATTGTTTGAAGATCATTGGAAAGTTCTTAGAGTAAATCCTCAACAGAAGAATCAGGTGATGAAGTTCAGAACTATCTAATTGTTTGAAGATCATTGGAAAGGTCTTCGAGTAAATCCTCAACAGGAGAATCAGGTGATGAAGTTCAGAACTATCTAATTGTTTGAAGATCATTGGAAAAGGCTTTGAGTAAATCCTTAACAGGAGAATCAGGTGATGAAGTTCAGAACTATCTAATTGTTTGAAGATCATTAGAAAGGTCTTCGAGTAAATCCCCAACAAGAGAATCAGGTGATGGAGTTCAGAACTATCTAATTGTTTGAAGATCATTGGAAAGGTCTTCGAGTAAATCCTCAACAGGAGAATCATGTGATGAAGTTCAGAACTTTCTAATTGTTTGGAGATCATTGGAAAGGTCTTCCTGTAAATCCTCAACAGCAGAATCACGACCCACCTAACGGAACACTCTCTGTTGAACGAAGAACAACACAGATTTCGTAAGCAACCAAAAATAGAGATGGCCATAGCCCAAATAATAACAATAATATTCATGGAGATTTTATTTGTTGCCCTTCAAGACTTTGAAGCCCTCGCAGGGCGCCCGTACATCGACTAGGAAAAATGTTGACAGAAAAGATAGGCTTTCAGAGCACGATATTAATCGCCCTGCGAGAAAGAAGAGCGTATGACAGGAGGCAGATCAGTCCACAGCTCAGGAGCAACTACGGAGATGGCGTGATCACCCATGCAGCAGAGTCGCGTGTGACGAACCGAAAGCAGGAGGGCACTTTCCGAACGAAGGGCTCTTTGTTGTTCAGACGTAGCCAGGAAGCAGGGATAGATAAGAGGGTGTTTTGGTGTTTAGGATTTTAAATTTGAGGACTTTAAAAGTAATTAGAACTTTAATGGGCAGCCAGTGCAGTATACGGAGCAGGTGTGTATCACAAGAGAACTGCCCTCGACGGAGGAGAACTCGTGCCGCGAAGTTTTGGATAAGTAAAAGGGCACGAATTGTAGTGTTTGATGCTCCATTGCTAGAGATAGCAAAGCATGGCTTGCTATCTCGAAACTGCTTCAATCAAAGTGGCACCGGATACGACTAAGGTTAAGATGAAAGCAGAGAGCTAATTTTCTGAAATTAACAACATGGATTTGAAATCGAGTTGAGTGTCAGAGGAAACACTCAGTCAGTGCTGGAGGAGGACATTTGTTATTGATGCGGGCAGCTTTCGAAAGGAAAGGAGTTGATAGTTTGGACTGATCTTTAAAATCGGACAAATGGTAGCATGTTTAAAGTTATAAAGCACCCCAACTAGCAACAGCAAGAGGTTAAAGATATCCAGTAGGTGTGGTAGGAGGCCAGGTATTAAGTGAACATATGGACTCAGTTGGAAGGTGTCAAGGGAGAGCAGGGGGTTTTTTTGATGAGCGGAATACTTGTGGCGAGCTCGTCAGGAGAGACTTGAGTGAGGAATGTGAGATTGGGAGGTGGAGTAAGAAGGGTTACTGTGATACGTAGGGCAGACGAAGACGGGATCCCAGAGCAAATATTAACTACATTTTTAGAGAAAAGGGGCACAAAAGGCGGATGAGGAGATGGTGGAGCGGTTGGTGATAGCTGGGGAGACGAAAGGCCAGCCATGAGATTAAAAAGTGCACGAGGATTTTGTTTGTTTTCGTAAAGGATTTTTAAGGGGATAAGCCTAGTGGGAGGATTGCAGAAGAGCTGTGTACGTATAGATTGCAAGAGAATAAGAGAGATAAGTATGCTCCGTCCCTCTTTTCGTGTTCGGGCGGAACGAAGGCGCTTCTCACCTGCTATTCTGTGTTTTTAGCCTCTAGGAACGTGTTAGAGAACCGCGGGTCACAGGATTTGAGAGGAGAAGAAGCAGGGCGAAGGAGAGCGTGAGAAGACTGACTGCGAAAAGGAGCAGAGGGATAAGGTGTCAGAAAAGGGGAGACAGTGAGTGTATCTGAAAGAACTGAGGCGCGATCCCAGACATCAGCCCAGACTCCATGGAAGAGCCATTGGTGGAGATAAACATATGAGCAGAGAGGTAGAGTTAATAAAGTGAGCAGAGATAGCATTTGACAGATGGTGAACTAGGTATTGAAAGAAATCGAGATAAAAAATGTTGACAAGGGTGTGGATGTAGGTGTGGGTGTGGGTGTAGGTGTGGTAAATGACGAATTCGGAAATAATTGGAGTCCAAAGAAAAAAAAAATAGGTATAGAACGTATAGCAAGCACCTGGAGAGAGCATGGTAATCAATATCTCACAAAGCGACACTTACAAAAGGAAGACCCTGAAATGATGAATAATGTTTGGCCTTCGATGGAAAGCAATAGTGAAAGCAAAAATAAGGGCTACTGTATCTATAAGATCTTCTTGCTTCCAATTCACCTTTATATTTACTCTCACATCCATTTTACCTTTTTGTTTTTTAGGTGGATATTTTGATTGGAGATTTTTCCTCTAAATTTGTGCTTTATTTTCAGAGGCAAGTTAGATAGAAAAGAACAGAATACGGAACTTCCCACGATATGGTCTCAACTCAACCAAACCATTTGGTAGGTGTACCTATTGTGACTTTAAGCATTTCTCTCGAATTTTTATTCTATGGGTGTTTGGCTTCTGAATTAAGCTTCGTTTTACCTTAGGATGTGCATCTGGGCTCTTCTCTTTGTAGATTGGTGTGTGGTTGGGAATTTTGACACCTGCAGTGGAACGCGAGAGATCAACGATTCGAGATGCCGTAATAAAGGGTGTTCCATAAAGGGCGCTGAATTCGAAGTGGACGAAACTTTTGTGTTTTGAAGTTCGAAAGCATGTTTTATCATATTTGCTATTTCTCTTTACTCCGATTAATAGTTCTTTGTTTGATTTGCAGAATACTTGTGTGTGATGCGTCATTAGAACAGTTTACGACTGACCAGCTCGGTCTCATCCTGAAGACATTTTACCAAAACAGTGAAAGTGCGATGCAAACAGTTCGAACACTCCACACCATTTTGGGGGAAACTGAAGCACCCAACGAGTCTACGGTTCTCAGACTAATGGCGAAGTTTAAAAAACTGGTTCAGTTGCAACGGTCATATCGCTTGGATGAAATCGTTCTTGTCGGACAGAGTAACAAAGTGCTGTTGTGTGGGACAGTGTCACTCTGTGTGCGGGAAAATCGATCGCCGACGTTCGCAGCAGTTGGACATCTCGACCACTTCATTAACTTGAATGCTAAATAAAGATCTCCATATGCATGCGTACAAAATTAAACTTACGTAGCATCTTCAACCGCCTGATCACGGGAGGGGGAAGCAATTTGCTGACTGAGTTGTGGAGAAACTTGCAGTCGACGAATATTTTGCAAAGAAAATCACCTTCAGTACGAGGCCCACTGCCATTTGAGTGGATTTTTTAATAAAAAGAACTACCGGATTTGGTGAAATGAAAATCTTTGAATAATGCAAGAGCGTGAAATGCATCCATTGAAAGCGACTGTGTAGTGTGGTTGGGGGGCAGGTGGGGTGCTTGGACCGTTCTGCTTTGAAGATGCTAAGAGAAATGCAGTTACCATTAAAGGAGAACGTTACCGAGACATGATATCCAGTCAGTTATGGACGAATTTGGAAGATACGGAGATTGACAACCTCTGGTTTTAGCAGGATGGAGCGACCTGCCACACTTCGTGCCAGGTCGAAACGAGCAATATCCTTCCATGTTGACCAGGAATGGCCACCAAGGTCTTGCGATCTTACCCCTTGTGATTTCTTCTTATGGGGGTATGCGAAACCACAGGTATACGCCAACAAGCCACGGAAATTTCGTCAAGGCTGAATTCAGGTGGGTGATTGGAGGCATCGAGCCACACATCTGTGAAGGAGTTATCGAAAATTTCCATGAGCGCATAAATGTATGCAGACTCAGTGCAGGTGGTCATATGGCCAACATTACGTTACATACCAAAACTGGAGACATAATTCATTAGAAATATGCAGAATATAACTATGTTTATAAAAAATTCGTTTTAATTATTCATCTTTCAAATTCGGCGCCCTTTATGAAACACCCATTATGAGAATGAAAGGGCGTTGCTATGCGTTAAACCCATGAGAAAAAAAAAATCGTAATTAGAATTAGGAGACCCCTCACCCTCCCATATTTGCTTCAGATAAGCAAAAGGTAGTAGTTATTATTTAATTAAAACCTTTGACATCCGTTTATTAATGAAACCAAAATGAAAATGGGAAAATGCATATACAAAATTGGATAGAGGACTGACTATCCGATCGTTTACGGCGGGTAATCCTAAATTTAGCAAAGTGGAACTGTGCCTTAGTTACTAGCAGAGGCCCTCAGGGATCTGTGTTCGGCTGAGTGCCTAAGCGCTGCTCGCGATTCACATGCAGCTCCTTAACCTTCACTATGTAGTTTAAGGAAATGTATGTTAGCTGGGCTAAATTCTTTTTTAGCAATGTTAATACAAATGATAAATAGAATGAATCAACATTTATAATTATTTACTAAGACCGAACTAACGCGGCCGTGCATTCGTCAGTGACAGCTACATGGTTAATTTAAAATTAATTAAGGCTCCACCGAATTAAAGCGTAATAGTAATGTTTATCGTTAGTAAAAATATTTATGAATTTAAAATCCAATCTCAATGCGAGATGTGGAGGCCATTTTCGTTAAAGCTGCGAGAAGAAATGATGGAAAGAAGAGTAAAGGGATACAGAGGCATTCAAATGGGGGAAGAAAGACAGCTCCATTAAATTCGGGAGAAAATAGAGACATCCGAATGGGGGAAGGAAGACAGCGTTATCAAATTGGGAGAATGTCAGAAACGAAAATTTGAGTATAAAAACAGAAATTTTAATCCAAACCGAGAGGAACGTTTGGCATTGATCGTCAAAAGAGGAAAATGGAGTTCTTGATAGCCTAGTAGATGAAGGCGTTGGACTTCCAACTCCTAT
Source organism: Ceratothoa steindachneri (assembly GCA_963969495.1). Classification (NCBI taxonomy): domain Eukaryota; kingdom Metazoa; phylum Arthropoda; class Malacostraca; order Isopoda; family Cymothoidae; genus Ceratothoa; species Ceratothoa steindachneri. The sequence goes on from OZ018326.1 coordinate 122,580,477, forward strand.
CTAAATACCAGGCACAATCTCAAGCGAGAGCGGTCACAAAAAAAAAATCGTTGGCATCGTAGAGAGCTACGGGCCTATTGGCGGTGCGTTTAATCTAACGTGTAGACGCTGCAGCTCCACCCACAAATGTCACCACACACAAATTCTCTAGTTTCGAATAGCTAGAATATTTGTAAATTGGAAAGGGGGAAGGTTCGATTAGAGAGCTCTGCTTCGTAGTGAATAATCACTCGCTTGAATATTTGAAAATAAAGGTTTTAAAAGTTTAATAAAGGAAAATTGCGTTACACAGCAAGTTTCCGCATCCGAAAGAAGGTTCGGCTTTTTTCAGGTCACAAAGTCGCTTGTTTTCAATGACTTAAAATTAGGCATAGAAAAGGAAGGAGTTACGAAATTTTAGAACAAGTTTAATATGGGGGATTGGATCGTTTGAATGGACGCTAATTTTTTAAAATGAGAGAAACCGTTGTTCACCTGATTCAAAGCCAAATATGAAAGCGTTTTAATTCACCTTTGCCCTTGACTTACCGTTAACACACGCGCGCGCGCAATAGTAAAAATACTCAAAAGGTTGGAGAGTCAAAGCTGAAAATTGTAAGGAGGTAGGTTTATAAACACAGGTGAAAGTTTTGCTTGTGCGAATTTTAAAGGTAGCTCTCCTTGTCGGTACTTAATGAAAGAACGAATGGTTCAGACATAAAAGATATTTGATGGGAAACTTTGATAGTAAATGTAACAGATTTTAAGTTACTCCCCAATCCGAGGTCTTTAGTCATAGTAGGAAGCAGATTTTGTATTAAAAGTTTCAACCACCGACCACAATGATATACGAGGGGCGGTCAATAAGTTTTGCAATTCGGATATAAGGAAACGAGATATGAGGAAAAGTGTTTTATTATTTTTCAATATAACTACCCTCGACTTCAATGCACTTGCGCCACTTGTCCCTGAGGCTTCGAATTCCCGACAACCAGAAATCTCGCGACTGCTGTTCAATTCACTCCTGCACGGCGAGCTGGACATCTTCATCGTCCCCAAACCGCCGTCCACGCAGTGCAGACTTGGCTGGCGGAATATATAGTAGTCGCTAGGGGCCAGATCTGGACTGTAAGGGGGATGGTTGAGCTTCTCGAATCCGCACTCGCGCAGGGCAGCTTGTGCAACTCTGGCCTTGTGGACTGGAGCATTGTCGTGGAGGAGCAGGAGACCGCGTGTCAACATGCTGCACCGCTTCTGAAGGATGCACTTCTTCAACCCAGCCAGTTCCTCGGAGTAATATTGGCCTGTGATGGTCCTTCCACGAGGCTTATAGTCCACCATCAACACTTTCTCAGAATCCCAGAAGATGGTGGCCATGATCTTCCCGGCTGAGGGTTGGGTCCTGAACTTGATGGGGGTCGGAGAGCCCCTGTACTTCCAGGCCATGCTTTTGAGCTTGGTCTCGGGATCCCAGTGATGGACCCACGTTTCATCACCTGTCACTATACGTGACTCGAATCCCGCCGCAGCTCCTCCGAAATTTGACGACGTTGAAGTCGATCATGGGGCATGAGGTTTCTAGGGAGCCAACGGGCAGAGGAGAGACCTCGGTCATGGCCAAATTGTCGTGGATGATGTTGATAACACTTCCATGTGATATTCCAAGTTCTCGCTCGATTTCTTTAACCTTCACACGTCGATTTTCGAGGATCATCCTCTCCACACGGGCCACATTGCTTCGTTGGTCACATCTGACCGGCGTCCTAGACGGGGGTCATCTTCAAAGACTCACGACCATGGCGGAACTCCCTATTCCAGCGAGCAATGGTTGCATAGGAAATGACGGTGTTCGTGTACACTGCAACCATGCGTTCATGGATCTCTTTTGCATTCTTGCCTTCCTTGGTCAAAAATTTGATCACTGCGCGGTGCTCAACCTTCTCCATTGTTGAAAAATTTGTGACTGACGATCTGCGATCAGCTACTGCTTCTTAAATAGACGAGGCAGGAGCGTGCGGCTGCAGGTCCTGACTTGTCATAACTTGTTCTAACACCCCCCAAAACAGCCATCCCCTTTCCTCTGTTTTCCCTACCTATTCGCAAAACCTATTGGCCGCCCCTCGTACCTTTGCCTTTTATTTGATCGCTAGGTTTGGTTACACTATGTAACATAATTTCACTTTATTTTGTTCCTGGTTTAAAAGTATTTTTTCCTATTTGTTCGTAAATAAAGTAAATGAAAAAAGTCTATTTTAATCTCAAAACTAATATTTTAGGTAAGCATTGACTTTCTAAATTTGGCCATTTGGAAAACAATGCTAGGGTATTATTTGTTTCAGGGGAAAAAGGGAATATATAAAAAGCTGTAGACTCTAAAAAAATCTAAAGCATGGTTTAAAATTGAAAAATATTATTTGCTGTTAGGAAACTTTCCAAAACCTTTTAGATTCAATGAGAAATTTCTAGAATTAGGTAGAATTTTATGAAGTTTCATGAATGTTCCAGAACTTGCAAGAACACAAGTATTTGAGCTATTATGTTTTTGTGTAAGCCAAAAAAGTAATAAATTAATTTTTTACTTTTACAGGATGGTATAGATTGGGAAGAAGAGCCATGAAGTTTGTCATGAACACATTGAACACTCAAGCAATTGCTACTTCTGCATGATGACCTCTTCAAAACGTGAAGTGGAAAAATTACACCTGTTATTTCCTATCCTAATATTCCATACTCTATTTCGCCAGTAGCAAACAGTACTGATCTAGCTGTACCTACCCCTCCAGAAAGGAATAAGCCACACTCAGAAGAAAGCAACTATTCAGAACCTGAAATGATCAGTAAAGATGAGATTACAGTGTCAGGTTGTTGAAAGAAAGAGACCTCAATGACCTTGTCAGAGATCTTGGCTTGTCAAAGTCAAATGTTGAGCTTTTGATTTTCAGGCTTCAAAGAGTAGAATTTTCTGAATGAAAATATGAAAGTGACATTCCAAAAGAAATATCATAAATATTTTTCAAGATTCGTTGCTTATCAAGCTGAGTTCTACTGCTACAATGATGTATCTAGTCTGTTTGAATTCAATTGAAATTACATGTAATCAAGATGAGTGGAGGATTTTCATTGACAGTTCCTCAAGGAGTATTAAAGCTGTACTTCTTAATAAGCATCCATCCTTTCCCTTGGTTCATACAGTATATCTCATTGAGGACTACAACAGTGCCAAGCTCCTGCTACAAGCTTGAATTATAAAGAATAAGACTGGGAATTGATTGGAGACTTCTAAATGGTAGCATTTTTGATGTGTCTCCAGGGAGGTTTTGCCAAGTTTCCATGTCATCTCTGTCTTTGGGAGAGTAGGGATACCGCTGCACATTACCACAAGAAGCATGGGCCACAAAGGACTAAGTTTTCTGTTGGACAGCATAATGTCAAGCATGATCAAATGATATAACATTGCATTTAAAACTAGGTCTCATGAAGCAGTTTTTTAGAGCTCTTAACAAAGAGTCTGCAGCCTTCAAGTACCTTCAAAATTTCTTTCCCAAACTCTCTAAGGCAGATATTTGTTGGACCACAAATCAGTAAAATCATAGATAGTTCAGAATTAAATGAAAAGCTTACTAAAAAGAAAAAAGAAGCCTTGAAGTGTTTTGTTTCGGGCTATCAGGCCTTTTGTGGCAACCACAATTACGTGAAACTGGTTGCGAACTTAGTAAAATGGCCAAATGGACTGCAAGATGTCCCTGAAGGAACATATCCTTGTTGCCTATCTTGACAAGTTCAAGATGGTTCAAGATGAGAGACTACATTAGTAGGTTTATAGGGAAAACTGATTTCCATTACAAACTTGAATCAGGAAAAACTGCTCACTTTTAACTTTTTTACTTGTTTTTATGAACATCTGGCTAGGGTGAACTTCTTGTTGACCGCCTTCCAGTTTGTTCACAAATTTTTAAGAAAAAGTAGGATCCCATTGACACGGTTCAACGCTTCTGTTGTACTTTAAAAAATGTTTGGCTTTATTAGAAAAGGGAAATGCACAAAATGGTCTTTTAGCAAGACTATTTTTTTAAACACAAGAAGCCAATTTCTTTCTTTTCCTTAGCTTGCAGCGAACTAAATTCAGGGGTTATATATGTATATATATATATATATATATATATATATATATATATATATATATATATGATAGTGCTAAACTACATACTGAAACTAGTCTCGTAAATTAAACTTTTGGCTCCTATACAGTGGTTTCACTATCATATACTATAAATCTCCATTGAGTTCTTTTACTTTTATCCATGATTATATATATATATATATATATATATATATATATATATATATATATATATATATATATATATATAGGGTGTTGTTGATTTAACCATCGCATATGTCTTCATATTCCTACTACGAATAAGGTTCCCAAGGAACGACTCCATCAAAAAACTTGAAAAGGCCAAACTGGATGTCCAATTTCTCTCAACATGTAAGAGCTATAGTTATGTTCCGCAGTTTCTGCGCTTCAAACTTTATCGATCTGCTCTAATGCAAGGTGAGCTCTATAAATCTTGGACATCTAAATTACTTTTGCAAGAGATTCGCCACAAGCAACGTCTCGTGTCTAAATTCTCTTCAGATATTACTCGTCTCTCATCGTCTCTTAAGTCTTCAGTTTCTCTGTTGGATTACACAATCTTATATAGCTTTATACGTAGACAAGTTGATAAATATAATTCTGCTACCATTTGTCGCCAAAATAATAAACTATCGAATTTGGGTATAAATTTCAAGTTAAATTGTTCTAGGGATGATGTCATCTCTAATTTTTCAAACAAAGTTCTGACCCCTCAGGAAAAACGTATCTTGTCTCTGGGACTAGATTTTAGACTCCCAGTCTTCAAATTAGATTTCTATCGTTACTTTTTGTATTTCGAAAAACTGTGCCACAGACTTAATCCCCTCCCTATGTCAGAGCCAGGATCCAATTTCATAGATGATATTAAGTATTTGGCCAATAGATTCTATTATAAATATAACAGCTTTAAAGTTTTTTGCCCTGTATTCAGTTTCAAAGATTTTAATATACTGTCCAACCTCCGTAAAGATCATTCTATCGTGATATCCAAACCGGATAAAGGGAAGGGCGTGGTCATTTTGAATCGGTCTGATTATATTTCTAAAATGCAAAAGATTCTTTCGGACTCCTGTAAATTTCTTAAACTGGATAAAGATCCATTTAAACACATCTTGCAAATTGAAGACAAAATTAACAACTTTTTACGTTCTCTAAAAAAGAAAAATATTCTCTGTGATTTTTACAACCAACTGTTTGCCTCGGGTACATCGCCAGGTATTATGTATGGTTTGCCAAAAACTCACAAGGTAGGATTACCTCTCCGTCCAATATTATCTGCCATTAACACCCCTAGCTTTAACTTAGCCAAGTTTCTAGTCCCCATAATTGAACCTCTCACTCGCAACGAATTCACTTTGAAAGATTCATTCGAATTTGTCAGCTACATTTCTCAATTAGATTTGAACCACTCGTTTATGACTTCAATCGATGTAGAGTCTCTATTTACTAATGTACCTGTCATGGAAACTTGCAAAATCATAACCGATACCCTTTTTCAATCAAATGATAGCATTTTAGGTCTAACCAAGTCTCTTTTTTCTACCTTATTAAAATTGTCCGTAGAAAATACAGTGTTCTTTTTTAATGAGACTTTGTACATTCAACACGATGGAATGGCCATGGGCTCTCCATTGGGTCTCAGCTTCGCTAATGCTTTTTTATCCTACCACGAAAAAAACTGGTTAAGGGACTGTCCGGTTGAATATAAACCGTTAGTGTTTAAAAGATTTATCGATATATATATATATATATATATATATATATATATATATATATATATATATATATATATATAATCATGGATAAAAGTTTTCATATGAAAATTAATAGAACTAATCAAACGTTGTGTTTTTTATTTCATTGTGTATCATTTGAAAGTGAAATATAAAAACACATTTTATTAATAAATAGTCAATTGATCGGCGCAGTCATTATTTACAGTGATATCTTTTATCAAGCAGGACTACTTCATTTTGTTTTTGGCATGCTGAAAACGAAATTTTGATGGTATCTTGACTGTTTTGCTCCAATTTATTTTTCACTAAACACCCGCAACAGCTGAAAATTGGATTGTTTCGGTTTATCACCCAGCAGTTTGATTATCGCTCATAAATTTTCTATTGGGTTAAAAACAGTGGAATTTCAGTGCCAAGTTTACAAAAGTTCGATCTTATTTGCAGCCAAGTACTATGTTTTTGCTTTTACTTTGGGATTTGTTGTGCCATTATGTTGAAAAATACAGTTATCATCTCTAACATGGTCTTGAACTGTTCTGAAGAGCTGCTGATGAGGCAGGTTTTGGTACCATTTTGAGTTCAAGACAGTGTTCTTGGGCAAAATCGTTTGTGCTTCAGTTCCCTTAGATGAGATGCAGCCCCAGACATGGAGAATATCCGGATGCTTTGTCCTGAGCATGACACATAACTCTTTGAATCGCTCCTCTTTGCTCCTCCTAACGAGAGATCTTTCAAAAGCTCCAAACACCGAGAGCTTCCTCAGAGAATATCAATTTTTCCCAGTCTTCAACAATCCATTCTTTATATTTCTTACAAAATTAGAGCCTACCTTTTAGTGAGACGAGGCTTCTTCGCTGCCCTTCCTGAATTGAGTTTTTGTCGAAAGGTCTCCGCTTCACTATGCGCGCTGAAGCGTTCAAACCTGCCTCTTTCCAATCGTGAGAAAGCTTGTCACTGGAAGCATCCCAATTCTTGAGCTAAGACCTTAACAGGGGGGAAATCTTAGCGTGCATCTGAAGCTCTTGAGCGTTCCGAAGACTTTTTTTATTGGAGTATAACCAGTCTTTTAAAGTCATTAATGATCCTAAAGATAGTGTTCCTTGATGCAATATTCTTAGCAACTGTCTCATTTCATTTCAGGCTATTTTGCTGCAGAGCATGTTGTACCCTTATCTTTGAAAAAAAACATTTGTGGAACTGAAAAAGATTTTAAACATTTATTTTGTCAAAAAATATTACTGATTAGATTATAATTACACAACATCATTAATTTCTACCATATTTGTTATCATTTTCCCATTTTGATCGAATAGCAAAGCTCCGGGGATTGAAACTCACCTCCTATTAGGTTGAAAAAAAAGTAATTTTCAATTTTAGGGTATATATGTATTTAAAATGAAAAACTTATGAGTATTAAATATTTAATCCTAAAAATAATCTCCCTTACTTTATATAACTTCATTCCATCTGTCAACAAGCTTTTAATTTCCACTCTTGTAAAGTTCTTTAGGTTTTGATGCAAAATATGAATCCAGCTCGTTTTCAATCTCTTTTCTTCATGTCAACCTCAGATCATCCGAATGGTTCTGTAATCCAAAAACAAGTGATAACACTGATCAACAACCAAAATGCTTCCGAGACCAGAGTAGCAAATTCCAACTAATTTTAGGTCGCTGATAATGAATATCATAGTTAAAATTGTTTGTTAGCTCTACTTTTCAAGATACACCTACGTGTCAAAACAGATTCCAACAGGCTTGCGGCAGTGTGTTTCTTACCACACTCACAGTCTCACTGCACTTCCGTATTGTTCCAGAAGTCATACAAGGTGGTTGTGCTGTGCAAGTTTACTTTTTGAGGTTAAAGGTGTGATTTTCGTAGTCAAACACTTTTAAACCTATAATAAATATTCATTGAGCAAGTTATTGATATGCATATGAGGCATTTTGTATTAATTTTATTTTGCTACTACATGATATAAATACTTCTGCTAAGCTGCTATGCTATGTATTATAATGGTAAATTTATGAATAAATTTTCTGTTTATCTTCTAATTGTCTATCGTTTTCTTCTTTCATATGCCTCTTACTTGTTTGAATAAGGCAGATAACTTCTGCTATATTTGTAGTGGGGTGACCTTTGCATCACAGAAGCGCCGTATAACTGCTATGGTTAGAAAGGCATATCACCTATATTTTTGATGCAAGAGTAATGGCCAGGATAAGAACTGGACTCCTCACATATGCTACAACATTTGTGGTACTAATCTTCGCCAATGGTTGAACAGAAAGAGGAAAGGAACGCCTTTTGCTGTGCCAATTACGTGGCAGGAACCAACAGACCATACCAACAATTGTTATTTCTGCGTGGTACCTACGGTACAAATTGGCTTGTCAAAAAAGAAAAAAAAAGTCCATTGAATATCCAAACATTCCATCAGCTATTTGCCCAGTTCCATATGGAGAAGGTCTACCTGTTCCTGATGCACCAACTTCGGTATCCTTCGAGTCAGATGAGGAAAGTGGTAAGGATGAAGCAGAGAAGGATGACAGTGTTGGATTACAGAGTGACCCAAATTTTGATGAAGCACACTCCTTTAGGCCACATCTCATAGTGCAAGAGAAACTCCATGACCTTGTTAGGGATCTGCAACTACCCAAGAATAAGGCAGAGCTGAAGACTCGTCTTCAACAGTGAAATCTCCTAGCAGCTAATGTGAAAATTTCAAAATTTCATCACCGTCAGCAGTAGTTCAACGATTTCTTCGTAATGAATGGTTATTTAGTGGCCTGCAACAATTAATGGTCTGATGGAAGTACTTGGCATCGAAAACAAACTTAGACACTGGAGTTTGTTCATTGATTCATCAAAAACGAGCCTGAAAGGTGTCTTGCTGCACAACGGAATAGCGACCCATCAATTCATGTAGGCTATGTACCACATATGAAAGAAACTTATGAGAATATAAAGCATATGTTGCATTGCAAAAATATATGATGTACATCAATAGCAGCTCTTTTGTAACTTAAAGGTTGTTGTTCTTGTAATGGGCTTGCAGGGTGGATATACCAAGTATTGCTGCTCTCTGTGTGAAAGAGACAGCTTTGCAAGAGGTTCCCATTATATCAGGAGAGACTGGCCATCTCTTCAACCATTGGAGCCTGGGATGAAAAATGCTCAACATCCACCTCTCACTGAACCAAACAAAATTTTGCTACCACCACTCCACATAAAACTGGGGCTCATGAAAAACTTCGTAAAATCTATGGACAAATCTGGTCATGGATTCAAGTTTTTAACTTTAAAATTCCCCTCACTGAGTGACGCTAAGATAAAAGAGGGAGTTTTCATTGGTCCTCAGATTCGAGAGCTTCTTAAAGATGATGACTTTGAATCACCCCTTCAAGGGGAGAAGAAAGCTGCTTGTGAAGCATTCAAGTTAATGACGAAGAGATTTCTCAGAAACAAAAGGGAAGTAAACTGTGAAGAATTGGTGAAAAACCTCATCAAGGCTTACAAGAACATAGGATGTAACATGTCATTTAAAATCCACTTTTTGGACTCACATTTAGACTTTTTCCAGCGAACTGTGGGGCAGTTATTGACGAACGAGGTGAAAGGTTCCACCAAGATATTTCAACCATGAAAAAGTAGTACCAGGGTGAGTGGAGCACAACAATGCTTGCATACTATTGCTGGACATTGGCAAGAGATGATTCTTCAGCCCACTCTAAGCGCCAAGCAAAAGGCAGAGAGTGGATATGGATTAGCGTTTAAAACCTAATGACACATTGTACGTTATAATAAAATATTCGAATATTACCTGCCGCGTATCTTTAAACCTATAGCAAATAAGCATTTTTCAAGAAAATATTTGGATTCACTGAATGAAATTACATAGGAATTAACTAATTTCATTTAAGAACCACATAACTTTTCATAAATTGTTAGTAGATATAGCGATAAAAAAAGCTAAATCTCAATGTGAATATTTTTATGATATCCATGATTAAAATTAAATATATAAAGCTGAATAAGGTGCGAAAAGGCGACATTTCAGGAATTTAGCAACCCTGTTTTAAAGAGCTTTGAAACAAAACAGTGTCAAAATGTTTCGACCCTAAAGCTTGAAATACCGTAATAACGTAAAGAATTCACTAACATTTTTATTGTTGAATGTCCTATCTAGTATATTTAGAATTTAATCTACCCTCAAAACTCTATCTACAATCGAGTAATAAAATAATAAAATTTGGCAACCATGTTCTAAAGAGCTTTGAAACAAAATTATGTCAAAATGTTTCGACAGTAATGCTTGAAATAGCGCAATAACGTAAAAAATATCCCTAATTTATTATTGTGTTATTTAGTGTTTCACTATAATTCTTTATAAAAACATACATGCTGCTTTTGATATATATTGGATCATTTTGTACTGACGTTTCGTGATTCAAACTGATCACATCTTCAGAGTAGAATGGTTCAAGTTTTACATAGCTTTTATATAAAGTCATATGGTGGGTGGCTGTGATATTGTTTAATTATAATTATTAGTTTTAAGAGTAACTCGGCAACTGATATTTGGTAGTTAAAGCCTCGAGGACGAATGCTTTAAAATTATAATTGATAAATGAATTAATATTTAAATTCTCGGCTAATTTTTCTGTTTTATTGTTTATTTCTGGTTTAATTATTCTAATAAATATTGCTTCGGCTATTCTTAGGGTTTGTTTTTCCGTGGCTTTATAACTTATTTTCTTGTTGTTGTGTTCTTTGTGCCATGGGTATTACTAGACTTAAAACGATGTTTTTTCCCCCATGTTTCATATTTTTTCTGGTAAATCTGATGTATGATAATGTACAAGTGTCTTGTCTTCTGAACATCAAAAGTAGTAAACCACATAATAATTACCTTGAGACTTAGGCCTGGTTGTGAATTTTCAACTAAATTTTAGACTCCTCTGGGAACAAAGTATTTGTATTTTAGTTTCTCCTTAGACTCCTCTAGGAACTATTTACCTATATTTTAGTTCTTTTTTATACGGGACTACTTGCTGCTCTAATATAAATCCTAGTAATTTTTCTGCTTTAAGGATTTTGAGTTCCAAAGTAGAAAGGGCCTGATTTTTGCAGTCTAGGTTATTTATTGTTTGGGAAGTCTTTCTTTCTGTTATGGCCTGGAGGAAGTTATTACTTATTAGATTACGTTTAATTCTTGTTATTTCATGGTCGAATAGGTCCCATGAAGACCTATTCTAGTATTTTAATCAAAGAGAGCTTGCAGTTGGTTTTATGTAGGTCGATATGCTAATTTTGCCATCACACTTTCATAAGCAAAGGCGTTATAATAAGCAAACAGGAAGCAGCTGCATCCACAAGAAACACTCGTTCCTCCAGTCAAGAGGGGCTGTTGTTTTAGCGCTCACCCCCTGTGATGAAAGCTTTCACACTCTTACCTTTAGCTCATACCCAGTGATACCCCTCGGGGAAAAGATACAGAAGACTAAAAAAAACACCACGTTACCCTGTTGGAGTGAGGCCCCAATCTGAATGAGTGGGATTGCCATATAATCCCGTCAGGGCTCGTCGCAGAGTACGAACAGACAGCAGACAAGAAGAAAGCGACAGGAGTGAGGCTCGTCACATTGGAGAAAATGTTACTATGAAATTTAGGGAAGATATATAGCACTTAAGCCTCCAAGTGTCACTTGCTACCGATTCTACACTTTACACCCACTTGCGCGGAGACAGGAGTCTCGACACAGTCAGCTCCGTCGCATGCACACGAGCAGTCGCCATAAATATCATGCATTGCTTTAATGTAAAGTTTTGACGTGACGCTTTAAAATGAAGTTTCTCTCGCTATCAGCTAAGTTTTGACGGATTAATCATCTTCTTCTGCCTCCAATGCTTCTACTTCTAGCCTCTATCTCACTCTCGTCCGACCCCCTCCCCCCAACTATTTTGTCCCATTTTACTCCGCATGAGTTCTTATTCTGATTTTTTTAATTCACTTGTACAGAAAATGGGAATTATCACCGACCTCATATGCTCCTTCATATTTATTCATATTCGTTTGGTTTAAGTACGATCCATTGTCGTTTCCTCACATTTTTCTATATTGTACCTCGCAGCTAGCGAAGTTGAATTGGCTGCAATCTTAACCTAAATTTTTCATTACCCTCATTGATATATATATATATATATATATATATATATATATATATATATATATATATATATATATATATATATATATATATATATATATATAATTAACCTTCAGGAAAATGAAAAGATGAATCCAAGCACTTTCGAACTATATTTGCAAGTTTATTTTCAAGGAATAGCATGAAAATGGAGAAGGCAACCTTTATACGGTACAAAGATATGAAGGGAACGCCCAGCACATAGTACAAACCAATGGAAAAACACAATAACAAGACAGTAATAACAGACATATGCATTCCCCAAAACGATATACACACAACAACGCCGTGTATATGAATGGAAATGGTGGTTAAAAAATCAAAAACATTTTAAAGGATTATCATTAGAACGAAAACATTTAGTGCTAAGAGTTAATCCACGATCATAGCAGAGACACGTGGTCGAGGAGGCAATGCTAATGATATTACACTAATAAAGAGTGACAACAGGCTGCATTATGAAGTTATTTCATTTAGTACAAGTTTTTTTAAAACAGGGTCGAGTTTAAATAAGCCAGGGGAGATATTTATATTAGGCAACATGCCAATTAATGAACACTCGAGCGCTGTTTAGGTCACCTGAAGTGCTTGGATTCATCTTTTCATTTTCCTGTGGGTTAATTTTCATATTATTGCCTTCCTCACGTGCCACTTGTGAGTTTTTTCATATATATATATATATATATATATATATATATATATATATATATATATATATATATATATATATATATATATATATATATATATATATATATATATATATATATATATATATATATATAACCCATAAAAAAGAGAAAAAAAGAAGAATCGCGCTTTCCGTTGTTTCTCTTCCCTTTCATAGTGTTAGATTCAACTCCATTACAATAATTACATATTAAATAAATTGTAATTTGATTAGAATTTCGAGATTAAACGCAACAGTCTTTTGTCTCAAGCCTGTTTCGGGTCTGAATTATGTTATTATTAAAATTTTGGCAATTTGATTACATATTCCTCACACAAGTAGTAACATCTTGCTTATAACCCATTTTATTAGTCTTTGCAACAAGCAAAACAACTTTACAGTCATCCCCATCCCGTTATCAGCCACAATGCTGTCAAAATATCGTCCTCATCTATCTCTACTCGCCAAGATTTCACCGCGTAGTCCCATTTAGGTGATGGTGTTTATACATTTATTAAATTTTTTCCATTTTGAACTTTAACTTTCGGTCGTCTCTTAGAGAAGAAAATACAACCTATTAACATAAGTGCACGAAAACACATATGTATAATCTACCAGGAGTAGGCCTTTAGGAAAGCACGTGCTACCCTCTTCGTAATTTCACGGTACAAATAATTACGCGCTTTGCTCAAGTCTCAAATTAGCCTCTTGGAGCTTTCTCAGACCAAATGGATGCATCGAAGACTGCGAAGATTACGGCTCTCAATTCTATTAGTTCCGTATCGGGAGACTTATCACTTAACAGCTTCATTATTCCTCGTGAGTGATATAGGAAGCCTGGGTGCAAATACGGTGTTGGCGGGAATTAGACAACGGAGCCAAGAAAAATAAAGGATGTTCCATTAAGACGGATCGAAGTTAGCAGTAAATAAAATAGTGTTATTGGTGAAAATTTATTGATTTCACTATTGCATCATGTTATTTGAGTCATGGAAACTATGTGTGAAAAATAATATCGCCTAAATGTCCGCCAAGGCTTCGGTGGCACACCTCACCTCGATGGTCAAAGTTTTTATGACGTCTCTGTATAGTTGCTCCTCGATCTCACCGATATGCCTTATTATCTCATCCTTTAGCTTTTGAATTGTTGTTGGCTTGTTGGCATAGACCTTACTTTTGAGATGACTTCAAAGGAAGAAATCTAAAGGCGTCAATTGACCTCGCTGTTTCGAGAGATGATACGACCTGGCGTTTGCATATCTGCCACCAACCCCGTGTGTTCGAATTTACGAACAATTTTCTCAATTGCACTCTCGGTTGGTCGATTATGTTGACCAAAAAAATCGCGAAGTGCCCGAAATGCGTTTCTGTTTGAACATGTATTTTCGTAATAGGTTTGGATAACTTTAACACGTTGTTCAATTGTTAATATTACCATGGTTGAAATTGCCAAAGACTGAAGTTGTTAAATCTGAAAGAAAAAGAAAAAAATCATTCGACGCTTAAACTTAACTTACATTTAAAATCGGTCCAAGTTATTGGAACACCCTATACAAATCTTTGTCTTTTCTGAAAATTTCACCACACTTTCAACAATTATACAGGCCTTTCTTGTGCCGCAAAATACGAAAATTACAAGGCGAAACCTTGTATTTAAACCTTGTTCCTAGTAATTAGCCCTCCGGGCGAAATAATTTTCGGTTGACCGATTGGAGAATGGGTATCTTCTCAGCTTCTAAATTTTCAGTCCCGTGAGAGGGTATGCTTTCATTGCAGACTAGAGGCAGGGATGGAGAAACGGGGCCTCTCCTCTATTCCTAATATCCTATTATTAATTACTAAAACTCCACCTAATTTTGCCATCTGAGAGAAAAGGACCCAAAATAAGGTTTATGCAATAGTTTGTAGTAATTAATTAACAAAATAAACAAAGAAAACAATAAAATTAAAAGATTTAAATCATCCTTAGTTTGTTCCGCTCGTGCGCGAAATCCCCAAACCGAATTATGAACTTCTTATAAAGATCAGAATGACAGTCTCCGGCATACCCGAGAGCACCAGGGGACAATCTTCGTTATAGAGGGAGGAATAATAGGGGGGGGGGTACCAATCAGAGAGCAGAGAACCCTTTTTGACCCAGGGCGAGTCCACCCTTTCCAAGACAGGGTGGGAAGGTATGGATACCCTTTCGGCCGGTTCAGGGACGGAAAAGTAAATGTGTTGCGTGTGTGATGACGGGAGGAAGAGACAGCGGTGTTGTGATTCTCTATACGTGTGATGACTTGGGTAAGGAGT
Organism: Ceratothoa steindachneri; assembly: GCA_963969495.1. NCBI lineage: Eukaryota > Metazoa > Arthropoda > Malacostraca > Isopoda > Cymothoidae > Ceratothoa > Ceratothoa steindachneri. Next base: position 122,595,507 of record OZ018326.1, read on the forward strand.
TCCCTGCCCCTACGGCCACACCCAGCGCGTCCTCTAATAGGCATCCAGCTTCATCCGTACGCTGACGTTTTGTGTCCGCTTTCGCTCTGAATGAGCCAGGTACCTAAACGTTGGAAGTCCACCTTATCTACAATTTTAACAAAGTGACTAATGACTTCGATCCAAAATTGGGGCGATGCAGGTATGAAACATCACGAAGACTGATCAAGATTAAATCCGACCATGTGTCTAGTTGGCCTAGTAGCACGCGCAGGATGGTAAGAGGTAGGGATAAGTTATTAGCAGATAAAATTTACTAGAAAAATTACTAGAAAATTTTTTAAAATGAGTCTAGCATAGTGAGTGTGAAGATGACGGTTTATAAATTCGGTGTGAGCTTTATAGTCTTTATAGGGTCAGGTATAGCCGAGTAGGTTAAGCCTCTCTTTCCTTGATCTCAGCGACGCGGAGTCACTGGTTTCAATTTTGCCACACGTTCCTTGCCTCTTTCTTTTTCGACCTATTTTTATTTAAGTACCTTCCACCTTTATAAGCAGCGAAATCCTAATAATTAATAAAATCCTGTCTAAAAGTTTCAAATGGCTATCTTCTTCAGATTACAGAACAGGTTTGTAATATTATAGGCATGAAAAATAAGAGAATTAAAATAATTCAAGAAAGACACAATTAAAAGGTTTAAGACATGTTCGAAAAGGGCTAAACTTCTGTCAGGTTCAGGAAGTGACATTACGTATTTACTATTTAGAAGTCAGTTTGTTGTGAAATGCAATAACTGGAATTTTAAAAGAATCGCTAAAAATAGGGCAACATTATCAACAACAGAGTTATAGATCCTCTATAGTCTATATGTAGATGTCTATTCAGAAACAACCACTTAAGTCCAGTCAATAGAATAATAGAGAACAATTTATTATGAAGATCAGTTTATGAAATAATCCTATTCTCAATTGCCTTCCACAAATCACTTGTATGATTTTAAATAGGAAAAGGACCAAGAACACTACACAGTGGTTTAAACAAAACTGCATTTCTTAGACCTCCTAACTTGCCCCTCAACCCATACTTCTTGGGATCTATTGTAAGGAACTTTAATAAAATAATAGGAATGTAATCATCAATTCCAATCATTGCAAATGTACCACTAAAGTACAACTCCAACCAGGCTTACCTCAGATGCAAATCAAGTTCTGGCAAATCTGGCAGAATTGATACTCGTAGCAAAACTAGTGCCTTATACGAAAAAATCAGTTGTCAGCCAGTACAAAAGTATTATAAATTCCACCACAAATTTCCTCAAGCGTTGACTTTATTAACGCTCATAAATTTTCGATTCTACTCCCAAAAGTTGTGAGAGATTTTCAATTTTCCAGAGTGCTGGAAAACTAAAATCAAATTAAATCAGAACGCCTGTATTTCTATCGCAACATCTTCCATAATCTTTGTCAGAGTCAATCCAAGGGTTCCAAAATTGGTGTACAATAACCTACAAGTATAAACTGTGTATGCGTTAAAGGTAATGTAAATTTGGAAAAATAAAACGAAAGTTACGAGGAGATAAGCAATTTACTGAAAAAAATGAAGATTCCAAAATGATCCGGACTAGTGCATAAACAAATTTCTATTGGAAGATAACGATTAAATTATCATTGGAAAACTTTTGTACAAGTTATAAGAAACTAGTATTTAGTGTGGAGGCCTTTTTCTCAATGATGCCTTGATCTAGTTGCATTCATCTTGAAGAAATTCCCAGAATTTAACTGTTTTGGGATTCTTTAGACCTTTCTTCAAGTGTCTTCCAAACATTTTCGATGAGATTCATGTTCCGACTCTGTGCAAATTAGTTCATAAAAGTGATATGCTCGTCACCCAGGAAGGTTTACACCAACTTGACTGTTTGGTAGAGAAGCGTTATTTTATATGAGAAATGAGCTACAAGGAAAATAAGTTAGTTAGTTAGTTAGTTAGCGCCAATCCTTCCATGATACTGGGAGGATCCCCGACCGGATAATGAAATTTTTTATTTAATGTCAGAATGACAATCGATGGTCGGCCCGAGGGCTCCAGGAGACGGTCCTCTTTTGGGGAGAGAGGTGTCAGGAAGCATTATGTTTTGACACCAAACAGCGTTCAGGTGGAAGCCTTCGTCACCTCAGGGGAGAGGGACCTGTTCCGCGTCAGAGGTACGTGAATATAGATACCCATCGGCCGGTTTCCTTGGAACAGAGAGAGTGTGTGTGTTGTGTTGTGAAGGCGGGAGAGGAAAGAAAGCAGTGTTGTGATTGGCTTTGTGTGAGGTGAGAGGTGTAAGATCTACTCACCCGATAACGGGGTGAGCACAGCGCGTCCACCAATCGGTAGCCAGATTTCTACGTGCGCTGACGTTTGTGTCTGCTCATGCCGGGATTCGGAATCGAACCCCATACCGCGACGTTGGGAAGCCAACGCCGTATCCACTCGGCTAGCATGAGCTCTAGGAAAATAAGTACCCTAGAAGACCTTACGGTCCATTCAATGAGGGTACCTTTGGACTAGCTGTTGAGTGGGCACATCCCGCTTAATTGCCTTACGCCTCCCTAAACGGCCACTTTTCAAGACTTTGTCTAGTCTTGACTTGAACTGGTCAACACAATTGCTGTTGACAACCTCCACCGGAAGTGCGTTCCAGCTACCGCAGATACTGTACGTGAAAAATTTCCCACACAGATCGCTGTTGTAACGCTTCAGCTCAAGTTTAAAGCCGTGATTTCTTGTTCTGCTCTCATTAAGGCTGAAAATATCCCTGTAGTCAACATTGTCGATCCCTCGAAGTATTTTAAAAACTTCGATAAGCTGACCACGCAGTTTCCAAACCGAACAAATCTAATTCCCTTAATCTATCTTCATATCTTTTATGTCTGATAGAGGGAATCAGTTTGGTTGCACTGGATTGCACGCGTTCCAATCTCGCGATGTCCTTTCGAAATTAAGGACTCCAAAATTGTACGGCATACTCCAGGTGCGGTCGGACAAGTGAGTTGTACAGACCGAGTACTATTTCTAATATCCAAACTGTCGCTTTATATAACCTAGCATCCTTTGGGCTTTCTTCTCCGCCTCAATACATTGCCTCGAGAACTTGAAATCACTAGTTATAGTTACACCCAAGTCCTTCTCAGTGTCAGTAGATTCAAGAGCAGTGCTCTTAAGGATATAATGAGATTGTGGGTTTCGGTGGCCGATATGCATCACTTTGCATTTTTTCACGTTAAAAGGTATTTGCCACGTGTCCGACCACTCCCTAATCTTCCGAAGATCTTCCTGCACCCGGGCAGTATTTCCTTCATTTTCAACGTTCATACCAAGTTTGGTATCATCGGCAAATTTGTAAATCTTCGCAACTACGTCACCATCCATACCATTAACATATATGATGAACAGTAATGTTCCCTGGACAGAACCTTGGGGAATACCGCTAGTTACGGGCGCCTAGTTAGAAGCTTGTCCATTCAACACTACCCATTGCCATCTTCCTCTTAGCCAGTTCTTTATCCAACCTGTTACATTTCCGTCTATGCTCAGCGCATGCACTTTTCGGAGAAGGTGGTGGTGTAGTACCTGGTCAAAGGCTTTTTGAAAGTCTGGGTAGACAACATCCACCACTTTATCCTGATCATGCTCATGGAAAACGAAGTAGAAGAATTCTACAAGGTTCGTTAGGCATGACCCATGCCTTCGGAAGCCGTGCTGGGAACTCGTTAATAGCAGGTTTGACTCCAAATATGACGTTATATTGTCCACCATGATGCTTTTCATGAGTTTCCCGAGTATCGAGGTTAAACTATAGATCATTAGTTGGACGGCTGGCTTTGGTCTCCTTTCTTGAAGATCGGAGTCACCTCCGCCTCATGCCAGTCTCCAGGAATGCGTCCAGTCCGGATCAAAGTGTTGAAGATTGTGGTCAGATGCGATGCCACCTTACCAAGCACTTCCTTCAACACTTTAAGGAGAAACCTGTCCGGACCAGGGGACTTATTCGTCTTTAGGTCGGAGATTTTTTCCTCTACTTTGGTTAGGGTGAAGTCCATTTCCTCCAGCTTCTCACCCAAGTGAGACTCAATGGGCTGGGGATGGGACCACGCTCTTCAATGAACACTGAAGAAAAATAGTCGTTTAGGAGGTTTGCATTTTCTGCATCCGAGTGCGTTAATGCACCCCCCCTCATTTACCAAAGGGCCAATCGTGCGGCGGGTTGGTTTACGGCTGTTTACATAACCGAAGAACTCCTTGGGATTCTGTTTTCATAGTCTCACAACTCGGAGCTCCTCGGCACGTTTCGCCACCCTTATAGTGGAATTCACTTTCCTTGCTAGCCTACGGTACTCGTCAAAGTTACCAGAAATCTTTGACTGGCGGTACACAGATCTCTTCTCCCTCAGTAGTTGACCAATTTCTCGATTAAACCACCTTGATTGAACGGAAAACCGACGTAAGCTTTTCATATGGATAAATTGTGATTGAAGACTCATGAACTTACTTTTGAAACTGTTTCACAAGTATTCAACATTATCGCACCATTCCCATCTCACATAAGCCAGTTTTACACGGAGACCTACGAAATCTGCCCTTCTCAAATCAAGTTGCCTTGATTCTCACGTCGCGAACTGTATCTTGGGGACTTTAACTACAAATCTAACTAGTCGGTGGTCACTACCACCGATCTCTTCGCCTAAAGAGAGCTCATCAACGATGTCTTCCTCTGATGTGAAAACCAAGTCAAGAATATTGTTTTCTCTCGTTGGCTCTTTCACCCATTGAGTCAGGAACTCGTTGTCCGCGAATTCCAGGAGCAGCGCTCTCGACACAGGGTTCTCTGGTTTCCCAGTCAACTTGTGTGTTGAAATCTCCTATGAAGATACACACTCTGTCTTCGACAAGTTCTCCTAGCAGCTGGTACAGATCCTTGTCCTTTTCAACGAGTTGGGCAGGAGGTTTATAAAGCACCAAGCTCCTGCATTTGGCAGAACCTATTTCTAGGTCTACACCTAGGAGCTCGTGGTGGTATACGATGTTGCATTTTGTCGAGCTGAATGTATCCTTGGCATACAACATTACACCACCACCCTCTCTGTCTGGCCTATCTTTTTGAAAGAGTTGGTAACCGGGAATCGTGAATTCACCTTCAAAATTTCGGTTTGAGGTTTTCACCCACGACTTTGTTATGGCTACCTTTTCAGGTTCTTCCGTCGCTATGAGGCCACGAAGTTCAAGAGGCCACGAAGTTCTACCTCGCATTAAACAGAAGAACTTTCAGGGAGTCCTCGAATGTAGGACTTCCTACGCTTTTCCGTTTCCCGGCATATTTGTTGGCAAGGAGTCACCCCTCTTTGCGACCTCTGAGAAGGGCGTTCCAGAAGTGACACGGGCGTACTGGTGTACATCCGCCCTCACTCTGGGCCGGCTACTCCTTTGGGTCCTCTCTACTACATCCTGGATCATATTCAACAGAAAGGCGTTTCCTTTAAAGGAAAGATGTTCCCTATCACTTTGGTAGAGATCATTCCTACCATAAAAGGTGCGGTACGGGTCCACAAAAAAGACTCCTCTGCCGTATACAAATCTGCCAGGCGCCGGTTCAAATAGACGTTCATCAAGTGAGCGGTCCGTTTTGGACCTCTCCTCGGGAGCATCCCGACCGCAACACGCATGCGGGTTTTCAGCCCACAGTCGTTCACGGTGCCCATGACCGTGTGGAGGATTTTATCCGTAGGGCCTACCCTACCTCCTCTCAGGTAGAGGTCGTTTCCACTTACCATCAGAGCAACGACTGAGCTCTCAGAAATCTGATATTTCTCCGCCTCTACTCTGATGTGGTGTTAACCCCGTCCTAGGAGCAGCTTCCCTTCACACTAGTGCGAAGGCGAGCCACTAGCAGGGGCTGCAGACCCCGTGCTTGAGAATCACCAATAAGGGTGACCCTTGTACATTTGTCTGCAGACGACCGAGTCTTTCCTTTCGGAAGCGACTTGCCGGTTTCCTCTTCTTTCTCTACATTTTTTTCTTCTTCTTCTTCTTCTTCTTCTTATTCTTCTTTTTCTTGTCTTGCTTTATTTTCTCTTCTTCTGCTTCTATTTTCTCGTCCTCTGTTTCCACTTTCTTTTATTCTCTTTCTACTTTCTCTTCTTCTCTTTCTAATTTCTCTTCTTTTCTCTTTCCCTTCTTGTTCTTTCTTGTGTTCTTTTTGGCTCGTTGAGCCAGTCCTGCAGCAGGAGACTCATGCTCTTGGACGTCGGAAGCCTTCTCTACTTCGTACTCGCTTGAGCATCTGCACCTCTCTGATTTTAAGAGTTGAACCTCCCTTTTGAGAGGAGTTCGCCTCTCTCAGTTGAGCGATGCTCTCTCCTAGGCGCTTCTTTAGTTCGCAGAAGTCACAGACACTTACAGCATCTGTGAGCTCCTTGCAATTCCTTTGCCCGGAGTCGTCACTCCATCAATAGCCTTTGCAGATTTTGCTGGTTAACTTGCGGAACGGAGGACCATTCTTCTTCGCCATCTTAAAAACTCTCGGGCCATACGCATTAAAAAAGTGTTTTTTTGTGCGTGATTTTCTCTCGCACTAATCACATCCGCCTATTTCCAGGAGGTTTTCGGTCGTTCGGCGAACAGAAACCCTTTGACCAAGAACATCAACCCTAAGATCTCCTCTGGACCGGACGTCCCCAATCGTGCCGCAGCTCCCAACTGAGAAGCACGAGAGCCCCAGTAAACTGGTTCTCTGATTTTTCGACAGGGGTGCTTAAGGTGAAACTGTCTTCCTACTAAGCCCTACTAATCAACTAAAAACGGCCAGACTTAAGGCAAATAGTAAAGCTAAGTGCCCACGACTTCATCAGAGATCTTTAGCTGATCTGGCAACAACCAAGGCTCAAAAGCTCTCTCACCAAAGGGCAGTTGAGTCTTTGTTCACCAAGTAGCGGTCACAGGGGGCTGGTCATTACACGTTAGGAGAAAAGTTCTAAGAGGTACCTAGCATTTCTCCATTAATCGTACCCGAAATGCCTGAGATCCCTTCAATCTCAGTCTCTTGCAACCTATGAGTGCTCCAAGGTGTTATTTCAAGAGGTTCCAAAGCCCCTCTTCTCACGCGGCATAAGGGAGCTGGTGAGGCCCTTATTAATAAACAAATTATGTGTAATAGAGATGAATTTTTGTTTTTTGTTGTTGAGTTTTGTTTTTTTTTTTTTCACAGTTGAAAAGAGTTGGTGAAACTTAGCAGGGGGATGTAAGGAGACGCATCAAAGAAGTAGTAGAGAGGTTTTACAACCCTTAGTCTGTATCCTACTAAAGCTACAATACTGGCATGGGTGACCATGCCGGACTAAAAGGTACCCAGCTTAGCTAGCTCAACTGAAACAGATCGCGCAAGCTTTCTCACCGACGAAAAGATGGTTGTTGAGTTTGGGTGTGCTTTGGAGGCTCACAGATATACAAAGCATGCTGTCGCAGCAATTCTTTGCACGCTTGTGCTTTCATTTTGCCCATAAAAACACAAGTAAATCACGGTACTAACCAACACCCTTCTTCCGTCAAACTTCACTCTTTTTGGTCCAATTGACAACAATCTTTCGGTTGCTATTTGAGGAAAGAATCTAATGCCATCGGATCAGAACAAATTGAACTTATATTCGCCGCTGAAGTGGACTTAGCTCCATTTGTGATTCATCAATTTAACCTGTTCAGTTAGGAATGGCAGAAGAATCTTCTTGCCATTCGGACTAATCAAACGGTGACCCTGGCTATGCGAACGTAAAAATTGCCTTCCTCCAGCCGACGTGCCACGATCTGCCTGGAGACATTAATGGTCAAAATCATACTAATCTCTCGTGAAACTTCTCCAGTCGTCTTGAAAGTCTTTCTTCACAATTTAAGTAATAGCTCGGTCTTTCCTCTTTGAGGTTTTCCTTAGCCTAATGATTGATCGACCTGCCTTACATAACCTGTTTTATATTAAGTTGACATAATATTATGGACTACACCTTTGGAGCTTTTGACAATATCTGTAATGACTCTAATTGAAAGACCGTGTTAGTGGCGTAGCTTTACGCTCAGCTCGCGGACGGAGAGAGGCGTGCTTAATTTTATTGGCATGTTACCTGGACGATAGCTGGCAAGAGAAGACCTAATGTACACGAGATGGACTGAAGTTAACTGCTATGCAAACAATTCCGGTTCTCGCTAAAAGAAACCTAAAACTTGAATCATTTTGGAAACTTCAATTTTCCTAGGAAATTGTTTATGTGCTATGAAACTTCGTTTTATTCATCTAAATTTTGATAACCTTTGCTCATACCTAGTTTAGAGGTGTAGGTTATCGGAGACTAATTTGGAAAACCTTAGAATTTCTTTGCCAAAATGTTATAAACGTTGTAATAGAAATCCAAGTCGTTCTGAACTTATTCTACATTACTGTACAGAATGTACCATTTATTTTTCATTGCATTCTCTTATATTTGAGGCCCTGTACTATTTTGTTGAGTTGGTCTCCTCAAGAGTTAGAGAGGTGTCACGGTTCATGTCACAGGATTCTGGGTTAATGAAGTTTGAAGTTGCAGTCCTTGTATAATCCGAGATTTGGGTTATTTACTGCCTAACCCCGTTTTAGTAGTCCCGATTTTAATTTCATTTTTATTGATTTCAAGTCTTCATTGATTGACGTTTATGGCCTCGCTAACTGGTACCAAAAGAGATCGTGGAAATAAATAATGGAAAAATTTTCTATTTCTTTCGACAAAAATGTCCTGTAAATCTTCTGATTCTGTCGATCGCAGTTTTAAATTTAAACGAAAATTATGGTAAAATTTTCTAGCAAAATTTTCCCTTCAGGTGATTAATTTCTGCTCCTTTCGTAGGAATTACGAGATGACCTCAAAATTCCTAATTAAAAAGCCTCTAATTGAATAAGTTTAAAAACAACTTCATTTTTGCTAATTAAATTACTCGCATTAATTTAAAAACCAGTCAAAAATTAGGTAGGGTTTTGACCCCCATCTACCCTTATTTTGAGGTTTCTTATTCTCAATGGAGACCTACATTTTAACAGGGATCCGAACCACGGCCATGTTCAAGCGTAGTGCAATCACCCTCAACTCATTCTGACTCTACTCCACCCCGCAACTAACCATACCTGATGTCTCTTAATTAGCTGAACTCGTCGGCGTGGCGTAAAAGGCGACTAATCCCGGATATGAGCCGCTAAGCTGGGAAGCGGTGCGCCCAAATATTTTGTTCCCGTGAACGCAAGTACGGTAATGGACGTGGATGTCGCAACACCCTTTCATCCCTACTAATGTACGTAAACCTAAGCTTGTGGTAAAGCGGTCGATCGAACTTGTGATTGGAGGTTTTGAATGCCACACTTAAGGGTAACGGGGTGTTCTTGTAGCAATCGTGTCACCTTCAATCGTGTTCCCTTTTTTCCTGTTTATCCGCATTTATTTCTTCCTTTGTCTGTCTCTTTCCCCTTTCTTAGCTCGACAGACCGACTCAAAGGGAAGAGGAGGGGCGTTGAACCCCAGCAAATATCGTTCTGCAATGTTTTATGGGTGAGAGACCCCCTTTCCACGATGAACCCACAAGGGATCGATCGGGTTTTGATTGAGTACCTGGAGATCTGGATCGAATGTTCAATTTGCCCTCGAGGGCCCCCTTTGGGTCCAAATTCGAGCCTCTAAACCCCTGGATTCTTCCTCGAATCCCCCTTTTTATGTGTCTGCCCTCCACAATTCCTTCAAAGGAGCTTTCGCTCTCTTAGTGGGTTCTGGGTTGGATTTCTGACGTCGAGGCACAGGTTCAAGCCCTGAAAGCGCGGACATAAAATTTCCAGCAGCGTCTCCACACGATTCGTCACGCACTTAGCCAATCACAGCACCGCTATCGTTTCACTTTTCGTCTTCATAGCACAACATACCCACTCTCTTCTCTGTTCCGAATCCCTGCCATTGGGGTACTATTCTCTCCTACTGAGGCGGTCATATCCCCATACCCCTGACAAGGAACGAGTGCCCGTTCCCCCCACTGGGGTCACGAACACAAGATGACCCGGATATTTTCTCCCTTCCCTAAAGACGACCTTTTCCCTGAGCCTTCGCGATTGTCATTCTGGTCTTAATGTGGATTTCAATATCTCGTCAGGTGATCTCATTCAAGATCTAGGGTACGAATGGCGCTACCTTTAATTCTTTCAGAGTCGACTAAAAATAACTCCTACATTTTACTGAAAGGCTGCAGCGTTTCGACTGCAAATAACTCGCCATTGTTGACTGATAGGCTACAGAAATTTAACTGAAAATAATTCGCCCTTGTAGACAGAGGCTGCAGTAATTCAACTGAAAATACGACCTCCAGTTTTTACTGAGAGATGCATCAAATCGACTGACCCCCCACTCACTCCCTATCGACAAGAGGCTGCCGTAATTCGACAAAAATAATTATCATTTAGATATTTGGAGGGTCAAAAAATTTGACTGAAAATGACTCCCCGATGTTGACTGAGATGCTGCAATAATTCGACTCAAAATAGCACTCCTTGTTGATTGAAAAGATGCAGTAACTAGCCTATAAATACCACCTCATTTTTTTTTACTGAGAGATACATCAAATCGACTGAAAACACACACACCCTTTGCTGACAAGCGGCTGCAGCAAGCAGCAATTCGACCCAAAGTAACTCCTATACATTGTTGACTTATGCTGCTGCGACGAAAGGAACCCCCTCCCCCCCTTGTACTTCTTATCAATCTCACATCAATCATTGGAAACTGTAATAAAACGCCTCACTCCCCATCGTCTCCCGAAAGTAGTTCCTTCTTCATCGTTGTCAAAATGAATCTCGCAATCAAAAAGATAAGTTTAATCTTTTATATTGGATTCGTTTGCATTTATTTGATCTTACCTCGGAAGAATTTCTGAAAAGCTAACGAGTCTACTTATTCCTCCTACCTTTACTTTACATTAGTTTTAGTTAATTACTAAAACATCGCTTTTAAATCAATGAATGAATTGACTCAGAACCAAAATAAAACGCGTCATTTTCTGAATTGAACAGTAGTAAAATAGTACGAGATCGCGTTATTGATTTAAAGTGTTTTATTTATTAATTTTATTTATTTAATCTATTCATTCAATTCATAGAATGATTACAAGTTGCGGATTAGAGAAAAATGTGAGACATGGAGAAAAGATAAAGAGCGAGCGAGACATGTGAAGGAAGACGACAAAAAAATATTAGCCGTATAAGTCTTGGTATTATTTTAACTTCTGTTGCAAGGAAACTGCCTAATATGCAGTTTCGCTCTATTCCCCCCCCCCTCTCTCTCTCTCTCTCTCTCTCTCTCTTCATATCCACACAAAACGCCTTCCTAAATCCCCCCCTCTTCTTTTATGTCCCCGCAGGTGGGTGCCACTTGTAGCTGAGCAACATGCCTATCCGTGACATCCAAAAGATTGGAGCCCTCCCGACCCCAACGCCGTGCCTCAATTATGAGGTTCGCAAGGTCACCCTACCACAGGGCCACCACCGTTTCCACCTCCAGGGGGGGGGGCGGCGTAAGCGTACAAGCGATGATTCCGCTGACATTTGTATGACTCTCCCAAACTTTCGACTGAGATGCCCTCGTTGGTTTCTCTTTCTAAATTTTAAGTTAATAAATAATTTATTCTTCATGACCGTTCTTGATATTACCCATACCCGTTACACCACCCATCCCTCTTACCCGATGACCGACGCTCCAAGAAGTCTCTTCTTTCAGTTCCTCGGTGAACAAACAGATGATAGAGAGTTGCCTACTTTACCGAGCTTACCAATTAGTCTCCTCTTTAGACAACTCTGACTTATATACCTTCCAACACTTTCATCCCACTTTTACCACGGACCTCTCATAGTCTAGGGCAGATGCCTTCGTTGGGTTATGCTTCCTTAGTTTTAAGTATATAGCAATCTTAAAGATATAATTTGGTACGGAGTTAAACCGGGAGGGGGGGGTGTATTTCGCAGTGGGGACCTAGAGTTTAACCTAGAGTTACAACCAAGGTTTTCTAGAGAGTATAGCGGATATTGCAAAAGAACTGTTACACTCGTTACAACGCTCTCAGCAAAGGACACAATGATGGTTTTAATGCAGTTAGACACGTTTTTGTTGTTTTAACATATCAAGAAGTGTTTAAATTGTAATATAAATCAGTGTGGCCGCCTTAGAGGTTGAGGACGCACTCCAGGCGAGACCTGAAGGCCGTACATACGTAGTGGAAGCAGTTGACGGAAGACTTCATCTCGTTGAAATGGCTGTGGCAGACCTTGCTGGCTTTGCCCTGGACATGCGCTTACATGCTGTAGTAGATCGGACGACCGCGGTGGCCAAATTTTTTGACTCGACCACTCATGCACGGTCTTGGCCGTGTGGGCCGCGTCACCGTCCCGGTGAAAGACTTATTCTGCTTTCTTCGTGACTATTCTCACCGAGGGCTGGACGTAGGTGGCCGTGATGTGCCTTTAATCGGCAGCGGTGTGTCTGTAACCGGCCGCGAAAAACACCGACGGCATCTTCTTGCCTTTCGTAGCCACGACGACCACATAGGCCGGTAACTTGGTCTTGGATATGTAGCGGCCCTCGGTAACGTCCTAACCAAAGCTTACCACGAGTTCATTCTGCTTGTTGATGACCAGATCGACCGTGAATGTTAATTTCATCCGAAAAAAATATGAGAATTTAATTACCATTACTCTTCAAGTCATTCGCGAGCGCAGTCATTTTGAGATTCGGGGAACTTTCGAAGGCCTTTTCCATAGACAAACGGTTGTCAACTTGAGGTCTGCCTAAACGGGGTCTATTTTTGAGGTCTTCCCCGTTTTTCAGCCTCTCCGCGACTGTGTGAACGGTCATCCGGCTAACGTCGAGCCCCTTAGCGATGCCAGACTTGTGACCAGCACGCAAGAGAGCAAAGATCTCGATTCTTGTGACTTCCATCTCGCCACACCTGAGCACAATGGAAAAGGTGTTTTAATTACACGTGCAAGAAAAGTAAAACTATAATTTTGTTTTACGGATTTTTTCTATTACACACAGAAACGTCTCGAAAGATTTTTAAAAAATGAGTGTAACAGAACCTTTGCAAAACCCGGTAGCACCCACCGAGAAGTCGACCCAGTATTCCATCTGGCAACTAAGCACACTTGATGTGGTTTAGCTTCGATGCAATCGGAAGCGGGAGTTTCATTCGGCTAGGCCCAATTCCCTCTCTAGCTCCGTACTCGCCATCCACGCTTTTGTGGGCGGGGAAAATTAGAAATGAGTGAGAAGAAAATGTAAAGGAAAAGTGAGAGAATGCAAGGTCAAAGTGAAAGATCGAAGATAATAAGAGGGATGAGTGAAGTGGATAAGAGTAAAGAGGTTGAAAGAGTAAAGAGCTCTGGGAATTATAAAAGTCTACGAGAAGAGTCGAGAGTTAGATAGATTAAATGTGCTCTAATGAAAATCACTTGTATTATATAACAATCAATCCGACTTCTTAGCTGTAATGGAAATAAAGGAAAAAACAAATCCATTGAATAACAAATTAAATGATGATAAAACAACTTATAATCTGTGCTCTCATGTCAATATATCTAGTTTTTTACCTGTGCTTTCATGGCAATCAATTTAACTAATAATCTGTACTCTCATGCCAATCCATCCATCTTCTTACCTTTTCTCTCATGCCAATTAATTTAGCTTCTTACCTGTGTTTTCAAGCCACTCAATCTAACATAACCTGTGCTCTCTTGTCAATTAATCCAGATTCTTACCTGTGTTCTCGCCAAATAATACCGCTTCTTGCCTGTGCTTTCATTCCAATTAATCAAGCTTCTTACCTGTGCTTTCGCCAATTAATCCAGTTTCCTACGTGTGCTCTCATACCAATCAACAAAATTTATAACCTGTGTGTGAGGAAATCCCCACGTGGAAGCTCTTGAGCAGAACGGAACTTCCACGTGCTGCAGAAGGCCCGGCTAGGCCTAAATTGGAAAGCCTACCCCCATCCCTTTTCCACAAGCGGTAGCCTCGAATCGAGTCCCCCCACGATTCACCTTTATGCGGGCTAGAATAGCTCTGCAAGAAGATTCGAGGCCATTCGAGAGTAGAGCTGTTTTCCGCTAACCCCCAATTCCGGGGAGAGCCTCGGACATAAATAGCGCTTGAATCCCCGGAAGAGAAACAGAGTTGAGAAGTCTCGCCCAGACCCCAGAAGATTCCCCATGGTTCCAAGTTAAGTGCTAGCAACAAAGCAAAGTGACAGCTGGACTATTTTGTGTATTTGGAATTAGCCCCAGCCAGGAGGTAATTTCACTGAACGATCGCCCCCGAGTGATTTTCCCGACTTCTCTCATCAACTCCTGTTGAAGCCATCCTCATTTCGGGTAGCCGAAATACTCTCCCCATGACCGGAAGTTACCCCCCCCCCTTGTTTTTGGAGAACCGTAATCACTCCAACCTCCCGCTCAGAAGTTTCGAACGGCCTCACCTCACGTGCAGAAGACATCCGTAAGCCAACCCCTCTCCCCCCTTTAGTAACCTAACTGAGTTACCCCCCTCCCCCATTTGAATAGTCTCCTCCTGCAATACCTTAAGTTCTAACTTCATAGTCTGATTTATAACTACAATTTCCCCCTTCGTTTACTGATGTGATTTTGTCCGTTAATTCTCTGAGGTAATTTTACCCATCAATTCTCTCGTTATTTTTGTGTAAACAAAATTATATTTTCGTACCTGCCTCTTTAAATAACCTTGAGTTTGACATTATCCATAATTTACCTGACCTCATTGCACTCTCTCACGCTACTCAGCCCGTCTAAACTCGTGGTTTTCCGTCCCTTTTGTCGGTTCGCTTTCAAGTTATTGGTCCCTTCTTCATAGATATAATATGGTATTGATATAATGTAATGTCATACTACGACACTGTGCTCTCTTGCCAATTAATTCAGATTCTTACATGTGCTGTCATGGCAAGTACTCCAGCTTCTTAGCTGTGCCCCGTGCCAATTAATCCAACTCTCATAATCTTTGTTCTCATGCCAATTAATTCACCTTCTTATCTGTGTTCTCATGTCAATTAATCCAACTTCTAAACTGTTCTTTCATGCCAATTAATCCAGCTTCTTCCCTGTGCTCTTATGCCAATCAATCAAACTTTTAGGTGTAATAGTGACGAAGGACTAAACAAATCCATTCGTAACCAAATTAAACAAAAATATAATTAAAATTTCCCATTAAACAAAAATATAATGCAAACTTGCGATTCAATGAAGTAAAGAGAGATATTTATGAAAAGATATGAAATAAGCAAAGGCAAATTTGTCATCTAATGAAGTAAAGAAAGGTATTTATGAAAAGATGAAATAAGTAAAGGCACGTTAGAAAATCGATGGAAAACTAGAGGTAAATTTAAGAATCAATGATATAGGAAAAGGCAAGTAGAAGAATCATTGAAATTGTTTAAGTCAAGTTTGAGAATCAATGGAATAGCTAAAGGTAAGTTTGAAAATCAGGTGGCAATAGGTTGAACACAACTAGATCTCAATGGGAGTTCCAGTAAAGAATATACTGCGCCAAACATTACTAAAAGACAGGCTCGTTTAAGAAAGTGCAGGACACTTTCGTGCATCATTTCGAATTTGAAAAAGCCCCCTCCAAGAGCAGAATTCAAGATAGCTGGACCACTTCGAGAAATATGGGACAGTGGAGAACCTCAATGCAGCCAGTAATAACCGTCCAAGCCATTCATGACGCCCCAGGAAGCGTACAGCTGAGCTGGTCAAGAGTGTGAGAGAGTCAGTTCAGCAGAGTCCAAAACGCTCTGTTCGCAAGCGAAGTCAGTCCCTCGGTATATCTCGTAAGGCTTGCAGGAGAGTGCTAGTAATAAATGTAAAGGCCTACCCAAGGAGAATATAGACGAAGCAGACCCTTACAGACTCAGGCAAGGATCAGAGAAAGGCTATGGCATTCAAGATACTGGAGAAGATTCAGGAGACCCCAACTTTCCTTAACCTCTTTTGGACCTCAAATGACGCTCACATCCATCTTAAAGGAAAGATAAACTCGAAAACAAATGTCTTTCGGGAGACCTCCAGACGAAATGAGGTAACCACCCATCCCTACACTCCCCTAAGTGCACGGTATGGACTGCAATCTCATCCAGAGGCATCATCGGACCATTCTTCTTCGAGGAATCTGGCGCCACAGTGACAATCACCAAGAAACGGTATGTTGAGGTCCTAAAAACTTTCAAGAGGGAGCTGCAGACCCTGTTCCCGTCGCTTATGGGAAAGTTCTGGTTCCAACAAGATGGAGCAAGCTCTCACACTTCAAACCTGCCACGAGATTGGCTGAAAGAGAAATTTGGTGGCCGTATGATCAGTCCCAAGACTGATTTTGAGTGGGCACCTCACAGCTCAGACCTTAGCCCCCAGATTTCTTTATCTGGGGCTACCTTAAAGATAGAGTGTATGCATGAAGACCTAGGACCATCACAGAACTCAAGTAAGCCATCAGGGAGGAGATTAGAACCATTAGTCAGTTGGTTTGTAAGGACGTCATTGACAACTTTGTGCTGCACCTCAAGAAATGCACAGAGCTAAATAAGGTCATCTCGAACACGTGCTCTAGAATAAAGAATAAAAGTCCAAATACTCTCATGTTTTGATATGATGTTTTTAAACACAATAAACTAGTTATCACCGAAGTTTCATTCAATCCTTGCAGAAAATTAAGAAATGGGGCCTATCGAAAGTTAAAGCCCGTTTTGGGGGCCACCTTGTATATGCTACCTTGTTTGCACTCTTTGCAGCCTTTTTTTTATTCGGTTTTGTTAATATACGCGTTGGAAGTGGTGGGTATGTCAATACCGATTCGATAAATGCTTTTAGGTTGTCTTTTTCCCTTTCTCATCGGTTTCTTTTAAATGATATAGTAATCTTATCCCCACTTTGGCTTTAGTTATTCTTTCTTTAATGTGTGCATGGTAGCCCTTTTCTCCCAAGTGTAGGCCCAGCACTTTTCCTTCTTTGGCGTATTCATAATCTGTGCTGTCGAAGTTTATCCGATCTTTCTTGAAGCGGCTTATTGAAATGATTTTGAATTTATTTGTATTGGTTTAAATTTTCCACTTTTTTCAAATTCGTTAATGTTATATATCTTTCGTTCTGTTTTCCTAGCTTGCCATCTGGCGTTTATGGCTCTTGTGGAGATAACCTGGCTGATATCATCCTCATATTGTATGTTCATACAACCTGGTGTTATTGGTGGTGGAAGGTCGGCTGTATAAATTGAATATAGGGTAGGACTCAGACATCCTTCCTGTGGGACCCCTGTCTTTAGTTGGAATACGGGCCCTTCAGGGTCTTCTATGCTGGTGTAAGCCTTTCTGTTAGTTATATAATTAGCCAAGATGCTCTCCATCTGGATGCCGAGATCAAGTTGTAGGAGTTTTTATTTTAATCCTTCCACTCATATCTTGTCGAAGGCTTTCTCGACATCATGAAGTACCAAGTCCACATGCCCTTTCTCAGATTTAGTTTGCGCGATTTTTTCGGTAATTATTGAGAGAGCCATTGTTGAGTCTCGTTCTTTTCCGAACCGTATTGATGTTTGTTTAATGTTCCTGCTTCTTCTAGATGTTCGGCCAACCATTTGTTTAATATTATTTCAAAGGTCTCTCCCAGAAAGTTTAGTAGCGATATTGGTCTGTAACTTGAGGCCAGGTTCGACGGTTTTCCTGGTTTTGGCAGAGAAACTATCTTCGCCACCTTGAATATTTTCGGGAAAGCTCCTATATTCAGATATGCATTGAAGATATAGGTGATAGTTTTTACTATGTTTTCGGGAGCTTTTTCGTAATTGCGATTTTTTAGTCCCATCTTCCCTTGTTTTTTGTGTGTGAAGGATCTGATAGCGCTTTTCACTTCGTCCAACGTGATCGTCGTTC
Organism: Ceratothoa steindachneri; assembly: GCA_963969495.1. Classification (NCBI taxonomy): domain Eukaryota; kingdom Metazoa; phylum Arthropoda; class Malacostraca; order Isopoda; family Cymothoidae; genus Ceratothoa; species Ceratothoa steindachneri. The sequence goes on from OZ018326.1 coordinate 122,613,498, forward strand.
CTAGTCCTGCTTGTTCATTTGTGCGATTGTTGACTCTACTCTCCGGTATTAGTCTTTCTATGTTTATTTTTATACTTTGGTTTACCGTTATTTCTATTTCTCTATCGTATACTTGATTGTCCCTTTCTTATATAGTGTATATCTTGCTCCAATATTCTCTGAACTTTTCTTCTATTGCTGTTTCACTTCTTAAGAACTCGTTATCTTCGTCTGTAATTTTTATCGGCTTTCTTGGTGGCCGACCTTGTATTATTTTTAGCATTGTTCAAGCTTCGTTTGAATCTTTGGTGTTTTTTATCTTCTTTTCAGTCTCGTTAGCTCTTTGTTTTTTGTCTGTTGTTCCAGACTGACTAATTTCTGTGCATTTCTCTTTTATTTTTCTAGCTTTCCTTCTCATCTCTTCCGTCCATTTTTTGGTGCTGGAGAGTTTTGTACCTGATCTTAGGTATACTTTCCTTATCTGCTTTCTTTATGTACTCGATTAGTGTTTCGATTATGTTTTCCAATTCTTCGTAGCTTTTGCCGTCTAGGTCTGGTTGGGTGTAGCCTTCTAGTATTTGTGCATATATTTCCCGGTTTGCCAGTCTGTGGGCTTTTCGGGGGTTTATTGGGACCTGTATTGGATTCTGGTTGATGGTCACCAGAATTCAAATGTGGTCGCTTCAACATATAGGAACAGGTTCACTATACACATTGTATGGAAAGTTATTGTCTGTCAACACTATATCAGGTTTGGTTGATCTTCTTGCGGTAATGTAGGTTGGGAATTCTGGTCCTACTCTTTTTAGTATGTTTCTCTCAATTAAGAGATTTAGATTCTTTCCTGCGTTGTTTTTGTCCGGTAGCCTGATTCGGACATTCTAGCATTCAGGTCCCCCAGTAGCATCGTGGGATTATTCTTATTGAATAATTCCATTACTGAGTGAACCGGAATGCAGGAGCGTCGAGGCGGTTGGGAGGCCGACGCTAACGTAATTGCAGAGAACTGTATTTCGAGTGTTACGGCAATATAGGCCTCGTCCACCTCACGCTCTTGTGTGTATCGAAGGTTATGTTTTATTGCATGGCTGTAGCATCGTACCTTTCCCCGGCGGAATTTTTTTGATTATATGATAATTGAAGATTTTCATTGTTTCTTCATTTTTTATTCCATGCTCCGAGATTGTGATCCTACAAATATTTCCATATTGTATGCTTTTGTTTTTACAGCTGTCGGTCTTAATATGTAGGATCTTTAGCGTTTTTATCGTGTAATCCATATTTACTTATTTCTTCTTTCGTAACTACTTGCTTTTTGATTTGAGATTCTTCCATTTTCCGTTTTCTATCCTTTCGAACGTGTCCTTTATTGATTATTTTCGTGTCATGGGGGTAGATTTTAATTCTTTCTTCAATCAGTTGCTGTATTGCCTTTTCATCGTGATCCATGACACATTTCCACTTACATGTTCCTCTTTCTATTCCTTTATATGGCAAGGGGTACGAAGATCTTTAATTTGAAGTCTTTAGCTTCATAACGACAGCCTTCTTCGTTTTCTGTTCCTGATTCTGATTTAGTTTCTGATTGTGTTTCTGTTTCGGTGTGCTCTTTTTTGGTTTGACTTTTCTTTTTATTGAGATTCTTTTTTTCCCCCTTCTTGCTCTTTTTCAGGTTTGTCAGTTTCTTCTTCTTCTTTATTGGGTCCGTCAGTATCTTCTTCTGCTTCTCCCTCACCCAGTGTGGCTCCAACCTCTAGCATATATCTCTTTTACCTGCAGCTTTTTCCCGGCTGTTACGCCGTATATTAATGCCGAAGGAGGGTTGGGGGGGAACCATATTTTTCTGACTCCGTTCTTTTCCAGAAGTTCGTTCAGCGTCTCGGTGAATGTTCCCGGTTGTGCTATGTTATGCACGTGGGCAAACAATATGCAAGCCAGTACGTCGAGGCCGGTTCCTTCATTCACGTTGATGTTAATTTATTATTTCTTTTACTGTGGCTTTTGTTATGCTGGCGTATGTTTGGTTTGTTCTCTTTTGTGTTTCTTCTCTTTCCTCTTCTAACCTTCCTGTTTATTATGGCCTTTCTTTTCGGACAGTTAATAGCTATTGTTCTATGAGGGCCCTGGCAGTTGATACATTTTTTTTATTTGTTCAGTGCATTCGCGAAAAGTGTTGCTAATTTTGCTGCACTCTGAGCAGATCTTAATGTCTTTTGGGGGCAGTTCCTTGTCACGTAGTAGTTGCCGTAAGGTTGGTTCTTAGGAGGGGCGTGCACCAAGGAGGCTCCATTTTATGGAACCGACGGGTGTATGTACGTTCAGATCGACGGTGTAGCTATGGGTTCCCCGTTTGGCGTTCTATTTGCCAAATTTCTACATAGGATCAGTAGAAAATGCCATTTTCGAAAATAACTCCACCTTCAAACCTCCCATCTACGTCCGATATATTGACGATATTTCCTTGGGCATGCAGAACCCCGAAGATCTACTTGCGCTTATCCAAACCTAAAAAGATAACTCATCACTTAACTTCACACACGAGAACGAAGAGCAGTTCAGACTCCCATACCTTGATGTTTCCTTGTTCGTTCTTCTTAATAGCGCTTCGTGACAGAAGTATGTATACATTAAGAGTACAAATTTAGGTTTTTGCATGAGAGGTTCCTCAGAGTGCCCCGATAGGTATAAGAGATCGGTGATTAGCGCCCTCGTGAACAGAGCATTCTCGCACTCCTCCAATTGGGTAACGATTGATGCTGAGCTTAAGCGAGTGAACAAGCTCCTGGTAAACCGTGGTTATTCACACGCCGTATGCGACTCAATCGTTAACCGGAAGATAAACTCTACTCTCTTTCTGACGAACAGACCAGAAAACCTCACATCAATAGACATATACTACCATGCAACAATGAACACAGGCTACAAGGAAGACGAGAAGATTCTCAAAGCCATTATACACCACAATATTTCCCCAGCCAACCCCGAGCATAAAATAAACTTGGTCATATATTACAAGACCAGAAAAATACGATCTCTCGTCATGAAGAACAATTGTCTCCCCGTGATGAATCCCCTACAAGAGGCCAACCTATTGTATGAATACTTGTGCAATGTCGGTAACTGTGTTCACCGCAACGCTAAATACATAGGGATGACTTCTACAACCTTGTCGCACAGGTTGACGATGCACCTTCAACATGCCGCAACGCGTCATACGTCAATTACAAGAGAAACGCTCATCCAAAACACCTCCATCATCTTTCGTGATCCTAACCGCCGAAGACTCCGAATGTCCGAGGCAGTTATGATCTCTCAACGCAGACATTCAATCAATACACAACGCCCCCGCATGGAACCATAACTCCTTATACCTTTTCCTCCTTTTGTTTATACCCAACATCATTTTTTTGTTCTCGAACATATTTTTAAACATATCCATGCATTTTCATGTTAGTTGATTGATTTTTTTATTTGATTTGATGAGCTAGGTGGTGAAATGTGTGGTAGGTGTGATAGGGGTGAAGAAGTTTTTTAGTTTTAATTACCCTGGTTGCGAGGGCATCGCCTTCATTTTACTGCCATATTTTTCCTCTTTTGTTGCCTTTTTTGCTTCCAGTGTTCCCACTGTTGGCATTTTTGACCGGCAGAGCGGGTCTGAATCTTTCATATAAATATATATATTTATTTAATTTTATTTTTTCCTCCGTCGTAGGTTTCTAGCCTTTCAAGTTTATCTTTTGCTAACTTTATTTAGCCTAATTTTATTTTTGTGGGCATTTTGCCTCTTTTGTTTTCATTTTCGTCTATTTTTTGGTAATTTAATGGGCTATTTATATTCTCGCTTTGGAACGAATTTTAGTCTATACTGGTTGCTCTTTCTTGGTGTTCTCCGGTCTTATGTTCATATTTCTTGATCTTGGTTATTTAAAAATCGGGTTTATTGCCTCTCCTGCAGTTTCTTCCGCTTGGGAATAATGCTGGCCTTGCAACTTTGTGTCGCTTCTGCTGCAGGATTGCAATGTTGAGGTTGTCGAGTGAGGGTATAATAGTTTGCTTTATCTTTTTCCAAGTATTTCTCCCTAGCCTTTGAACTTCCTTATTAATTGGCTTAAGCCCTGCTCTTGCGTGCAGGTCTGTTTGCCTAATACGGTCGTTTCTTCTAACTCCAACTATTAGCAGTGTGGCCTTATTTTATACTCCCTGCATCGTCCTGAGAGAAGTACAACTTGCCATCTGCGTTATCACTGTCGGGTACACCAGGACGGAGCGTACCAAGGCAGTGTATAGCTTGTACTTATTTTGGAGCGTTAAAGTTCGGGAACCTGTATAGTTTCCGAAGTTGCCTTTTGGCTAGGGAGATTCTGGTGTTGATGTGGGTTTTGTACCCAGACTTGGTGAACCGTAAACTCAGGACGTTACCCTCTTCCGAGTATAGGTATAGGTCGTCGTTCATGATGACGTCATTTTTTTCTAGGCCGTTCATTGGGGTTATTTGAAATTTTTGGCGGTTGGTTTTAATTTTCCACATCTTTTCATATCTGTTAATGTTGTTTATTTTGGAAGCTGTATCCCTTGCTTGAACTACGGCGTTCCTTTCGGAGGAGCTAGGAGCGATTTGTGTGATGTCATCTGCAAATTGCAGATACATCGTGTCTTCTCGCACCGAAGCGGGGAGGTCTATTGGGTACACGAGGTACAGCAACGGACTCAGAAAGCTGCCTTCTGGAACTCCCGCCTTGAGTTCCAATTTGGATCGTGAAAAGCCTTCGATGGAGATTTGGGCTTTGCTCTCCATGATATAGTCACAGAGGACCCTTCCTAGGACTGGGTTCAGCTTGAGGTTCAGAATCTTGAAATTGGAGACAGTGAGGGGATGCACTCAAAGGAGCCCCGTGAGAGGAAGCCGCTTGAAAATACCCCTCTCAACAATTTTAGAAAGTCAAAGAAGAATCCATCACTCGCTTAATCACCCATCCCAGCTGTGTTTGCTTTCAAACGCCAATCGTTCCCCTTCCCCTGTGATAACGCTTTGCGCGGGTATATTAACCCTACCCCCATATCGCGAGGCGAGTTTGATCGTCTGAAATGACTCGTTATCGTGAAGTTGTGTTTGCTTAGACTGGTGCCAAGAATCCCTTAGGGACCGCAAGGACCTGGGGCGTCTATTGGATCAGCCACGTGGGTATTTAGTCTCTCGATGAGATGGAAAGCCCGCCATCTACTCTGTCCAGACTGCCGACTGTTTCCCATGAGCTCTCATAACCCGCCGTCGTACGTTGTCGAAGATCTCATCAGCAGATCTACCTACGTTAAGCTTTGGCCCCTGTTCATAGGAAAGCTATCGAGCCCCCTTCTTTCAGGGGAGTTGTGCGGCCCTCATATCTTCACGACTCATTCAAGATTCCCGTTCTTTCGAGACTGAGACTCCCTGCCGATCTGCTGAATTGTCTCGAGTTGAGATTACGTCTCTCTGGAGCAGAGAAAATATCATTCTTCATCACGAATTAATCCCACCACATCTTCAAGTTCTCCTCGTCAGGACTCCCCGGAATATCTTATTGAAGAACTTTGCTGTTGTCTTTCACCCGCACCCAATTCGCCCGAGCTTTTAGGTAAAGCGATCGTGTATGGTCATCACCAGATTACCTCGTTAATCTTCATTTAACTACCATAAGTAATTTGTTCCCCCTTATATATATATATATATATATACAGTGGCGGCAACAAAAAAAGTGACATTGAATATTGGCAATAGAAATCGATACATAAAATCGCTTTCACGATTTTACTTGCCAACAAGCCAATGAAAAGGGGCGGGGCTTATGCCACGAGTGGATGACTCTCCTGAGCTAAGACAACAGAACTGCGCTTTATTGGAACTCACTGTCTCGTTTGAGCTCGTACAGTGAGGTTTTGGTGTACAACGCTCCAGCGTGCTGATTTCCTGCATTCGTGCCTACATTTGACGTGCTATAACTTCTGTGCAAGTGGATACAATGGGGCGGAAAAAGCTTTCTATGACAGAGAAAAGCCGTGCCCTGACCCTATTAGAGCAGGGAAAGTCTTTTATTGATGTAGCAGCAGATTTAGGAACCTCAAGAAATACGATTTATCGCCTAAAACGGGCAGCTGAGTTATTGCCACCAGGTACCATACCAAAGAGGAAGGAGGGCACTGGTGCAGCTAGGAAGACATCTCCAAGGACTGATAATATCCTAAGGCGTGAAGTGATGTCAGACCCTTCTGTAACCTCCGCTTCAATCAAGAAAAAACACCCAGACCTTCTCCAGAACGTCGCCCTCAGGACCATCCGTCATCGCTTACAGAAGGACTTAGGCCTACCGGCTCGCCGCGCTGCCAAGAAGCCACTTCTTACCAAGGCTATGAAGATGAAAAGGCTCAATTTTTGCAAGACCTATAAACATTGGACAGCTGCCCATTGGAAGAAGGTGATGTTCAGTGATGAGAGCACCTTTAGGCTGGTCAGAGGAGAGTCAAAGATCGTGCGTCGTCCCAGCAATGTGTCTCGGTATGACCCAAAATATACCGTGAAAACTGTGAAGCACCCTGATAGTGTGATGGTGTGGGGTGCCTTTAGTGGAAACAAGGGCAGAGGAGGTCTGTACTTCCTTCCCAAGAATGTAACCATGAGGGGGACTAACTATCTCGAAGTTTTGAAGCAGCACATGCTGCCATTTTGGGAAATTCATCGGTGTGAATTTTTCATGCATGATGGTGCCCCTGCTCACAGGTCCCAGTTAGTAAAAAGGTTCTTCAATGATAATAATATTAGTGTTTTGGAGTGGCCTGGTAATTCCCCGGACCTAAATCCTATTGAGAATGCTTGGAATCTGATGAAATCCAAAGTTCAAGAGACAGCATCCGGCAGCATCAAGGACCTGATAGAATCACTGAAGAAGATCTGGGTTACGATCGACCCCACCTACTTCGCAAACCTCGCTGAATCAATGCCCAATCGACTCAGAATGGTCATCAAGTGCAAGGGCAACATGACCAAGTATTAACTTTCATGAAATATTCATAATAAAATATGTAAGTTACATTTTTCTGTTTCATTTTCCCCGAATTGTCACATGTCACTTTTTTTGTTGCCGCCACTGTATATATATATATATATACATATATTATATTAAAATTATATTTGGGGGTATTGTCTTTGAAATATCCTTTGAACTGCAACTTGGCAAACCATTAATCTAAACCCGGTCAACTGTAATTCGCACTCTTTATTAATCACCCCGAACTATCTCAAGCAGCCTGTGGTCAGCTGTCTGCCCGTGCTGTGTACGACTATGAGCGCCGAGCTAGTCTACATAGGTATACCTCGATATATATATATATATATATATATATATATATATATATATATATATATATATATATATATATATATATATACACTATTATATTTATATGGTGTCAGGTATAGTTGGGTGGGTACTTTCTTATTATAGTTAAAAACCCAGATTCTTAATCATTATCCTTATCTTTATCTGATGGCAGATATAGTTGGGTTATTTTTCGTTTGAAAGAACCCTTTTTCTTTTCAAGTTACCCACCCAAGTTAAGTTGTTCAGTAACCAGTTTGCCAAGTGCTTTCAAAGAAAAACAAAGAAAGTGGAACAAATTCTTCTTTTTGGGGAGGATTGCTATTTTTTTGTGATGAACATTTTTCCCCTATTTTATTTTTGTTGTGTGTGTTGTTTTTGTGCACGCTCTCCCCTAAAACCCCTCTACTAATCCCCGTGCAGGATTAAAGGCCTATAATCATTGGTCACATAGAGATCAAGTTTTGAATTATTTTCTATGCTATTTCCTTTATTGCGTGCAATCTTTGTGTAACAAAATCTCCGTTAGGACTTTTAATACGATCGTCAGAGCTTCATAATCTTTTTCGTAAGTGTCTTGGATGCGCCGAATGGTTAGACGCGCATTTACACCAACAAGATGTCGTCATTTGAGCGTTTCCGTCAACAAGGAGAGATCCTCAGGTTGTCAGTCAAGGATCTAGTTGCATACGTTCAAGAGAAAGAAAGAAATGAAAGGGCAAAAAAAGAGTAAAGAGAAGCTGAAAAAGAATAAGAGAAGCTGAAAAAGATCAGAGAGAAGCTGATTAAAGAGAAAGAATTCGTCGGCATGAGCGTGAGCTTAACGGGAATCATTTGGAGAGCCTTTCTGTTAGCTCGAGAAATGAATCCCCCCCAAACCCCTTCGGTAAAGCTGCCAGTATTTAAGAAGGACGAGGATTTCAGGGCCTACTTAACTCACTTTGAGAAAGTTTTCGAAGTGAACCACTGAAATATTGAAGCCGATGGAGTCACTCGACTACTTCCTCTCCTTAATACTAACCTCCGAGAAATCTTTATTTCACTCCCGGCCGAGTCTGCTCTCGACTCTTCCTCCATCAAGTCGAAACTATTATCGGCTGTTAATATGAATCCCGATTATTATAGGTCAAAGTACCGCCAGGTGAGAATAATGCCTAGCCAGATCTACCGTCAATTTGGATTCACCCTCCAGAGAACTTTCCAGTTCTGGTTGGACTCAGCCTAAGTCCACCGCGACTACGTGTCCCTAATTGATTTCGTTTTATGGGATCAGTTGATGGCTGCATTACCCTCTGAAATCCGCGCATTCGAAAGACGCATGTCTTCTTTAAAGGAATGTATAGAAGAAGCGGATTTGCACGCATCAAGCCACCATCTTTACCCGAATGTCCCCAGGAAGTCTCATCATCCATCCCCCAAAAGTAAAAGTAACCTCTCCAAATTTCTCCCAAAGAATTCGCCCAGGTTTTCGAAGGTACCTGGTCCCTTTAAACCCAAGTACCATTCTCCGGCAGAAGGGAGGGATATTAGGCCCCTCATAAATAATCCCCCAGAGTCGGATTATCCTCGTAGGCACATAATTTGATTTTCCTGCGGTGTTCCCGGCCACGTGAGAACACACTGTGCCCAAAACTCCCAATTTCGTTCTGCTCCGAGTCATCAAATCGACCAAATAAGCGCTTCTCTCTCTCATCTGCCCGCTCGCCCTGAAACGCCAGTAGCTTCCCCAAAAAGCAGTCTCCCGGGACAGCAAGTTAATTTCCTCTTCAACAAAAGCTCCCCTGGTGGGCTTGAGTTTGAAAATGGAAGTGTTAATGGTTGTCGAGTGTCAACCCTCGTAAGAGAAACCAGATGCAGTTGCTTCGTCGTCTCTGAAAAGTTGCTCCCTCCACTGGGCCCCGACCACGATAGCTTCGCGGTAGTCCCTCACTACCTGTGACGTGCCGAACGTGGATCTGCCCGTGGTCAAAGGGAAGTCGCCTACCTCATTAGCGACGGACCTCTTTATCGCTCTAGTTCGGGTGAGGGTAAAACCCCCACTCGCTCGTTGTATATCCCCCGGTCCCATGTTCTACAAGTCCTCCGACTTTTACACGATAGATTAATGGCTGGTCATTACAGTCCAACAAAACGGCTCAGGGAATCTTGCGTTATTTTTTCTGGTCCGGTGCTGCCAAAGAAATTGCCAAGTTTTGCACGTTATGTACAAAGAAAGGCGATTCAAGCCTGGTGGAGAGGTGCTGCTCCTCCCAACTACGGAGAAAAGCAAGCTATTGCCCAAATGGAAAGGCCCTTTTCCAACCCTAGAAGCCCGCGGTCCCGTAGATTACATAATACAGACACCCTCAGGGAAAAAATTGTTTCATGTACATATGCTTAAGCGCTATCACCGCCGCGCATGCATTAATAATATAATTGCCCTTGACGAAGAGGCAGTAACGGAAGCCTCTTAGCCATCTGAGCCTCTTAATTTAATCCAAACTGTATGTGTCGAAATGGACGAAAACTACTCTCTCTCTTCGCTCCCCAGTTCCCGTGTTAACTCCACCCTGGAACTCGATTTAAACCCCCAGTTGGAACCCTCTCAGAAGACGCAGTTGGCTCTTTTGTTAACTGAATTCCCCGATGTAATTTCTGAGACGTCTGGTTGCTCTTTGTATTTTGAGCATGCTATACCCCTAACCACCAAAGACCCTATTAGATCTAAGCCCTACCCGGTGCCCGTTCACCTGTGCCCTACTTTGAACGCCAGAGTGGAAAACTTGCTAAAGTTAGGAATAATTGAAACTTCCACGTCGGATTATTGCTCTCCCATTGTTATGGTCAGAAAGACGGATCAGTCTTTTCGCATGTGCGTAGACTCTAGAAAGCTGAACTCCGTAACACTTTTAGACGCTGAGCCTATCCCTTTGATAGACCAAATCTTACATCTATTTGAAGAGGACAAGTTTATTTCAGAGATAGATTTGTGTAAGGCCTACTATCAAATCCCCCTTAAGGAAAGTGCCCGAAAATACACCGCATTTCCCACAGCAAAAGGCCTTATGCAGTTTAAGCGCCTACCTTTTGGTTTAGTTACTGCCTGTAGTAACTATAATTGAATGATGCGCAGGATACTGGATGTGTTGAGTAAATTTCATTTTACTTCGATAACGTTTACGTGACCACCCGTACATGGGACCAGCATCTTACCTCCCTACAATCGCTCTTCAATAGGCTTCGTGAAAACGGCCTCACTATAGGCCCTAGCAAGTGCCATTTTGCCTGCCTATTTCACTTTTAAATACCTCACTTTCCACATTAGTGAAAATCAAATGGCCCCTCAAAAAGAAAAGGTAAAAGCTATCGCCGACATGCCCCTCCCGCGTACTAAAAAGCAATTACGCTCTTTTCTCGGGTCGACATCCTTTTACCGACGTTTTGTCCCAAATTTCGCCGCCTTAGCGTCCCCGCTTAGCTCCCTACTAAATAAACGTTCACTGGACCCCCTCGCATGGAACCCCAAAGTGATTGCCCACTTCCATCAGCTGAAGGAAAGACTAACATCAGCTCCCATAACGAGACTCCCGAACACGAACAAACCTTTTGGAATACGAACAGATGCTTGTAATGAAAGCATGGGTTACGTCATGCTCCAGTATGAAGAAGACGGCAACAGTTACCCAATTGCGTACACTAGCCGGAAGCTCTCGTCAGGCGAAAGGAACTATACGGTCATATAACTTGAAGCTTTAGCGATCGTATGGAGTATACAGAAATTGTAAACATATTTCTTAGGTAAGGAGTTCGTGATCGAAACCTATCATCACTCATTGGCTTACTTAAAGAATTGTAAAAGCCAGAACGGAAGGCTTAGCGTTGGAGTTTACTTCTAATGGAATACCAGTTCCGACTTAAATTTAAATGTCCACCCTTAGTGTACACCTGTATAATTTTTTCCCATACACGACTCCTCCCATGTTGTGGGGATGCCCTTTTCCCTCATCTTTGTATCTGGAAAATGTCATCTTCGGAAAGGGAGGCGTGTAAGGGATGCCATCGAAGGACCCCCGTGAGATGAATTCCCTTGGAAATACCCCCTCTATTCTTTCAAGACCACGTGATCCAGCGTAAGAATTTTAGAAAGTTGAGGAAGAATCCGTCATTCGCTTAATCACCCGTCCCAGCTGTTTCTTGTCGTTTTTCTTTTTTTCATTATTTCCTTGCAGGCCTTGCCTGCAGTTGGTGCATCTCTCGTAGTTGTTGCGACAGTTGTTCCAGTGGTGTCACTTCTCGCTGCACTTGGAGCACGTTTCCTCAGGCTCTTTACAGTCTTTGCTGGCGGGCTGCTCCAGTTTGTAGCAACGAACGCAAAACTGGACTGGAAAGAATTCTTCTCGCTCTATCTGGTCTCCACTCACCTTGGCGTTGAATATAAGCAAGCCTTGTTCCTTTGCCTTTTTGGCCCTAGAGGTTTCTGCGAAGACAACCTTAAATACATGGGTGTAGTCACTGTTGTCCCGCCTATTCTCAAATTTGATGACATCTGCGATTTTAGTCCTTTTGTGCCTAAGTTCGATTTCTTCTTCAATTCCTTCTCTATTATGTTGTCCGATCCAAGGATCGAGTCTCCTGCAAACGACACTGCGATGAGCTTGTATTTGTGGAGGGATAAAAGGGTGTAGTCTAATGGTGCTGAAGATTTCCAGAACTTCTTCTTTCGTAATAGCCTCTACGTCCTTTTCTCGTTCGCAGATCGTGACATACCCAGAGGGTACGTCTAGAAACCTTACAAAAGCGATGTTAAGTTTTCCGAACATTAGCTCAAATAATTTATTCCTGTTGGGCTTGTTCTGCCCGTTGATTGTCCGCAGGGAAATTCTTGTGGCATTCTCTTAGGCAATTTTGCACCCAGTGAGGCCCCACGGGGCACTCCTGATTTTTGCTTCTTCTCTTTTCAGCAGGTGGTTAGAAGATGGTTGAATATATTGAGTCTTCTCTGTTTGGAGCTGTGATTTCTCGTTAAATGGGTTGACTAACCCCGCCTTCCCTCGTAGCAGCGCAGCGTTAATGAACATAGATCGCTGGATGGGGAGATTTCGATGATGGGTGAACCCGGAGAGGCCCTCAAGAGATGTGATTCTATGGCGGACTTTTTGTTGGTTAGCGCGGAATCAACCATCGCTAACCGGGGTTGCCGCTCCTCGAGGGTTTGGCTATTAGTGCTGCAGCCGGCATACATAGAGACAGGTGATGCTTCCCTCTATGGTCCTGGCTGGGTTCCAAGGGTGGAAAAGTGGGGACGAGCCCCCACTTCTCACCCCCCAGAAGTCGCAGTCCTGCCCATTGTCCGGGTGCCTCAGACGCCGAGTTCCACAGTGGGTTACTCATCAAACCTGCTTTCCTTGGCTCCCCCAATCATGTCTATAACAGTGAACGACACAGTTGGGTATAGACTAAATGAATGGTAATAGGGGAGGTTAGGCAGACATGTATCGCCTATTCACAGTTCCAAATGTATTTTCTCTTTTTAAATTCCCGTAGGGAAAAGTGAAAAGAATTCCACATTTTTGAAGTTGCTGTCCCTTTCCTCTACCTCCTTTATCGGCTATCAACTTTCTTCTCAGTTAGCGTTGTTTATTCAATTAAGTCTGGGCAATCTTAGTTGATTGGTTCGTTTCCTTACAATAATGTTGAAAATATTTTAAACATAAATCTATCTATGTATTTTTCGAGTTAGTTGATTGGTCCGTTTTCTTAAGGTATTGACAAAGGCACTATCTGCCTTAAGAAATAGAGGGCACCAGGAAAAACACAGTTGACGGTTTTTGTCGTCATGGCTCGTACTAAGCAGACAGCTCGCAAGTCTACCGGAGGTAAAGCTCCGCGTAAGCAATTGGCCACGAAGGCAGTGTAAAAACTTTTTGTGTTAATTCGAGTGAAAAGGCGGACGCATAGTAAAAGCGGTCCGCAATAAGTTTTAAATTTTATTCGCGCAAGACTCTACGTTCACGCCCTCTTCCAAGAAGAGCTACTAGAAGAGGGGCCCCATCATGGGGGGCAGCCCCTCAGGACTGCAAAAGGATCCCCCTCTGTACCATAGGGGGGGCACCAAAACCTGAAAAAAATGGAAGTCATAAAAACCATCTACACAAAAATCCACGTGGTGCTGATCAGGCTCCTCGACACTCCCAATGGTTATGCAACCATTTGCAGCACAATGGGGGACGTCGAGAAGCTGGTCTCAGACGAGGCTCAAGCACATCTCAAGAAGATTGGACTTGAAGCGAGTGTACCACAAGAAATACTGGACCAAAGAACCATTATTCTTAAGAAGCTGGACCTTATCTTCACGGAAAACTCCTGCGAAGAAATCAAGAAAGAAATCGAAGAAAAACAAGAGTGGGCCTGCATCACAGCAGTGCACAAATTCGGGAAAGGGAACGGCATGGTGAAAATGGTATTCACCTCCATCGATATGGCAAACCGAGCAAAAAACGACGGGCTACTCGGCTTCTATCTGAAGGTAAGCCCGGAACAAATACTGAAGGAAGAATATATTCAAATCGACTGCTGCTTTAAATGCTATGCAGTCGAAAATCACGCAACAAAAGACTGCACAATTACCGACCCTGCATGCTCCAACTGCGCCAAAACCGGGCACGGTTGGAAAGAGTGCAGGGAAAGACTGCATAAATGTGTAAATTGTGGGGGTAACCACAGGGCCCTAGCCATGAGGTGCCCAATCCGCAAGGAAGCCATCCGAAAAAAAGAGAAAGGCTGAAAGTAAAAAAAGAAGAGAAGAAAAAATCCACCTACGCGAATACGGCAGCAAAATACACAACATCGGCACGAACGAACGAAATGAAGTTGGTGATGCCTAAAGAAGGGAAAGAATTCATGGCCCATGGTCATGGTTGCCCACCTAGCAAACATAACAAACCCCGGTACCTTCTCAACCCACCTCAACCTTCTTCTGGAGAAGAATGGTTGTAACAAAAAGGATTGGTTTCCCGAAAACCCAGACTCGGCGGGGCTTTTTAATCTCGAATTTATCGAAGATGAAAAAAAGGCTCCCTCAAGTAATGGGGTAAAGGATACCGAAAAAGAGGAAGAGGGGAAAATTCAAACACCTTCGGAAGGAGAAGAGGAGAAAAAAGAAGAGGAGGAAAAAGGCGTAAGGAAGAAAAAGAAGAAAAACAAGAAAGGGTTCCCACTCACCGACAACAAGGAAATCCTCGAAAGAGGACTCTTTTTCGACGGAAAAGACGTGGGACTACGTGTCTTCGGCTCCCCCCTGTCCCTGGCCCCCAAGGACGACCTGGAACTACTCATCATTTGCCTAGCCGCAGGTGAGTACAAATGGACGTACGAGGGACCATACTCCAAGAAAGAAGTGTCAACCCTACTCCTAAAGTCCCTAGTATACATCAACCCGAGAGATGTGCATAACGTCAACATGTCAACATTCAAAACTATACGGAGTGGACAGAAGACATCGCAAATCAAATAATGAATACGCAAAAGTGAGCAACTAAAGTAAATAAAAAGTAGTGAACCATATCTAGTGAATCAAATCTAATTTATTAAAAAGTAACATAGTGAAAATAGTAAAGTAAAAGAAATAAGAACAAATAAAGCAAAAGTGAACAATTATTAAAATTATAGTCAGTGAGAGTAAATCTAATTCATCGTAAAATAATGAACAATTATAGTGTAAACTTAACTAATTTAATGAAATTAAACTAATGAAAATAATGAAGTAAATAAATATGCAAAAAGTGATAATTATAAACAGTGACGATAAATCAAATTCTAATGTCAATCAATTTAATGTAAAATTAAATAAGCAAAATACAACCGTAAATTTAATGTATGGCAAAATATAATAAACCAACAAATTAAATAAATTATAACAAATGTATAAAAATGTAAATTTAAGTATATATAGTAATTACCCATAATCTTTATATAGTATGAAAATTGTAAATAACTTGAAAACTAAACTGATAATGATTTCCATGTCTCCGGGATGCTATCTTTTCCTACTTCTACTCAGTGCTTTTACCTCCTCTGCTAAATCTATTTTCACCACTATTTTTCTATCATTTTAACTACATATATAGTATGTAATTACCTCCTTTTTGTATTTATAACTTAATAAACCTTGAACCTTGAACCTTGAAAAACACAGTTGACAAAAATAATCTTCAGGAACCCACCCAACAATATTATTGAGGAGCTTGTAAACATTATGAACGCATGCCTGAACGCTGGCTTCTTCCGGGACGAATGGAACTTCAGACCTACTTACCTCCTCGAAGTGGCAAGAAAGTTCTTGCTAACAGAGTTCATGAATTAGCATGGATTCAGAAGAGGGAGAGATACTGACACGGCGCTGGCAACCATAACAGAAAAGCTGGCGAAGATTGCTAGACAAAATAGGTATGCTGACCTGGTGCTCAGAGACGTCAATAAGGCATTTGAAAAAGTATGGAGCCTGGACTTCAGTACAAAATACTAAGACTAGGACTAAACCAAGACTAGAGAAAATACTATGTGACTATGTGACTGACAGGAAAACTATATTGATGTTTTTGTATGGTCCTGATGATTTTATTTATTGTTTGAATACATATTCTGTCAGTAATAAAAGTTTCATTTATCTATCGTGCTTACAAATACATAAACGTCTGTTTTTCATGGTGTGTTGTAAACTTTTTGCGGGGCACTGTAAATATATGTGCATATATGGGTGCAGGTTGTAATCATATATGTATGTATATGTGCATATATGGGTGCACATTGTAATCATATATGTATTTATATTTTTCACACTTTGTATGTCCAATGTTCACGTAGTAGAGTCAATTATTATCGTCAGTGATTTTTTTATTTCTCTCTCGTATATGGTTTTCGATAAAGGTGAAAAAGAAAAGGGAATTTAAGGCGGCAAAGTTAACGGCCAGTGAGGAAAACACCTGCTCCTTTCGCGTTATGACCAGTAAGTTTCATATTCTTCGACATTTATTCGTTGTTTACGCGCTTCGAGAAATCAGTTCTCGATAAAGGCGGCAAAACCAAGTGTAAATTTCACTTCCAAACGTGAAAACTTTCGAGGCAAAATTTAGTATATTCCTAAGGTATAATAGAAAAAGAGTTTGTTTAAGAAATTATCAAAGTGAAGAATACCAGTGCCTTATGTATATACAGTGAAGTGCTAAAGACCAGCAGGATTATAAAGAAGGACACAATTAAGGTAGTGTGAAGGCTCTAACTTTTTTTTCCTTTATCTACTTCACCCAACATTTTAACATGTTTAATTGAGACACCAGGATGGATAGGGAAAGGTGGAAAAGACTGCCCTTACGGGTTTAAGGGGTGGGACTAAGTCCCCAATAGAGAGAGTGACTGAGATAATAAATGGTAAATTAAATGTTTCCCTGATCAAATTGATAGACTCGTACTCTGGGTACGTGGCAATGTGCTACCAAGACGAGGATAGAGAAGGACTAACAGGGGAAGAAGCTAAGAAGATGCTGGGAAAGGTTGACCTGGAGCCAGTGACCCGAGCTGACATCATGGCTCAAAGAGCAGTCATTTGAGGACGGATTGATGAAGAAACAGTGGAAAATACAGCGGAGGAGATTAAACACGAAGTGGAGGATAAACAATCGTGGGCTAAGATGTCAGAAGTGGTAAAATTAGGGAAATTTAACAACCTATTAAAAATAACGGCCGAGGATGTAGAGACTGCAAGAAAGGCAAAACAACAAGGCTTACTAGTATTCAATCTGCGGAACACTCCCTCGCAGATAGATACAGAGGAATTTGTACAGCTCATGATATGCTCTAACTGCCTGGCAATCGAGGATCATGAAACAAAGGATTGCAAGTCCGAAAAGAAATGCTTGGAATGCAATCAAGGGGGTCAAGGGTTTAAAGAATGTAGGAGCGAGATAAAGAAATCCCCGAATTGCCAGGGTCTCACGGAGCAATGAACATGAGCTGCTCGACATAAAGACAAATTATTTTAAAGAAGAAAGAGATGGTAATGACAGAGAAGAAAAGGAGAGAGAATTTTTCATATGCAAAAGCAACTAAAGAGGGACCACAGATAATCTCAAGCCCACAGGCAGCCTCAGCACCGACGGTGAATCAGGTGTCTTACCTCATGATCGAGAACCAATCTATGGAGATTATGGGTATGATAATGTATGCCTACATGGCTAATATTTCAAAGTCAGGGTGTTTCTCGAGGGACCTTAACGCCCTACTAGAAAAAAAACGGTATGAAACGGAAGCTGTGATTCCCGGAGAACCACCCATCAAGGGATATATTTAAAATAGTCGAGAAGGAAGAGACCGAAGAGGAACTTGAGAACAAGGAAGAAAGTATATTGGTTGAGGTGATTAAGAAACAGAAGAGGAAAAAGAATAATAAAAAGAAGAAAAGAAGAAAAAGAAGAAAAAGGAAGGACTCAAACACAGAAACCTCTACTTCAGAGTCAGAAAAAAAGCGAAGAATGAATAGAGGAAGCAGGGGCAAGTGAAGTAAATAATAATAAGAAAGAGGACTCAAAAGATTCTAAGAAGGGAACAGTAGCAAAGAAACTGGAAACCGAAGGAGAGAGAGAGAGCGAACACGGAACTACCATCGTGGGAAGAGGCAGACGTTCACATTTACACCACTATGGGTAACGAATACCCCAAAGACCTGAACATGGTATATATCATAGACGGGTTATTAGATGGTAAATTTAAATGGACTCATCAATCAGACTATCCGTCGGATGTAGTCCAAAGATCTATACTGATTGGGAACCTTCAGGTAACAAAGGACAAATGTCACTTTCTAAGGACAGATAATTTCAGGAAATTAAGGAACGGTCAAAGGAAGAAGTTTAGAGGGTGATTGAGTAAAGAATTATGGATAAGAGAATTAACAAACTGAAGATAGTCGAAGTGAACATCAATAGATTAAAGGATAAGAAAACCCAATTCTGGAATGTGATGGCTAAAGAAGACCCTGATGTAGCAGTGATTTGTGAACACGGGTTGAGAACAGGGAGATATGAACTGAAGTTGCAGAATTATTATACCTACATGAAAAGTCACTCGAATGAAAGATTCGATGGTATAATAGTTGCAGCTATGAAAGGTAGAGAACATAAAGAATTGAAAAATTTAGACGAAAGCTATTTGGCAATGGAACTGGACACCCAGACGGGACCAGTGGTTATAATTGGGGGGTATCAACTCCCAAGAAGAAACTATTTCCCCCTACATAACTTCCTTGGGGTATTCGGGATAAACACTCCAGTGATTTTCCTTGGCGACCTGAATGCTCGCTCCAGGCACTCATGATATTCCTCTAAGAACACAATGGGAAAGAACCTAGATCTATTAATAAATAAGGGCATAGTGGTACAAGGTGAGACGGAGTTTCCCACGTACGTCACGGATAGAACAGCTACAAAGCCGGAAATAGTATTAACCAGCAGAAATTTTCACTGGAACATGTTTGTCAAACCGGGTCCTGTGTTCCTTACGGATCATAACTCAATCATAGTATTCATGACACTAAGTCCAATTCAAGTGCCATACCCGGTCAAGAAACAATATGCTAAGCGGATTAGAACAAATTCAGGGAGGTGGTGGAAGACTACCGGCCACCAGCGATGAAATGTAAAGAAAGGCATGGAGGATATTGACCAGGAAATCGAAAAGTTAGAGTCTAAAATAAAGTCAGCAGAAGATGTTAGCATACCAAAGATGGCGATGGGAACTATCCTGGCTCCAAGGTGGACACATGAAAGAAGAGCAAACATGATAAACTGGAAGCAATCAACCAACTGACGAGAGGCATAGGACCAACCATTGAACTATACAGGAGGAAACGTGAACTCCAAAGAGAAGTAAGCAATCTGATGAGAATAGAGAAAGAGAGGGTATGAGAGGGTTTGATAGATAGATTAGATAATGAACGAAACCCGAGACAATTCTGGCAATCTGTCAAAAGATTGCAGGGTACTCCACTGCCGAGAAAGCTAAGGATTAAGAGAGGCAATGGATATATATCGAAAGTAAAGGAAATAGAGGAGCTGTTCAGGGGCCACTTGAGTGAGATATTCAACATTACGGGTTAAGATAATAAAAATTTTGACGCAGATCATGAAACAAGGATTATGGAAGAACTGAACATCCATCTGGGCAAGACCTATCCGAACGACAGGATCCATCATAAGAATGGGAAGGAGGATGACACCGGAGATGATGGTAAGATAAAGATGGAGGAATTCAGATCGGTAGTCGAGACCTTCAAACAAAAAGCATCAGGGCTATCGGTGCTGACGAAAGCGAGCATAAATCAGCTCCCGGAGAACGTACTGGAGGGGATGTTGGTAATCTTCAATGCGTGCTGGAATATCGGTTACTTCCCGGACAGACTAAAAGTGGCCAAAACCGGGCAAGTCAACAACGGCAGTCAACGGATACAGACTAATCTCACTGCTCAATTTTACAGCCAAGGTATTGGAAAAAAAATTGTGTGCAGCAGATTGACTAATCACCTAGAGACCAACCGTAAATACAACCCCCAGCAGTACGTATTCAGAAGTAAGAAAGGTACGGAAATGGCCCTAGCGATGATTACAGAGAAGCTGACCAAAGCTAAGAGTAAGGGTAGGATGGTTGATCTAGTGGCGCGCGACGTGCAGCAAGCGTTCGACAAGTTTAGGGGGGATGGTCTGAAATACAAACTGGTAAAGATGGAACCTGGGGAAAAAATGACCAGGCTATTATGCAGCTTCATTAGCGACAGAAGGGCTGATATGGTGTTGGATGCTATGAAGGCCCCGCCTTTAATACAAAGGAAGGGCTTCCACAGGGAAGCTGCCTATCCCCAGTCCTCTACGTCATTTATACCATAATGATCTGCAGTTTCTCCTCAGCTGGGAAACAGCTTATGTACAATTCGCGGATGACGTCACGCAGATTATTGCGACCCCTACTAGAACGACAAGGAAGGCTGCCAAGAACACAGCCAAAGAGATCCGGAACTTAAATAGATACGAGAATAAATGGAAGATAAAGACCAATAGTGATAAATTATAATTTATCACTATTGGTCTTCATCTTCCAACTGATAATTATCAGTGATACCCATCAACAAGAGAAAGATAAAGAGCATTAGAGTTGAGGGCAAAAGATACGAATATAAGGACGAAGTTTAAAGTATTGAGTCTCAAAATAAGCAAAAGCGGGTACAGGGCACATGTAGCAGATAGGATAAAGAGTATTAAAGTGAAGTTAGCGCGACTAGGAAGGTTTACACGGTTGTCGCCAAGTCACAAAAGGAAACTACACATGGAAATAGTCAGAGCCACCTTGCCTTACCCAGCGGTTACGCTACATAGTTCTACGAAGAGTGCCATGATTAAAATACATAGGGTACAAAACCAGGGTACCCGTTGGATTACAGGCACAAGGTGGATGGAAATGAGGAGGCAAGAAGAATTACATGGAGAAGTTAGAATGAAACTGGTCAATATAGTCTTACATGAGAGGGCGGTGGAAATCTGGAAAAAAGAACGAAGAAGAGCTGAGAAATGGTGGGAGGACAGACTGAGACTAAGAGAGGGAATCGAAATGAAACTTCAATTCCTCAGTAGCAGGAAATTGATAGAAACGAATCCAGACCTAAGGTTTGTCTAAACCAGAGAATAAGAGATTGAAACTGTGTTTATACAGTAAATGGAAATAAGAGAGTGAGAGTGAATACCAAATTAATATCGACTATTTAGACGAGAGGAAAAGAGTCGGAAGGTGAAAAGAAATGAGACAGTAAGGAAGGAGAGGACCATTGAGTCGCCTGGAGTTTATATACACACCTCAACACTAACACATACCACATACATATACTTACTTTTAATTTAAACAGTATATTGTCATAGCTATTACTAATTTCTACCTTCACATACCTTACGAACTTAAGTTCGCCATTCTGCCCCGAAGATGGCCAACTGTTAGGTCGAATGACGTCTAGGCAAATAAAGTTTGCCTCTACCGGGCAATTTTCCTCGCCGAGAGCCATCGGTTGATTCTATAGTCAAAGCTATAAGAAAGCTGCATCCAAAAGTATACAATGCAGCCGTTGCTGTCGACTTCAATGAATCCGGCATAAAAAATGGCCTCTTTCCAATATATATATATATATATATATATATATATATATATATATATATATATATATATATATATATATATATATATATATATATATAATACATAAAACTCCATAAATGTGTAATAATCCCATATATGCATAATAATCTCATCGATGCATAATAATTCCATGACTGCATAATATTCCCACGAATGCATAATAATCATCTGAATGTATAATAATTCCATGAGGCATAATAATCCCTGTAATGTATACTAATCCCATCGATGAATAATAATTCCATGAACTATAATAATCCAATGAAGGTATAATAATCCCATTAATGTATAATATTCATATGAATGTATAATAGTATCATGGATGTCTAATACACCCATAGATGCGGTCACTGTTCTTAGGTCACATTGAAAGGCTTGTTATCATTCTTTAACGTCTAAATTTGATCTTTTTCTTCGTTCCAAAGAGTTACAAGGAAAAGCAGTGCCTCATTTGTTCTTGCGAGCCATACCGAGGAGGCGCCTTTATTGGGTCACGGCTGTTTATTAAATGGGTGAAGTCCTTTTTTTAATTGAGAATTAATAATGAGGGACTTCATGTAACAAACGAAGGAATTTGGAGTTTAAGAATGACGTGTACGCGACAGACGCATGGTGGAAAAAGATGAATAACGAAAGCTGCAATGGTGAGCTTCATTAATAATAAATACTCGAAGAGGAGGAGTATTAAAATCGTCGCCGGGGAACATCGTACAGATGGCACATGTACTGAAATGTACGATCTTGAATACTTCTCCACCTACGAATGAGACAAAAATAACTACGGGGCGTTGTCGCATTCCTTAATATATTTTATGGTTATTTACATTAAGCTGATGAGGTTCATAGGTGCGGGGAGAGGGGAAGGGAGAGGGGGAGGGGCAGATGCAGGGATGGAGAAGAGGGAGAGGGGAGAGGGGAGATGGGAGAGGGGAGAGGGGAGGGAGAGGGAAAGGATTTAGGAGGGGAAGGGTCAGAAGGTGGGGAAGAGAGGGAAAAGAAGGGAGAGGGTTCGAATGGGTGGGGATGGCAAGGAGAGGTTGCAGGGGGATGGGAAGGGAGGGGAGATGAAGTGGGAGAGGGAGAGAGAGTTTAAAAAGAGACAGTTCAGGAACTAAATAGTTTCGACATAGAGTTTAGAGAGTGAGAAAGTGGAGAGAAAGGGAGAGTTGCGAGGAGTTTTAGAGAGAGAAAGAGACAAAAATGTGAGAAAATGATAGTGTGTGAGAGCGAGATTGAGGGAAACAGAGTGAGAGGGAGACAGAAAGTGAGAGAGAGAGAATGTGAGAGTAATGAAGTGAGAACGAGAGGGAAAAAAGTTTAAGCTCGGTGTAGAGAGGGATTAAATTCAACTGTCTTAAACCCAGGTGGGAAATGAACTGACGCGAGGAGACTCCAAACTGCCATCACCATCGACCATTTCCACTAACCCATCTTTTAGGGCCAACACAAGAATAAACCTTATAAAAATTCTGAAGCGAATTAAAGTTTTCTCTTTCAGTATTTTTATTTCTTTTGTACAGCGACTCGAACTTAAATAATCGTTACCAAAAACGAACTGAATTCGTTTTCATACGTAAAACGAACTTTCCATCACACTATTTATTACCTTCCCAGCAAACTGAAAATGTTTTGTGTCGTGATTTTAGCTAACTCTCACACTTTCTCAAACAAGAAATGTGTGTCTTAACTTCCCTTAACTTTTTTTTTCTTCTTCTTCACTAAAAGTCTTTTTTTTTTATTCTAAGTTCATGACAATAGGAAAACTTTTAAATTTTTAAAGTGAAATACTTTTCTTTGTCATTCTCCACTATTTGAAAAGTATTTACTAAATTCTACTAAACTTTTATCTTTAAAGTAATTGGGAGTAGAGTTCGGATGGTAATTTATGAGATGAGTCTTGTGACTGTAAAAGAGTAGGTGAAGTCCTTGGGCAAATTGACACTCAAAAAGAGTTAAAAAGACCCAACTAAAGCAGTTCCTTTGAGGTGAATTAAGCCTCTCGGAACGTCCGTTACTTGGTGTAAATGAATAATATCACCCATGTATGTCCGATGCAGTCTCAAAGTTACTATTTATCTACCACGCACTCACATTATTCTTATTTGGAGAGAAGTTCATAAAAATCGCGGCTAAGTATGTAAAGAACCCACAGGAGAAAAAAATTAAAGCAGTTTCGTCTTTATTCTTAAATAACTTCATTTGTCGACACATTTCTTTTTTCTTGAGATTTATTTCTTCCTTCTCGTTGGCTCATTTCATTTTATTCAACTTCATCTTTTCTCTAGATTCAATGTCTTTCTTTATTCATTATTTTTTTCGGTAAGAGATGATCATATAGCTACAATCTTTCTCAAGCGAATTTGTATGTAATTTGTTCCCTTCAGTGAGTTAATCATGTTCTTTTAAAACCACCTTAACATTTTTATTGAATATTTTCGATGCAAGTTAATACAAGGAAAATTAAGGCAAAATCGAAATTTTGATGTGTGTGTATGAACAGGAAGAATTCATCGGAATCTCTTTTGCATAAATGTAATCTCAATATAGGCATTTTTCTTCCAATTGTCCTCTTCAATCAATTCACCTATTTTTATTCAAGCCTTTTTTTTTACGATTCCCTTAAAAGCAATTTCATTGGACCCCAATTAATTAACTCTTCTAAACTATTTCTTCTTGAAGATTCCGTTGCCAATTTCGTGAGCTTTTATTTCCAATCCGACCTAATTTTATAAGCAAATTCATCTCCTTCCCTCCCAATTTTCGCTTCGTTCTATTAATTGTGGGCGAGAGCCGACGTTTGATTGGGGTGTTAGTTATTCGTTCAATACCTCGAAGTTCATTTGCTTATTAAACTTCTTTGATCAACTAAAGGCCAAGAATCAACAAATTACATATTACCTGTACAACGGCGTTGAAACTTTCGCTAACGTAGCAGAGAGAGCGTTGGTCTTGAAGCGTCGATGCACAGGTTCGATCCCAGCAAGGCCGGACACAAAACTTTCAGCGACGTTACGAGCTGACTGCTCAGTGGCATATACACCTCCAAACCCACTCCTCTAACGAGCGCTAGCCCCTAGTACCTTCGAACTTGACAGTGCTGGTCATTCTAACCTTTATGTGGACAAACACGTTGGGTTATAAACCTCAGCAGTCTCTAATAATGCTTTGGCCCTTATCCCTCTCGTCGAATTCAAGCTAGCTAGTGCATTTAAAGCAGTTTCGTCTTTATTCTTAAATAACTTCATTTGGCGACGCTTTTCTTCGGATTTATTTCTTCCTTCTTGTTTGTTCATTTCATTTTATTCAGCTTCGTTTTTTCTCTAGATTCATATGCAGCCACGGCCCAAAGTTTTCGGACAAAGTGAATTATTCTTATTCCCTGTGTATGTTTATGAATATGTTGGTGTAGGTTTGCATGTAGGTACCCAATACATCTGGAAAGCAAAATAAAAATAAAAACCTACTTTGAACTTCTTTTTTTAAATGGCATTGCTTTTGAAATGTATGAATTTCTGGTATCAGTATGCGGTATGTTACAGCCAAAATCTCTTCGTATAAAACAGCATATATGCTGAGTAATATGATTGTGAGGGTATGGAACGTACATACTCGCATTCCGCCAGACAATCGTGGGAAAGAAAGAAATTTGTCGTTTGAGTTGACCTTCGTCTCCTCTCTCTTCCCCCCACCCTTCCCCAACAGGCGACAGGAAGTTTGTCGAAAGAAGGCCTATCTCACAGAGAAGCCTAAATTCTATTTGCCTTCTTTATGATACCATGGAGATTGTCCAGAAGGCGCTGTGATAAGCGAATTGTCGTGAATGTAATCTCTCTCTCGATTTCACACAGTCCGCGGTATAAATGACAACGCCGTTCATCCCTCTACAGCAGTGTCCCAAACCTACTCGCGTAACGCGTAACCCTCACGTTGAACGAGAGTCGTTGCCGTAACGTATCGACTGCCAACGCGCCGCTGAGTTGACTTGGTCGCTGTCTCAAAGTGTTCCTGAGGCAAATGCCGCACTGCAAAGTCTGTGACTAAAAGAATACGCTCTGTTGCTCAACGTAACTTGAGAAAGAAAAAGGAACATCCAAATAGTTACTGGAAGTTTCTATTTGTTAGTGTCAGATCCAATTAGGAGTGAGCTAACCGGAACTGCAGTCAGCAGCCCCGAACCCGTCGTCTTATCCCCCCTCTCCCCGAGAACTCGTGTTAACGCCACCCGAACCACCCCGTCTGGACCTGAGTAGTCGTCGTCTCTCTAATCCATCACAATTAATGGTAATCTGTAAACCCAGTGTCCCTCTATTCTTAAATTACCTATTTAATTAACAGTGATTGATACTCCCATTGAGTCATTATAAATCTAGACGCTTAACGTCAGTGTTTAATATTTAATCCTTATTTACCTAAATGCCCGTTTAACTTTTGCTACTAATTATTATTTTTGTGTAAAGTAAAGTTTATTTTTGTCAGTGTGTTTATTTGTGGCTCCTCCTTTTTGATGTACCCTTGGTAAGACTTTAATTAAGATTTCCTTCGGCTAATTTATTCAACCTGTATTATGCACTCTTAGAATTTAACAAACACAAACCTCCCCCCAGTAACAAGTGGGACTTTTATAGTGTGAATCCTGGCCGTGGCACAACTCGCCTCTAACCAGCCTTCGCACGTTCAGTAGGAATTAAGCCTATATATATATATATATATATATATATATATATATATATATATATATATATATATATATATAATCGTAGTTGAGTCATAGGGTCAATACCATCGACTTAAAAAAAAAGCGGTGTGTCCAGATCAAGGACTAGAATAATTATTGGACCAGACTATGAGCAATTCTACGACAATGATATACCATGTCGGCAAGCTGTGATAATGATATAATAATGACGAAAGAAGTCTGATACGCAGGCTTACGCTTATGAATGCTATGCAGAGTAGTATTTCGTATTCATTTTTATCTTCCACAATATTTTTCACTTTCCCTAAGTTTAACCTTCTTACAAAACTTTGCAAATGCTTCATGGTAGAGTTTCATCCGTTGGCTTTGACCTTATTTTTTATTAAATTAAATACAAATTTGCCTAAGGCATTAAATATGGAGTTTCAGGGGGTCTTTGAACTTTTCTTTTACAAACTTTAACCCTTTTAGAGTTTAGAAAGAGAATGAAAACCCCTTTTTAATATTTAAATTTCCAACATAATTTTTTCAAAAAGATTCCTTCTTTCCTTTCTCCAATAATATACAGTATATAATATTTTGAACAGACACTTCTCCCCCACTATGCTGAAGTCAAGGAGAAAATGGAGGGAAATTCCAAGCGATAAAACAAGGACTCCAACTTAGAGAAATCTGAATGACCCTTGCGAGTAAATTGGGACGTCAATTTCGTTAACCCAGTAACAACGTTGCAGGTAACAATGTCTATTTATCCTTTGAGAAAGCGTCTTAAAGCAAGTAAGGTCACTGAGTCAATTCGCCATTGCTCACAGTCCATTTATTCAAGAAAATAATTTAAAACATCTTTCTACGGAAGGAGATTTAGCTGATAAATGTAAATGGAGGTCATTTATATCAGCGCGAAAAGTAATAAGCTTTCCACAGAATACTCTTGCGCCAAATTTGCTTCCTTGAAACAAGGAGTCTCCCACCACTTCCTTACAAATTCTCTTCACACATCATATGAAACCTCCTTTTACCCACACCTCCCTCTCCCTTTCTCTCTCTCCTCCATCTTCGTAATGTTTTCGCGAGGCGTTTCTCCTTTAGAAGCGTTTAGTTATTTTCAGTGCACTTCATTTCGTTCTTTGTTTCCCTTCTGGCTCGTTCTGGGGAGTACCCCCCCTGCAACTTGCCCTCGCCACTAGGAACCGTTCTATTCATCGCCCCGTAGGGGGGAATAGGGAAAAGGAGGGGAAAAAAGGGGATAGGAGGGCTGAAAACAGGATCTCAGCTTTTAATTTAAGAGAGAAAAGTTGGTCGAAATCACTTGTTGAAAAATCGAATTACGAAAACGAAATGAGAAGGGATAATTGGATGAAGTGTCTGCGGATCGATCGTCAACCAAGGCTTTGTTCATATTTGATTTTAATTTACGTCGGATTTCAACTGCTCATCTGCCACTGCCATCCAATCCCAAAAATTATTTATTTACCTCGCTATAACCCTTTCCTAACCATATATATATATATATATATATATATATATATATATATATATATAGAGAGAGAGAGAGAGAGAGAGAGAGAGAGAGAGAGAGGAAGAGAGATAGCGATGTAGCGAGAGAAATTGCTTCTTTCTTGAGGATGTCCGACCAAATAAATTAGTATTTAGATTTTATAAACGACTTGAAAAAAGAAATAACTTTATTTCTGAAGTTGAAGTTTTATTAGATGAAGGGTTGAAGTTGGTGAGCCTATATCCCTTTTTCAGTGGAGGGAATAAATGTTAAACGAACTGATATGATCAAACGCCTTACTAATCCTGATCTGATTCCATGAGCATAATGCCTCTTGTTTATATGTTTAGTGAAGTTAGGCGCGACCCAGGAGAGAGAGAGAACGAGGTCGTGTATCCAAGGAATTTGACAGGGAGGTCGAGGGAGAAAGATAACGAAGTTGGAAACCAGAATTATTGGTGTTACAAGTCAAGGGCCAATAAATAAAGGTTATAGGGGTCTTGTGCCGATCGAGTTTAAGAGGAGATGAATGAAGCTAACAGAGTTGTTGGGCGATACCTAAGTGTAAGAAAGAATGATTATATGAGTGTGCACAACTTTTATGTACATGGATCACTAAATATATATATTTTAAAAACCATGTATACATTAAAAAAAATTATAACCCACTAATAGGTTTTTTTATAGCTTATAGCCAAAATAGGTACAAAAGCGAAATGGTAAAGAGCCTTCTCGCCTAATCTAAGTAGATACCAAATCGAAATTTGTAATAGCCTTGCCCCTATAGTAAACATAAAGGATGGAAGTGTGCGCTTATCATTTGAGCAAAGAAATTGGATATTAAAGTCGTATTTTAAAGTTGAGAAGATATCAAAGGTTCAACAACAGTGGCGAGACAGTTTTCTAACCTATCCCTCCAACTCGACTTACCATTTCACGTATCTTTGAAAAATTTGAAGAACATGATATTGTTCATGATGTCTACAAGCAAGTAACTTACTTGGCGTTCAAAGACCATTAACAGATGCTAAAAATTCTGATGAAGTGCTACAGGTATTCCATCGATCACGAAACTATCTGTGAGACTGCTCGTAAAACAAGGAAAAATAAGAATATTCCCCAGAATTCTAAAGAATGCTAAATGAATATCTTACATTCTGAGATTATTACATCACTAATGAGGATGATCTTGATCGCAGAATCCAGTTTTACGAGTGGTTTTAGTAATAGACACAGAAGATGTCTAATTTGCTTTGCAAACTAAATTGTACGGTCTGAATGGGATAAATATAAGTTTAATAAAATTAATCGTCCAAAGGTTTTGTGGTCCATTGTTTTTCGATGCTAGGATTAGCGTTCATAGGTACCTCAACATGGTTCGGGGGAAGAGGTTTTCCTGCAATTCCAAAGTTATACGGAAAGAACATTTAGTTTAAACCAGCTGGAGTACCTCCTCAATACCATCACGGTGACAAGAACTACCTTGAAGAAACATTCCATAATCGGTGGGTCTTTTTCGGAGATGAGCGTCACCAAAGTTTAGAGGTTCAACAACATGGATGAGTCATGTTGTAAGTGAGCATAATTGTACACAGACTTGTTGCCCAGTCAGTGTGCCTGAAGGGATTAAAGTGACTGCAGTCGCTTCCCACAATCTCTTGAAGGAGGTATTTATCCATGGCTAGAAGACATACTGTTTTCGCTTCGAAGGACTCTAGTTTTCATGCATGACAACGCACCATCCCACTCCGCCAGAGCCTCCCAAGCGTTCTTAGGCTCTTACGGTATCCAAGGTGACAAGTTGATGGTGTGACCGCCAGCCTCTCCGGACCAATCGAAAATTTGTGGTCCATCATTAAAAAATTTAAGTTTTGCTAGTTTCAGTCCTCCTGTCATGCTATGTTGATTCTCAGGCGAACGTCAGCCAGGGCAAGCCCCAACTCCCTACAGTGATGCCCAGTCATGGCGGTAACCTCCCTTAGTAAATACTCTCAGCTTAGAAAGAATCCTGAAGAAGATTCAAACTGCCGACCAGCGATTCCCGGGCAAGCGCGTTAGCCACTATACTAACCGGGAGGCTAGTATTAAACAAAATGTTTATGCCGATTGGCGTCAATTCTCGTCTAAAGAAGTCTTATGGGTGATCATCAAAGCTGCAGCAGAGGCACTTCCACCTGCTACTATTAAGAATTTGACAGAGTCCATGCAAGAGAGGGTTTGTGAAGACATTCGTCGAAATAGCTCTCATGTTTACAAATAATTCATCAAGTACAACAATCTGTATGATAATAATGGCTTTCTGTTAAATATATATGCAAGGTACGCTTACTCTGTATAATTATCCTTCGTTTTCTCCAAAATATGTCGATATGGGCGACTTTCATTTAAAAGTTATTAACCTGGTTCACCCCAAAATAGACGAATCAGAAATAAAAATTGAAGAACCTAACAGAGAATAATGAAAACATAACATTAGTGTTGCCATATTGTGAAGACCAGCTGGGATAAGGTTCATCAAATCTGATTCAGAGAGAATCGAGAAGGCCTAACTTTCCCTACCAAGCTATTAGCATGGTTCAGGGTATATATACATATATATATATATATATATATATATATATATATATATATATATATATATATATATATATATATATATATATATATATATATATATATATATATATATATATATATATATATATATATATATATATATATATATATATATATATATATGCGTGTGTGTGTGTTTGATGGGGCAGAAAAATGCCCTGATACCTGATATTTAAATTTAAATATCCCATTAAGTAAGAAATCTATGATCAACTAATTTTATCCCGTCGCCTATTCTTACCATGCTATAAAAATTTCATAAACTTTTATCAAGTACTTTGTTTCTTATTTTTATGCATAAGAAAGTATCCATTAAAAAACACTTTTTTATTCAGCAACTCGAAAACAATGCATATATCAGCCAGTTTGTTCACAAAGATTTCGCAACCTTTTCTTCCATAACATGCATGATGCATTTTCAAAATTTCTTTCAATATTATTTTATCCTAACACTTAAATATTCTTTTTTTAAATTGTTTGTAGTCAAATTTTCCGTTGGTCCTTTATAATCCATCTCTTTAAGTGTGCTCCAAATCCATTACCAATAAAGGTGATCACAGTTTTTTCCGTATAGGTCTGTGTAAACAACATTGCAGCATAGAATATGATTAGGGCGTGTTTTCTGGTTTCTTTGTCCGTCAGAACTTGATTAAAGTTAATCAAATTTTATGGTAGGATGACAGTTAATTGACAAAATAAATGGCAAAATATGGTGACCGAAGAGTGTGAGGGGATGCTCCTCGAAGGACCAGCGTGAGAGGAAGCCCCCCTCCGGAATACCCCTTTTAGCCCCTTCGCTCCAAACCACGTGCTCCTTAGCGTGGGAATTTGAGAATCATCGAGAAGGAAGCAGTTCCGCGCTGAGTCGCTCGACCTGTCTGTATTTATCTATGCAGGACGAACCTTGCTATCCCTCTCCCGTGATAACGCCGAATTCTCGCCCCCATGTCTCACAGGCATGTCCTTCTCCCGCGAGCGCAGCCGTACAAACTCAGCCCCATATCCTGAGGCAAACTTTGCTGTCCGATCCAACTCGTTATCTCGAAATTTGTTTATATAGACTGACGTCAAGAATCCTTTGGGGACAGCCATGCCCTGGGGCTATCTATCGGACCAGCCACCTGGCTATTTACCCCTGCGTCCGCCATTCCTCGAGGAGATTGAGAGTCTGCCAGTCCCTCCGTTCAGACCGTTTTGTCTGTTCCCCCGCGAAGTCTCGCAACCCCTGTTCGAGTCGTACCTCGTCGTTAAGATCTCACCAGCAGATCGCCCTTCATGAAGCTTCGGCCCCTGTTGAGAGGAAAGCTTATCGAGCCACCTTCTTCCTGGAGAACTGTGCGGCCCCCTCATCTCGCACCCCCAATATATATATATATATATATATATATATATATATATATATATATATATATATATATATATATATATATATATATATATATAAATGCATTCTAAAAATCAAAGAGTCGGTCTCTCACTTATTTAATTGCTCCAAAGCATATCGCAGACGGCCTCGGGTCGGCTATCTGCCCGTGCTTGTGTATGCCCCCTTACTCCGAGCGGGTCTTCAGAGGGAAATCTCGACATAGAGTTTATATTTAAATTTAAATCTATGCCTATTTGTTTTTTTATCTCACTCGATATATATACGAGTGGTGTTTAAAGAGTTCCCTGAAAATGTCTCTTGTTCACTTCAGAAATGAAGTTAATGTTTCAGTCTACATATTTAAAAATAAACTTGCAACGTCCTATATATATCTGAAAAGTGTCGAATGAAAATTGTAGGATTTTCATAATCTCAAAAAATACCCCCGTAAAGCCAATATGGCGGATTATTTTATCATAAATTGGAGGTGAGGGTCGATATGAAACTTGGGATTAAACTTGGTTAGAAAAATAGGATATTATTGATAGTGTACAAAGGTTTAAGGCGACTACTCCCGAGAAAATTTCCTTTTATTAATGACTAAATTGCTTCTCATTTAGAAGAGAGGACTTCGAAGATGGGAACTGATGCGACAGACCTTTGACCTCCTCCAGCAAAACATACATGGATCGAGTGAGAACAATTATGGAAGAAGATCGTCGATGTATTGTGGAAATTAGAGCAAGAAAACAAGACATGAGTGGGATCGGTTAATTCCATTCTCTAGGATCGCCTTGATTTGAACAAGCGTTCAGCCCGAAGGGCATTAAAGTTGTTGTGCGATGCTCAACTCGTATCAAGGTCAATCATTCAATTGAGATTTTAAACAAATATAAGACTAATACAGCTTATTTTATGGAAAAAAAGTTAATGGTGATGAAACATTGGTGTATTAATATGATCCTGAAGACAAACCCGAATCAAAGAAATAGCTACACTAAAGTTCAATTATCCCTGTGAAAGGAAAGTCAGAAAGGTCGACAGCAAAAGTGATAACAAATGTTTTGGAGGATGCAGGTGTGCTGTTGATAGAATACATTTAAGATCATAAGACAATTAATGCAACATATTAGTAAGGTGATACGGAAACAAGGTATGCTGACCAAAGTCGCGTGCTCTCATTTATTTTGATTTATGACCTCATGACCTTAAAAACTTTCAATAATTCCCGGACTAACCTTGGAAGGTCCTTGGAAATTACATCGTTCGAAAGAAAATGTAAAACAACATAAGAGTTGCAAAATTTGTTATAATCGGCCGAAGTGTTATGATGTTATTGCCAAATAATTCCCCGGATATCCTTACGAGGACTTTGACAATTATATAATTCGAAAGAAAATGTAAAGCAACATAAGAGTTTCAGATTTCGTTAGAATCGGCCAAATAGTTATGATGTTATTGCCAAAACAAAATAATTCCCGGACTAACTTGGGAGGATTTTGGCAATTATAGCATTCGAAAGAGAATGCAAAACAACATAAGGGTTTCGTTAGAATCGGCCGAATAGTTGCAATTTATTACCAAAAAAAAAAAAAAAACTGGGATCGACGGACCTACCGACCGACTTAGTGAGATATAGAGTCGCACACGACTAAGCGCACGCAACTAAAAATACGCGATGGAATGAGAAAAAAAACCCACTGAGTAAAGCTTCATGCAACAGTTCTCTTTCATCATTACAATGCTTCAACTGATTCGTCAAGACTTATGAGGTCAAAACTGAGAGACTATCATTGGGACTTGTTGTCCCATCCTGCTTAAAGCTTCCATTTAACCCCCTCTGTATTCGTCGTATTTCTCAATTTGAAGAAAAACATCAAAAGGATTCATTTTTCATCACTGGAAGAAATGAAGACCTGGTTCAATTAAAAAACTGATTTCTAAATAAAAGGGTTAGGAAGTTCGAAAGCAGTTTGGAAAAGTGTTTTTGAGGCAGATGGAATTCATGTAAAAAGTAAACGTTCCAATCTTTATATTCAACTTTATATAGCAAACTTTTATGATCAAACATCTATCACACACCGCTATAAATTTATATCTTACAGCCAAAGAGACAACAAATACAAACCTGAAAGGAACCACAAACCTGACACATTGATTTTTCCTATCGCCCCTTCATTGTTTATGGACTGTTTATGGTGGAGTATGCGCCTCGTGGAAGGACCATCACAGGCCAATATTACGCCGAGGAACTGGCTGGGTTGAAGAAGTGCATCCGTCAGAAGCGGCGCGGCAAGTTGACACGCGGTGTCCTGCTCCTCCGCGACAATGCCCTTATCCACAAGGCCAAAGTTGCACAAGCTGCCCTGCGCGCGTGCGGATTCGAGGAGCTCAACCATCCCCCCTACAGTCCAGATCTGGCCCCTAGCGACTACTTTTTATTCCGCCAGCTCAAGGCTGCACTGCGTGGACGCTGGTTTGGGGACGATGAAGATGTCCAGCTCGCCGTTCAGGAGTGGATTGAAAAATAATAAAACACTGTTCCTCCTATCTCGTTTCCTTATATCCGAATTGCAAAACTTATTGACCGCCCCTCGTATGTACAGTTTTATTCTTAATGCATTACATATAAAAGAGTTGTATCTATTAATATATTGCATCTTGGTCAACGTTTGTCTCAGAAGTATTGCGTGGATCAATTTTCCAAACTATGTACAGTCAGGTCGAGAGAGAGAGAGAGAGAGAGAGAGAGAGAGAGAGAGAGAGAGAGAGTGTGTGGGGTCGTCTCAGATACATTTACAAAAATCAGGTGGCAATGAGAGCAGAATTATATAACAGTTAAGCAGATGTTGGTGATATTGTTCGTGCAGTCGGTAGATATATACTGCAGAGTTCATTCATTTACAGGTATTTATGGTTACATTGGCAAAACATTACAAAGATACAATGGTTAATGTGAGGAAGTTTGTTAATCATCCGTTATTTGTAAACTTCACCTGTAATCCAAAGCATGCGATAATCATATTTATTTTTTTATGAACTTCACCATTTTTTTTTCAAACTCTAAAGGAACTCTTAGAATGAACTGGGATGAAAAAATATAAAATAAACCTATGTCATAACTAAACTAAGAGAACAAAAATCTATTATTATTCAACCCTTCCCCCCCAAAATCCTGTTATTAAAATATAGTGTTATGGACAAGAGGAGCAGCTTCACCACTCTTCTTGACATGAGGAGTTTGTGCTTCTCAGGCAGACCTTTGGTCTGTGGACTATCCGGCTCTGGCAACGGAGTTTTGGCCTAAAAAAATTAAAAGGTCTCCAGTACATACCATCTAATAATTTACTCATAGTCTTTATTTTTTTCACATCAATGCTTATTTTTTAAACCTAAAGGTAAGAAAAAAAAACTTTTATCGGATTTTTTTTGAAATATGGAAAAAACAATCCTCACGACTCACCCCCATCCCCTCCCCGTCTAAATTTGCTCTAATAAGTTAATTTTGCTTTACTCGTTTGTAGGAGTCCCTAGCTATTTCCTTCTGTTAAAGATTAAAAATGAAAATCTATTTTCGAAATAATTTTAATACAAACTTTGAATATACGAAATAAATAAATAAAACACCCATGCCTAAATTTTAATAAATTTTCTAAACTTCACTATTTGTAAATCTTTTTTTCAAAAAAAAAACCTCCCAAGCATTCGATAATCATATTATTTTTCCTGAACTTCCCCATTTTGTTTTAAAAAGTTACAAAGTTAAAATATACTTTTCAGATAAACTAATGTCAAAAAATTTTGCCCATGATTATATATATATATACACATCCCGAAATTTGCTCTTGGTCAATTTGTACATACGAACTTTTTTTTAAAACGAAAAGAAATCCAGAAAAATTTCCGAGTTAAAATATGATGTAATAGAAAATAAAGGCGGGACGGAAAAGTCCGGAAAAAAACTTAGAAATTTCGCCCTATTTATTTAGTTCCGTCAATAGATATGGCGGAGCTACTCGTATATGTGACCACTTGTGTGTGTCTGTAACTCAAAGTTATAATTGAAGAAACTCGATGAGATTTCGTGGCAGGGGAATGCGCTCTACGATTGCTTTTCCTGTGTTCTCTTATTATTATAATGAATTATTTTCACTATTATTCATGAATTCAACGCACTCCACTTTCCCTCAAAGTTGAATCGGTGAGCAAACAGCGCCACTAAAATTACCGGCCGCCTCCCCTCCTTTAGGCACTAATGAACACAATTCCATCCGTCATTAAGTCCACGCCGAAAGCTCCTCATAGCGACTGGATGCTATGCTCTCGATCATCTAGGTTATCTTGGGTTCATCCCTAAGTAGAAGACCCTTAGCAAGCCCCCTTCATGCACACCAATCAAACACAGTATGATGCATTTCTCTGTCAGTCATTTCTCTCTCAAACATTCATACACCTACCTTTTCCGCCATCTTCCAAAACTTGGTACCTCCAGACATTCACTCTCGCATATTCTCTTCACAAGTCTATTTCCACCTATTCTTCTTACATGTCTACACCACCTCAAACACATTCAATTACAACCTCGTTCTCACCCCTTTTCACACCATAGTTATCTATCTCTTGCTTACTTTCCTCACTCTATCCACCTTTCACGCACCAAACATCCCTCTCAAGGTGACCATTAGCAAACACACTGCTAAAACTCGAGATATTTTCTTCTCTTTTCACACCAATCTCACTTTCACTCACTAATGTTGGTAATAACTTTCTCATACAGACTCCTAGCACATTCCACACACAAATTCTTAGCATTGACTAAAGATATAATCCAGTGGAGGATCCAGGATAAAAATTTGGGGGGGCGAGCTAACCTGAATTCCTCCCTCTGAGTAGCCTGAGAAAGGGGTATTGATGATTAATAAGGAATATAATAGACAGTATTGATAATAAATAACAGCATATCATAAAGGTATGAGTCCTAACTCTCTCAAATTCGATTATTTTCCACAGATCATAAAATTATAAATTGTAGTTTTTGGATTTTAGTTAAGGTGTAATACTGAATTTAATCATTATCTTTTAGATTGACCAGTAATTTAGACATGCATCATATAAGATACATTCGATCCCAACGGTTTTATAAACTGTTATTATATATATTCTATATTATTAAATAACCCATTCTGAATAGCAGATTACAAGTAAGGCTTAAACAATATAGAAACATAAACGGGTCTGAAATTTGGCGGGGGCTTTAAACCCCTAGCCTCCCCTGGATCCACGCTTGATATGATTGCGCCAGAGACTCTACCCTACCATTTGGTGGTCGAAGTCTTTGACGGATTAAGTGTGAGGATTTAGGATAGTGTGTGGGTGTGATATTGGAGGCTGCGGTGTTACCCTTAAACAAGTGCAAAGATGAATTGTAAAAGATTTTTGGTACAGATGACCATAAGGTTTTAAATGACTGGGTTGATCAGTCTGTTAGCAAATGCAAGGATTAGATGGTGAAGTGTGCCAGGAATCTGCATTGAGCGTATGTGCCAAGAGACAACTTGAGATGGATGTTTGATTTGCGAAAGGTGGAGAGAGTGAGGAACGACTTGGTAAGAGATATCTATGTTGTGTAAAAAGGTTGTGAACGAGGTTGTAAATGTGTTCTGTAAAGGTATGGGCATGTAAGAAGGATGAATGGAAATACATTCGTAAAAGAAGATACGAGATTGAGTGTGATGGTGTGAGATCGCGTAAGAGGTGTATTAATTTACTGAATGAGTGCCTGGAAGAGAAAGAGCTCACTAAGGAGGAAGCGGATGTTGTGGCGTTAGAAAAATATGTATAGAGGTGATTTGTACGTCGACGTGCTTACGGCCTTCTCTGTCCATGGATGGACAGAAGGCACATGGCAGCTCATCGCTATTAAAGGCCAATTTAGCGCTGAAAAAAAAGGAATGGGGTGGAAGAGGGGCTGAGAAGACGCGTAGTTTTAGTGACTTTGACCCTCTTCGCCACCTACATTCTGGGAATGTAGTAGTTATTGAAAGTTGAAGTAGTAAGAGTCATAATATTAACTTGTTAATATTAAACAAATATGGATTAATTAAATTTCAGTTTGGTTCTTTAAAATGGAATTTACTTTCACTTGAAAATATCTTATTTTAATGATTCAAGCGTGTGTGTGTGTGTGTGTGTGTGTGTGTGTCCCTCTGTGTAAAACAAACATGAAAATTGCTGTTGAAAATTCCGAGATTTTGTTGGTAATGTCTGACACTGTTGTGAAATTATATCTTTTCTTGTACACCAATTTTGAATGTGTCGTGAAAAAAACTTTTCTCTCGCACACTTTCTTCATTTTGTGAGCGAAGCGAACAAGCATCGCAGGCCTAGCATAAAACGGCTGAAGGGCGGATTTTCTAATTTAATAACAATTTCCATTATTATTATTTTTGTCATCGACTTGGGAATGCTAAAAAGTATGTATTGAACCCAAATGAAATTCCCTTTCACCTGCAAATTTCTTTTTCCTTAAAAAAAGAGGCGAAAAATTTCATCAAATCAATTGACTTTATCGGTAATTTTGCAAAGGTACCAAACATCCTAACTTAACCCATCCAACAAATCCCTCCCAGCACATTCTTTTCCATCGGGAGCAGATCAATCATATTCTTCTAATCGTTTCCCTTTCTTCTCTGTCAAACATAGGGGGCTGGGGGTGTTCTGCACAGAAACCTATCACCTTCCTTTCCAGTCGCACCAGAAACTAGAGATATCATCCCATCTCTACAGCTCCACTCCTTTCATGTTCTACAGCTTCACTCTACCAAAGTGATTCCAGAACCTCTCTTTCTATACCCCACTTTCATCACTACAGGATCCTTACACTACAACCGTGCATTGAACTATCAACTTCGCCTACATAATTCTCAAGCTTAAACATTCATACCCAAACCTCTTGCATCGTGCCACTTCTCACTCAGAACCATGGTGGTAAGCCTTCATCCTTCATACTCCACAAATTCTTAATTCCTTTTTATTTTCGCCTCACAGAGCGCAAGCACCTTATTCTTCTCCTTATTTTAAGCACATTTTGTACTTCTCCCTTCGTCTCTTCATCCCATACACTACTCATTCCAAACACCAACTCGATTCACACATTACTGCTTATTAACTGGTCTGACTGGGAGGTGGGGGGCGACAGCTCCGCTCATTACCACAGGATAAAACGTTCGGGTGCGTCGCTTCGCTGTTCAGCGGCCGCTATCCGGGCTTAGTCGGTTCTTACAACAGACGCCGGAAGACGGTATAGATCTCTTTCCTGCCCCTCCTAAAAAATAATAATTCATTTAAGAGAAGATAAAGAGATGAGAGCAAGAGGCAAAGAAAAAAGCAAGAGTGAAAAAAAGAAGCTACGGATGACATATGTAGATTCCAATATGCAACCTTAATTACCGGGAGTGGCAATATAATCATGTTGAAACAGGTACGCATAAAGTTCGAACTTAAAAACACCTGTTGGAAAAAAAAACATTCAACCAAGTCTACTAACCTAGAATACATCGGGGAAGACGAAAGAGACTTTTTTTCTGAGTTCAAAAGATTCTGACTGGAAAATATGAAAGCGAATGTAAGTGGAAACATCTTAGCAATAGGACTTGAAATGGAGGAACCTTTTCAACTAAAAGAAAGAAAAAAATGTTTACAAGAAAAGATTCATCAAAGTGTTAAACTTTTTAAATTTACGGCTGAGAGTTTGAGTCAGAGGATATCCGAGAGCCAACAAAATCTTCGAGGCGAACCAAGAGGAATTACTTGAGTGGAAGAATTCTAGAGACCTCCAGCTACACAGAGAAGGACCGGGAATTAAACATAGAATTACACAGTTGAGTACCAACCAAGACAAAAATCCACCCTGGGCCAGTCAAAGAAAGGAATTGTGACCCACAACGGTCCGACGATCAACGCAATGTCAGTGCAAAAAAGAAATTACGTCAATCAAATGACCGCCTAAAATCCACTCACACTGAGTCCAAGAAATGTCATATAGGATTACGGACAGTAAAGGTCCTAAGGTCAAATCAAGGCAGTCCACGAAAGGATTTAAAGAATTGGAGAACAGTATGGAAGACTTTAAGATTCACTAAAGGCTAGTCCAAGAATGGAATTGTGGCCAACAACGGACGGTCCGACGATCAACGCAAGGCCAGTGCAAAAAAGAAATTACGTCAATCAAATGACCACCTAAAATTCACTCACATTGAGTCTAAGAAGTGTCATATAGGATATAGGATTATGGTCATCAAAGGTCTTAAGGTCAAATCGAGGCAGTCCACGAAAGGATTTCAGAATTGGAGAACAGTAGGGAAGACTTTAAGATTCACTAAAGGCTAGTCCAAGAAAGCTTACAGAATTATGGACAACAACGGCCATAAGATCCAACCCATGCCATTCCAAGGAAGGAATTACAAACGAAGTCCAGCTACAGTCCTCAGATCAATTTGAAGCCAGTTCAAGAAAGGAATTACAGAATTAAGACCAGAACGGTCCTAAGAACTCTAAGGCAGTCGAAGAAGGGAATCATATGATAGAATTAGGGAACCGGAAAGAGACTAAAATGAACTAGAGGCCAGTCCTAGAAATTAAGTACAGGATTTATATTGTTCAAGAAAGGAATAACAAAAATAGGGAACATGGATGACCCTACAAACAACTAAAGGCCAGTCCAATTATAAAATTACATGATTAGGGAACCAGCATAACTCCCAAAATGCACTAGAGGCTAGTTCATGAAATTATTTACAGAGTTGGTTAAAATGGATGACCCTGCGATCCATTAGAGGACAGTTCAGGAAAGAAATTACAGAATTAGAGTACAGGAAAGACCCTACGATCGATCCACTCGAGGTCAGTCCCAGGAAAGTTAAAAAATGAATTGGAGCAAAATAAATTACAGAATTATGGGCCTACCATGACCCCAAGATATTTTCGGAACCACTTTAAAGAGGGAAAAGAAAGGAAGGGAGAAGATCAGAATAAACGGAAGTAGAAAAGGGAAAAAATATATAAATGAAGTATCAGTTAACGCATTATTAAAAATTAAAACAGGGAAAGGGACGATAAAATGGACGAAAGGGTAACATATGAAGTGTATCTCAACCAAACATGCTCAAAAGTATTGCAATATGTCGTGGTGCAACCACTCTATACCATATACTACTCCTATATTACGTGGGGAGTGACTTAATCACCTACTGCAACGTGAACCGTTGAAGGACTGTTCGCAGGGATTAACGACCGACTAGGAGGTTACACTTGAGGCGTTAGCTTTCAAATCCTTAATAATCAGACAGAGTGTACAATTGGTTAGGTTAGGTTAGGTTAGGTTTACTTGAATAGGCCGAGAGTATCGTTCAAGGTTAGTTAAAGATGTAACAACAAAAATATAATTTTATTTACACATATCAAAATAAGAATACTAATAGGCAAAGGGGAATTATTTAAATCGAAACATATTTTGATAATTATTATGAGGGGAGATTCTCAAATGGAATTAATTGATTAATGTAAATAGACTCAGATCGAAAGGGGGAACATAACGATACTAATAATGGAGGGAGTTTCAGTCTTACGGGTCGATGACTTCGAGGAACGTCCTTTTTGCGATGAGGCGAGTGGGGAACGATCCGATGAGGCAAGTTGGGCACGATGCGGATGAGGCAGGTGGAGCACGATCCAAACCAACCTTCCGATGACGATAGCCAAACTTCAAAGATGACGTTCGATGGAGAATGTGGGAATTCTCGTAATTCCACTGGAAGAGGAATCTTCTTTTCCTCAAAGGTAATCGATGGAAATTTTCTTCGATTCGATTAAACGAAAGGTAGAATGTTGCGCAAATTCAAAGGCTTGCCATTCACAGAAGCTACCAATTGACTAGGGTAGAATCATGGCTGAGAGAGTCTGCTGTCTGGTGAACGCTCACGGGACGAGACGATAAGGACGGCCTTGAGGTGCGGGCTGGACTCCTCGAACTGCAGAATAAACCCGAGTCTGTATTTGTATGCTCGATTCTGAGGGGAAAGGGGGAATTTGGAGAAAGGAGACACAAGCTCCAGACATCTTAATCAGGAGGTGGAGTCGATTCATTATTTAGCAGCGAGGTGTGAGACAGAGCGGCTCTTTCTCGCCTCGTCAGCTGGGAGGGGGGGGGGCTTGGGACGAAATGCGGTCAGGAGTCGAAAATTCGTAAATTTTTCAACAGGAAATGACGTCATACACGGCGGGATACCATCGCACGTAGTCTCCAATAAATTAACCACTCAGCTGTTTTTGTTCATTTTTTGCCCCAAAATGAATGCGAACATGAAAGTAAACGTTGCGTTCAGCGCGCATAAATACGCTGTTGCTTCGTTTTTAATTTCGAATCTTAAGGCGAAATGTTTTTTTCCATGAATACACCAGAAAAATGGAAAAATAGTTAAATTCTACTTACCTTAGTATAAAAATGGACAAAAGTCAAATTATATAGGTATTTGAGTTACACACAAACCAATAGATCAATTGGATAACTTTTTTCGATAGAGAGATGGGAAGTAGAAAAAAAACTCCGTGCATTTAAAAGTAGAGAGGCGAAAAAATGGCGACTAATTTTGGAACATCGAAAGGTAAATTCTTTCTGAAACGTATGGGGCTTATTAAAATGCCCATAGGGTATTTATTGTAACTTCAATTAGTTTATGCTTCTCTAACAACTGTATCAAGTGCTCACGATTGGAAATTAATTCAAAAGGGAGGCGCAAATTAATGGACTATTAGCACATAAAGAAGTTATGTTCGAACTAGCCAATAGCAATGAAACGGGATGAATTCGAAAATACCAAAAAAACTAGTTTCATCCAATCAAGCATAAGAACAGTCGGGACCAATGATTTTGGCAAAACAGCTAATTATTATTTTTCACCAAAATTATGTATGTGTAGACCAAAGTTTCGATTTGGTTGAGTGCATACAAGTGTATTAAGGACTGTAGAAGTCTAAATACCGCGTACATAAGTGTACGCAGAAATACTCCGACACAAGCTCCGTGTCCCTCCCATATTCTCAAATGCACCAGCCTCGAATTCTCTATCGCCCCTTTTT
Organism: Ceratothoa steindachneri; assembly: GCA_963969495.1. Lineage (NCBI taxonomy): Eukaryota > Metazoa > Arthropoda > Malacostraca > Isopoda > Cymothoidae > Ceratothoa > Ceratothoa steindachneri. Next base: position 122,656,343 of record OZ018326.1, read on the forward strand.
CGCGCCATCGCAAACTGGGACGTAGCTCGAAGGTGTGAAAGACATACTGTCTGCCCACAGATGAATAAAGGTCTTTCGCGCAGTGATACGGATTTTATGAGAATTCGGTGCTCTCTCTCGATTTCTGCTCGCGAGGGAAATAAAAGGAAAACTTCTCCCTAGATTCGGGCAGAGGTTCTTGGACCTACGTCGAAGGTGTGTGAAGCCCGATCCACAAAGGAAACCGTTCGCCCGCTGCAAGGAAAGGAAGGAACTTCTCGGGGAATTGGTGTGTTGCCATCACGGTACTTGTAGGTGCCAAACCTCCCGAGACCCCCACCCCTCCTACAGAGTCAGAGGTTACACAGGACCTCCCTCTGCAGATTACCCTAGACGTAGCTAGGTAATCGGTTTTGGCTACCCACTCCAGGAGCTGAATAATCGGACAATCACTTCGAGGAAGAAGAAGTCCGATTTTAGCCACAGTTTGGCTCGCCTTCGTGATCCGCCATAGGATCAGTATATCACCGGTCTAGGATTACCTTCTCATTCGGTAACCTCGGACGGCCGGACTAGGTGCGATCATCGTCATCAGAAGAAGATCTTCACCGTCACTTTCAAAAATACTTACGAACTCAAAGGTATCGTTAATTGAATTATCCCCTCCCCTAACTTCACCAGTTTATTTGTGAACTAGAATTCCCATCCCGAGCCCATAACCTCGAGTATTAGAAGTGCTTAATTCAGTGTTTAACTCAATGATAATATTCCCTTCGTTCTGTCGGGTGCCATTAAGACGCAAGCATCCTAGTGAGTAATTTTCAAGTAATCCCCACGACATTTTTGTAGACTTATTTATTCAGTGCAAAGATCAATTCCATTTATATTTATATACGCTGTGGCTTATTTCAACTTCATGTACATTAAAGATTATTTTTGTATCTGTGTGTTTAACTATTTTGGACGATCCTTTGGCAATTATTAAGCAATCCACTCGGCTTAAATCTCAATATTACACCGATCCATCTATGATTGGCTTTTACTGAGTGGGGACACACTCAAGGGATCATCATCTTAGTTTTGACCAAAAAAAGATGCACCTGGGTTATTCTTATTCACTGGAAGTGGCGAAGGTAGGTGTATTGGATACGCTTCACCTCCGCTTCACCTCGGTGCGGTAATAAAATATATGTCCAAGAAGTGGGACTGGGATTACCCACTCACCATGTTTGATTCATAGAAGTGTTCGTTGGTAAAAGTGATAGAGAACCGACGCCCATGGAAGAAAAGTATCTCCACATATGAATAGTTTGAGGATGTTTGACCGTGAGAACGATGCAAGCCTCTTTATAGCCTTCACCTTTTCTCCTTCTAACAAGCCTTTTTCCAGATGCACCAAGCCAAACAGGCGGAATGGTGCCTCATCATAAAAAATAACCCTCCCATTGCTACGTGACCAATTATTATATTTCTTGCAAAAGGCAAGTTTGTCCTTGACGTTTTTCTTTGACAAAAACGGTTTGGAGGCAGCACTCCGTGAAGCGAGACCCTTTACAAGAAGTCGCCGTCGAACTGTTCGAGCTGAAGCACAAGCACCATGTGATTTCCGTTCATCAGCAGGCTGTTGGCTCCTGGCACTTCGATTCTTCAAATAATTTCGCATTAAAACTCTGTCTTGGCGATCAGAGGACGAGCGTTGACGACCAGGTGTCTTTTTCACAGTTACTCAACGTGTTCCCTTGAAAGTTTTAATGATCCTGTATACAGTTCTTTAACATGCAATACCTTTACCAACAATTTCCCTTGGATTGGGGCTATTTTGGTGTAAAGAAACTATTAATTGGCGTTTTTCTTTTGGAAAACCAAAGAATATTATTTATTAATTCAAAATTAATCCTTGATGGGTCTTGACATCATACATAACTATATTTACTTTTCTAATTATTCAATTACTATTTTTCATACGATTCTAGCTTGAAGCACTAGCAGGCGTGTGATGCCCACTAGTAAGGAAATATCACCAAACCAAAATTTTACCAAAAAAAACTATTAATTTGCAGTTATACTGAATATTTACTAGTCACACAAATCATCTACAATATTAATACTGAATAAATGATATTCGAAGTTGTTTTACAGGTAATAGGCAAAGAACAGTTTTTGCCTAAATCATTGGCCGCGACTGTAAGCTTCAAGTCTGTAATTCTGAGAAACTTAACTATTCAAGATGGAACGAAGGGGAAAAAGAAAGAAAAGAATTGTTAAAAAAGGAAAAATGTAACTAAAGGTAATGATTAAATCTAAGATTAATGAGTACAATGGTAAGGAAAAAATGTTAAACGAAAGAAAAGAAAATAGTTCCAGTAAAAACTGGGGGGGGGGGGAGGAACATAAAAACTAAGCAAACGTGCAAAAAGTATTTAAAATATCATCTATTAACAACTAACTAAAATTAACTTAAAAAGTAGAAATTAACTAAGCCCCAACAATGAATACTTAAAGCAAATGGTTGCTCTATTTTCCTTTATGACGTTACGTATACCATTTTTTTTTTATTCTTTTGTATCCCATTTTTCTTCAATTCTTTATTTTTCCTAAATCAAATAATGCCGTGGGGCTTTGCCCCCCACACCCCGATTAGGGGAATTGCCCTACACCCCCTTATTTAGTTTCATTTTGTTATTGTGGGGCTACAACCCCTTAACACCCATTAATCAGTTCAGCGAAACATATTGGGAAAGGAATAATCAATGGGGCAATAGGGCGAAAGCGGTCGAGCGGCTATTCTGACAATATTATCCACCCGGGTTCGAGATCCCACAATCAGTTTAGCAAACCGCTAATTCCACAATTACGAATTTCTATTGCGGTTTACAGTAGCATAAACTTTTCTATTGCGGTTTACAGTATCATAAACTTTTCTATTGCGGTTTACAGTAGCATAAACTTTTCTATTGCGGTTTACAGTAGCATAAACTTTTCTATTGCGGTTTACAGTAGCATAAACTTTTCTATTGCGGTTTACAGTAGCATAAACTTGAGAAAAAATGCTGTTGGGCTCATGTTGAATTACTTTATCCTTGTTATTTACTTGTTTTTTAATAAAGCCTAGTCGTAGGCTGTAGTGAGTAGAGCGACTTATGACCAAGTAGGCAGTCGCCAGATGGGCTCCTAAAAGAAAATCATGTCCCCGATTCAGTCTTGGAGGGGTGGACTGGCAACATGGCGCATCACTATCACGCGTGCGCTACTCGGCTTCTAGTCCTGGAATGCCACCAGACACCCGTCACTGCCACGCGTCTTGCTGAACAGTAGAAGTCGAGTTTGCGCATTTGCGGAAACAGAAGATAAAGAACTTTGTTTCGAGACTTTCAGTTGTGAAAGTGAAATTTCGTTTGCGATTCTCATCTCAGATTAACTCCACTACCTTTGGATAGTAGAGCTACAATCCTTCCACACAGATGTCACCTCCAGGTGTATAATTCCTTTAGCAAGGAAATCAACTTGTAGTAACTATCATTATAGTTATAAGTTTTAGCAAAAAAATACTTAGTAAATTTTAATTAGAGCAAACCCCCAATTTAATTTACTGTTGTGATGTTCATGTTGTAACTACTAAGTTTGTTCTGACAGAGGTACTAACGGTACCACTATCATTCAACATACACGGTAGATAATTAAAAATGACACTTGCTCAACATTCACACCTCGAGGTCTAATTTTTCTCCCAACTCTACCCTAACCTTACTCTTATTAACATCTCTTGGTCTCCTCCACACTTACCTTGTCAAACTCTTCAGCCACCATGTCAAAATTCCTCCCAACTACTTAACAACACCTCATCATCATACACCAACATGACTTAATGCCAAGCATTCATCATCCATCGCATGAACCAGTCATTCACCCCGACTCAAAATTCTCTCAGTACTCAGACCATAAAGATACTAAACAACCGAACATCATCCGAACACACCCCATAGCTATTTCTACAATACATTTTTTGTTACCATCAAACAGTTTATCAACCAATCCATACAATTTTAGAACTTGCCATAGGCTTCCACCATTCACACATTCATACACTTTTGTCCCAATTCAATAAATCCAGCATTCACGTCACACTTCTTGCCCCGTTTCCTCGACCATCCCCTTTCCCCATACACTTCATTCAGACTTATTACCCCCTCTCTCAACCCAGCTTGCTCTTCCCTTTTCATTCTGTCTGTTCTCCTTCTCACCACGCTCAATCACAACACTCTTATGCGACACTTGTCTGTCGCACAGGCATTATGTATACCCAAAAACATTGCAACACAATCACTACATCCATTCCCTTATACAATCAGGCCTTTTTTTAGCATCTCGGTTACTATACCATCCACTCCACTAGCCTGACCCTTCCACACCTGAAGCCTAGAGAAATGGCCCGCTCTTCCGGCCCCAGTGGGAACCATGAAAGGGAGGGTCAACTGTAGCATGGGCCAGCATGCTGCAGCTGACATCTGGATGATTACATGGACTCCGATCCCCTAGGCTCACATAGTATTTGCGACTATATATCGTCGACACATTTTCACTTCATATATCTTCCTTTATTTTTCTATCTTCTTTCATTTTACTCTATCTTTCTTTATCTTCCTCTATCTCCATTTATCTTCATCTATTTTATATTATTTTATCTTTCTCTGTCATATTTTATCTTCATCTATCTTTCTTTAGCTTCAACTTTCTCCTTTTATATTTCTTTATCTTCTTCCATCTCCCTTTATCTCCCCTTATCTTCATTTATCTCTCTTTATCTTTTTCATTTTTTATCTTTCTCAATCTTTCTTTATCTACTTTTATCTCCCTTTATCTTCTTGTATCTTGCTCTATATCTCTCTTTTTATTCCTCTAATTTATTCATCATCTTCTATCTTCTTTTACCTTCCTCTATCTTCTTTTATCTTCCTTTATCTATCTTTATCTTTCTATATCCCCGGGAGAATACGTCATTGATTTTCGCTGGAAATTTAATGGACAAAATGCTTTTCGATCCCATGCCCTGTTACGGCAGCCAGATGGCGACCTCAAAGCAAGTCGTACTCACTCATACATGCACATCTACTTTTAACCTCCTCGTCGCTCACAAGTACCTCTCCGTCCATTTATACCCTTCATGTCTACATAGTCATTCATCTCTTACTTTCTCACTTTTCTTACTTCCTTTGAAAATAAGTTCTAATTAGCTTTTTGGAAGCTCAGTGGCATGAACCTCGTTCTTCTTTCCCTCATGTCATTAATTCATCATATATATATATATATATATATATATATATATATATATATATATATATATATATATATATATATATATGGTGCGTAAGTTATTTGAGGACATATGTTATTTTTACTATATTAGCATATTAGTTGACTTTATATCTCTTATATTTCAGAATTATCAATGGCAGACCCTATGTTTACACAGGAAATGAAAAGGAACGCAGTTATCGTTGCTATAAAGGCTGAACATAGCAATTTAGAAATAGCACGATTTTTATAAGTGGCTGGATTCTTTGTCTACAAAGTTTGCAAGGAGTTAGATGCCAAAGATGGTTAAGCCATGGATCTACAATGTACGCAACGGAAGACCTCATGTGTTTCAACAAGACTCAGCACCATCTCACAAGGCTCAAGCAACGCTGGAATGGATGGCTGAAAATTTTCATGATCACATAACCCCTAACATTTAGACCTCTAGCTCCCCAGATCTCAGTCCATTGGACTACTATGTATGTAGCGTATTTGAGAAAGGGGTTAAGAGCACTTTAATAACATTAAATAAACTCTAAAAGCCTCCATAGTCAGAGTAATGTCCAATATGAACAAGAACCACTTGATCCTAGCATGTAGGCGATTCAGATATCGCAAAAAAAGACAATATTATCTGTTTCTAAGAGTCATTTTTGTGTAACTATAAATCTGTCCTCAAAAAACTTACTCACCCTGTGTATATATATATATATATATATATATATATATATATATATATATATATATATATATATATATATTCTTTTCACTGCCGAATATAACTTCCTTAAACTTGTTTCACACCTGTTATGTCCCATGTTCACACTAACTTTAAAATCTCAAGTAGTAGTTACCCATTTCTTCCCTCCTTATCCCTATATCCTTTCATTTCCGCTTCTTCCTTTCTTTTCGCATTTCTCTCTCACTTGCTAACCAACTTGCTCTAGAATTGAATGATTGATTGTTTGTTTTTAAGTGGAACAACTACTAGGTTATAGCCGCCAGACCTGTCCTAGAAACCCATATATATTTCATATCGACTCACCCTGTATCTAGAATTTCTTTTATCGCGGATCTGGACGGCATAAATAGAAGTGCGAGGCCTACCATATGATAGTACTATAAGAGAGCGACATTTTTTACTAAATAATAATTCCCTAGATGGTTTTTGCCTTAGAAACTAAATAATAATTATCCAGGTGTTTTTTTCGTTAGAAAACTAAATAATAATTTCCCAGACGGATTTTGCCTTAGAAACTAAATAATACGAGGGGCGGTCAATATGTTTTGCAATTCAGATATAAAGAAAACGAGATATGAGGAAAAGTGTTTTATTATTTTTCAATATAACTACCCTCGACTTCAATGCACTTGCGCCACTTGTCCCTGAGGCTTCGAATTCCCGACAACCAGAAATCTCCTGACTGCTGTTCACTCCACTCCTGGACAGCGAGCTGGACATCTTCATCGTCCCCAAACCGGCGTCCACGCAGTGCAGCCTTGAGCTGGCGGAATAAAAAGTAGTCAATAGGGCCAGATCTGGACTGTAAGGGGCATGGTTGAGCTCCTTGAATCCGCACTCGAACAGGGCAGCTTGTGCAACTCTGACCTTTTGGACAGGGGCAGTGTCATGGAGGAGCAGGACAACGAGGGTCAACTTGCCGCGCCGCTTTTGACGGATGCACTTCTTCAACCCAGCCAGTTCCTCGGCGTAATATTGGCCTGTGATGGTCTTTCCACGAGGCGCATACTCCACCATCAACACTCCCTCAGAATCCCAAAAGATGGTGGCCATGATCTTCCCGGCTGAGGGTTGGGTTCGGAACTTGATGGGGGTCGGAGAGCCCCTGTGCTTCCAGGCTATGCTTTCGAGCTTGGTCTTGGGATCCCAGTGATAGACCCACGTTTCATCACTTGTCACTCTGCATGACTCGAATCCCGCCGTGTCTTGGTTGTACAGGAGTAGTAGCTCCTCCTAACTTTGACGACGTTGAAGTCGATCATGGGGTGTGAGGTTTCTAGGGCCTCAACGGGCAGATACCTTGATCATGCCAAAATTGTCGTGGATGATGTTGATAACACTTTCATGTGATATTCCAAGTTCTCACTTGATTTCTAGACCTTTACCCGTCGATTTTCGAGGATCATCCTCTCGCCCACGGACCACATTGGCCTCGTTGGTCACGTCTAATGGGCGTCCTGGAGGGGGGTCATTTTCAAGGGACTCACGACCATGGTGGAACTCCCTATTCCAGCGATCAATGGTTGCATAGGAAGGGGCGGTGTCGGTGTACACTGCAACCTTGCGTTCGTGGATCTCTTTTGCATTCTTGCCTTCCTTGGTCAAAAATTTGGTCATTGCGCGGTGCTCAACCTTCTCCATTGTTGAAACTTTGTGACTGACGATCTGCGATCAGCTATGCTTCTTAAATAGAAGAGGGAGGAGCGTGCGGCTGCAGGTCCTGACTTGTCATAACTTGTCCTAACACCCCCACAAAAAGCCATCTCCCTTCCTCTGTTTTGCCCTACCGATTCGCAAAACTTATTTACCGCCCCTAGTAATTCTCCAGATGGTTTTTACCTTAGAAAACTAAATAATAATTCCCCAGATGATTTTTACCTTGGAAAACTAAATAATAATTCCCCAGGCGGATTTTTCCTTAGAAACTAAATAATAATTCCCCAAGCGGATTTTGCCTTAGAAACTAAATAATAATTCTCGAAATGGTTTTTGCGTTAGAAAACTAAATAATAATTCTTCAGATGATTTTTACCTTAGAAAAGTAAATAATAATTCCCCAGATGGTTTTTTGCCTTAAAAAACTAAATAATAATTATCCAGATGGTTTTTACCTTAGGAAACTAAATAATAATTCTCCCGATGGTTTTTATCTTAGAAAATTAAATAATAATTCCCCGTTTGGATTTTGCCTTAGAAACTAAATAATAATTCTCCATATAGATTTGCCTTAGAAAACAAAATAATAATTCCTCAGATGCTTTTGACCTTAGAAAACTAAATAATAATTTACAAAACAATAATAATACCTCAAATCTTACTACATGTGGCAGGTTATTTATTTACTCTAGCAACTTGCAACGTTTGTACCTTCTCTGTTATTTAATTATAATACAGCACCATGTTTCATTTGAGTGTCTTTTTTACTTTGAGAAACCCAGAAACCAAATTGCCTTTTTTTTTCATTCTTAAATGGCGGAGAATTAATTGCAAACGAGCTTCCACCTTTAACCATTGAGGTATTTTCTTCCTTGCCACAACAAAAGATTATCTTGGAGTTCTTTGAGGTGCGAAAAATTCGGCTACAGATCTCGAAATTTAATATGACCTATGAGTAATTAGCTCTTGCCATCATCTTTCTTATGACCCCAGCCCCCTCCTCCAGGTCAACTCCTACAAAAGTATAATTCCCCGTCTGAGAGATTACTCATCTCGCTTTCATTAATTCATATTCATGTGCGACAATTTCAATCATATATAACTCGTACGATTTCCAACAAAATTTCCCCTACGTATCGCCCGATATTAATTATCCTATACGTTGCATGATATATATTTCAACCAATCCAAATCCTTTTCTGACGTATTTTAAACCGACCAATCAGAATCAACCTTCCTCGCTCCCAATGTTCGCTGACCACTTTAGTTCACTCGTATTATCGTTATCGTCAGACAAAAGTCAGTAAATTAACGTTACCATTATTCAATTCAATCGAATATCTTAACTATTCAAAATGTAATTCCCTCTTTTCTCTCCATTTCCAGTCCCCCTGAGATTATAATTCGAGCAATTATTCTGTGTCCAAAACTATTCCCAAGTCCATCCATCCATACATTAAATATATCATTCCATAATTTATAACTCAAATTTATATAAATACTTACTCTAAACCTACCTTTATATTCGATCAAATTTATTATTCTCATTCTGTGTATTTCCCATTTTCTCCTTGCTCTTTGTTTGACTTCTATCTCTTTCTCGTTAATTTATAAATAAATATAGAAATATACTATTCTTAGTTTCCCCTGAAATTGTCGGTTGCCTATTCTCATATTTACTCTATTAGAATCTAACACGTAACTCCTCTATTATCATTCCTCATTCTTATAAAGCATTGGTTGGTGAAGATATAAGCTTAACATTCCCGTCAACCATATATATATATAATACATCCTCTTTATTGGATTTTGCAAATCGGACATTTCCTCCTTCCTAAACTGCAATGAAAACCAATCATTGATGATTGTACACAGGAGTTTACATTGATTGTCGTGTTAAACGGTTAAGATCCACCTAGTCAAATTAACAAATCAGTTTGATAAAAAGAGGGTTGTCAGAACGGCTTAATACATTAACTACCATTAACTTCTAAAAGGATCAGTCAAGTAGTCTTCTACCAAATGCAGCAATCGTCACATTTAATGTTTTTAGCCATAGATAAAACATCTTTCTATAGAATAAAATGAAACAATTTCAAACTATGTATGTGTAATACATCTGACTCCATTCGTGTTCTAAACACAAATGATAGCCCCTTAAATACGAGCCGGCCTATGTAGATTGACGCATTAATGGTGATCGTCAAATACCAAATGCCGCAATAAAATACAATAAAGAAGTGGGTTATAAATTAATACCAGGAACTGATAGTTCCGTATGTTATGTTTTACATCTATTCTGCCTACCTTACTTCGGTTTTATCTGTTTGCATTACTCAGGACAAAATTAAAGTCAACAAAGTGAAAATAAGTTACATCAAAGAACAATTTAGCACTGGATAATGGATATGTGCCTAATGGGAAGAGGGAAATGATTATTTGATCAACTAATTGCTTCTTTCCATCAAACAAAGTGTGCCTTGGCCCAATTGTTCAGACTGATTCTTCTTCCCACAATTCTACTACATGCTCATGCTAAAGTACTGTGAGTACTGTAAAATACCGTAGTCACTGTTGCTATTTGACCTCCCAGGAAACACCGCCATTATCTCCAAACGGATGCTAGAATAAAATGAAATCCTGAAAAATAAATACCAGTTTCCACCTCCTAGAGAATGTTATATTCGTTGGTAACTATAATAAAGAGGGCCAGTTACAATGAAAATTAAAATAGATAATGTTCATCCAAATAGATTGTTCATCCTAAGGAATATCATACTTTCAAAAATTAATCTTAAAACTTATTCTCTACCACTAAAAGTGGATAGGAAAATGTAATCTAACTTAACAAATCAATCAATGCACATCTTCGAATATTTTCATAGGCTTACTTGTGAGCTTCAGCTGACACACAGACAGAGTTTCAATGCTGGCCCTATTTGATCAATATAGTACCATGTAAATGCAGAACTATTAATTTCGGCATTTTATAAAAATGTTGATGAGGCCTTGAAGAAACAGCACAAAAGGCACTACCGTGATTAAGATATTACATAAAGATAAACAAAAGTTTTAGACTAATTTTGAGCTCTTGAAAACCTTGAAGCAATCTCTAAAGCATAACGGTACGTGCATAGATTTGGGAGAATTTAGCTGTAATTATTTTAATCCACATATATGTTTTTACATAAAAGTTTATTTCCCCAAATATATAACTCCCCAAATGACTAGAAAAATTATCTTTATCCCCTCCTTAAGGTTGCGATCTTAAAATAAATCCCCAAATGACAATAAAAATTATCTTTAGTGTTTATGGTCAGGTCACATTGCAAATTTTAGCTCGTAAATATCTTTCGTATCTTTGTGAACTTGCATTTAAGAGATATTAAGTTTAATAATGCTGAATTCATGTAGCATTCAGAGTATTCATAAGCCATTTACTATAAGTATACTAGAAATCTTCATTAAAAAATCACAAAATTACCAATCTGAGATGATCTAAATATATTTGTAAGAGCAAATTTACTTCGTGCTCCAGATGTTACCATAAAGTGTCAATAATGTTCAAACCTGGCAATTTTCGTGGAAAATTGAGAAGATTGAAATCAGTTTCGTGTTGTGCGAACCAATCCAGAACATGCCGAACACAGTACAGTGTGTTACGCAAGTCACGCACCCTAGGGAAAACTGAATTTTGGAGTATTTGTCCGAAGTGCTGACCGTTGTGCTACACCCACTCATCGAGGACAGGTCATAAGATGTCAAGGGTTATTTCTCTGCATGCTTTTTAATTACCCTACGGGAAAAATTCAAGAGGTGTGAGGTCAGTTTCACAGATATAACTTGACTTCAACAGCATAATGAGTAGAGGCCGATATATGGTGAAACCAAGTTGGATACTCTCCCTCAAGATTTAACCTGTTTGGAAACGACCCCTCAGTATCCAGCATATCCAGATACCTTTCTCTTGTGATATTTTGCTATCAAACAAGTATAGCAAATCAGTCTGTCTTTCCAACGACAACACTACAACATTTCACGTTCACCTACCTTCTCTTTATTGGCGCCAAACCAGTAAGGATCCTGAAAGAACCAGTCACGCATGTTTTGGTGTTTAAGTTCGCAGGACTGGTAATGGGTCGCTTCATCTGAGAACATTATGTTGATGGCAGAGTAGTGGTAACAGTCCACTTGTTACAATCTTCTCGTAAAGCTACACTCGCCAATCTGGGTCATGCGAGTTCATTTTCTGCAATAATTTTAATTTGAAGAGATGAGAGTACTCTAACTTCAGGATGCAATGACCACGACTTCAGCAAACATTCCGCGCAGAGATTTTGTGGGGATTCACGACAAAACGTGCCAATATATCAGAGCGTATTTCTTCGTTTACAACATTACCTAGCTGTGGTGAACGTAGCTGGTCACACAAACTTAGCTTCTCATTGAATTTACAATAAATCAGTCTCCCAACAGTGGTGTGAGAAATTGGGTTTCCATGTGGATGTCGATGAGTAAACCCTTAAGCCACCTCCTATCTCTGTTGCTTTGGGTATCCACCATCAGATTTGAGAGCTAAGGAGAGCGAGAGAGAGAGAGAGTCATAAGCTCCGCCAATAGGACAGAAGTGCAGTCTGGCAGTAGGGCTGTTCTCATTTGGCGCGGTAGAAGTGCAACACATGCCACGTCATCACTGGACTTTGATCCGTCTAGCAAGGTTGGTGGGATCTCTCTTGACAATAGAAAAGTTCAGCTAGCACTGTTGGTAGTGGTGTTGAATTTGAAGAAGGGGGATAAATTTGAGAGACTACTGGAGGTGGTAGAATCTATGGGAGAATAGCGTAATAGTAACAAATGAAGATGTTTGGTTCTAGTAAGTTTATGTTATGTATTAGACTTTTGACCTTTTGAGTTTAAGCAACGTAGCTTATGATCCTTAGGCTGGCTATTGGCTATTGGTGATTAGCAGAAACTTGATGCTCCCGCTAATCGGTCACCAATAATCTGTTCTCTTTGAAATACTGCACAATTACTCCATTTTATTAAAGAACAGACACCCCGAAACCTAATGTACTGGACGAGATCGTGTAGTACACAAATGAACTTATAGAAAATTATAGGAACTTCTAAAAGCTTATAGGAATTATAGAGATCATTAGGTCGTCTCAAGGACTGTTTTAATCAATATTGAACCTATCGCTAAACTTCACTGCAGAATCCCTATCTTTAAGTCCCACAAGATAAGGTAGGCTCAGTTCGCACTACTGAATGCAGGTTCTCTTCATGCGAACTTGTCGATAGGATCACCTTAACCTTCAAGGTTGATAGCCCTTTTCTTCCTCCTTTTTATCACTTTTTACCTTTTCCCCTCTCGCCTGGGGATTGGGAATGTCCTGAAACGTCGGGGCAATCTTGTTACCGAGGGCCCCATCTAGTCTTTCAACTACTCGGTCTGTAACTTCAACGTACCCCCCCCCATCCTCCCTACCCATTTCGCCCCTTTCATCACAAATACCTCCCAATCTTAAACTCTTCTCCGTAGTTGTTTATTCTTCTTCATCTCTCTGGTGAATACCCGAATCTTCTTCTCTCAAATTGAAATTTAAAATCAGCGGGTGGCATCCGAAAAACGGCCGAGAGCAGAATCACACAAGTTACATTTCCTTGATGAAGCCTTCTAGGTTTAACTTTACTCGTGCATATGTACCGAATCAATAAAGTTAAACATTTGCCTTTCATCTCATCTGTATCTTATTTACTTTTTTAAATTAATATTTGAATTCGCATTTCATATTCATGTTGTTGTTATCTATTGATATTGACTAAGTCTTTCTCACTTCTAACATCAGAACGTATGGAATTTTTGGCAGGCCTAATTCTAAACGACTTATCGTTATTTTTCCAACCATTTAGCGTTCTACTACAGCAACAGATTATTTGCTGCAATCTCGCTTGCTTGTCTGTAGTTGAATCCATCTCAACTAGCGTACAATAGCGTAAATTATTTAGGGAATAATGTACCAATAAAATTATGAACGAAACAGAATAAAATACATTATGTTAAATATGGATGACGGGTTTTCGAGTTACCCCATTTATATATAACATGAAAATTCCAAACATTTTATCATATCTTATTTAAAAATGTTCCTTTTAACATTCTTTTAAATTCTTAAAACACTTATAGAGACTAAAGAGACTATTTGCTTGCTTGTCTGAAATTAAATACAACAAAAACAACGTACAATAGACGATTTCGTGTTTAACCCACGTTGTCTCGAGATGGAATGACATTTTTAAGTGGAGTTCAGCCCGTACTTTAAGTAATGTTAAGCTACGTCGGGGGTGGATGGTCGTCACCCGTGTGGGAGACTGAATGTGGATTGTCTGCAGGTTTTTTTTTTGTTAATTATTACAAATATGAAATATTCGTGACATGGGAGAGAGTAAATAATGTAATAACGATTATCTTCGAATTAATACAAAAGCTAAGAGAGAGAGAAAGCGATTGGGATACAGTACTAATAATTATTAGCATCCTTTTCTTTCAATTACTAATTTATTTATTTTTATTGTTTTTATTATTTCATTATTTTATTGTTTTTTTATTGTACCCTTAAAATTAAAAAGAAAACGAAATCATATATGTTAAATTTGGATCAAAGGTTTCGAGTTATCCACCTTTTGTCATGTTCAATTATTTCTTTATTTTTTTAGAATTCCTTTTATTTCATAGAACGCGTATAAACTATTTTTTATTAAATGGTAATTATGAATTTAGTTTATTTGGATACTTAGTGTGTCGAGGTTTGAGTGAGTGGGTAATCCCAGTCCCACTTCCTGGACATATATTTTATTACCGCACCGAGGTGAAGCGGAGGTGAAGCGTACTTAATGCACCTACCTTAGCCACTTTCGGTGAATAAGAATAACCCCGGTGCGTACCCTTTTGATCTTAACTAAGATGATGATCTCCTGAGTGTGTTCTCTACTCAGTAAAAGCCAACTATGGGTGGGTCGGTAGAATATTGAGATTTAAGCCGAGTGGATTGCTTAATAATTGCCAAAGGATCGTCCAAATTCGTTAAACACACAGATACAAAAATAATCTTTAATGTACATGAAGTTGAAATAAGCAACAGCGTATATAAATATAAATAGGATTAATCGGGCACTGAATAAATAAGTCTACTCACTGGGATGTTTGCGTCTTAATGACACCAGACAGAACGAAGGGAATATTATTATTGAGTTAACCACTGAATTAAGTAAGCACTTCTAATATTCGAAGGTATGGGCTCGGGATGAGAATTCTAGTTCACAAATAAACTGGTGAAGTTAGGGGAGGGGATAATTCAATTAACGATACCTTTGAGTTCGTAAGTATTTTTGAAGGGGACAGTGAAGATCTGCTTCTGGTGACGATGATCGCACCTAGTCCGGCCAGCCGAGGTTACCGAATGAGAGGGTAATCCTAGACCGGTGATATGTTGATCCTATGCCGGATCACGGAGGTGAGCCCAGCGGTGACTCAATCGGACTTCTTCCTCGAAGTACCTGTCCGATTATTCGGCTCCTGGAGTGGGTAGCCAAAACCGATTACCTAGCTACGTCTAGGGTAATCCGCGGAGGGAGATCCTGTGTAACCTCAGACTCTAAAGGGGGAGGCGGCTGCGAGAAGTTTGGCACCTACAAGTACCGTGACGGCAACAAGCAATTTCCCGAGAAGTTCCTTCCTTGCACCGGTTGAACGGTTTCTTATGTGGATCGAGTTTCACACAAACTCGACGTAGGTCAAAGGGCTTATGCCTAATTCCGGGTAGAAGTCTTCTTTTGATTTCTCTCACAAGCAGAATCGAGAGAGAGAATCGAATTATCGTAAAATCCGTATCGTCACGCGAAAGACCTTTTTTCATCTTTGGGCTGACGATATGTCATTCACGGCTTCGAGCCATCTCGGATTTTACGGCGGTAGAAAAAGGGCGACGGAGAATTCGAGGCGAGAGGTGCGTTTAGGGATACGAGAATGTGCGCAGCTTTGTGTCGGAGTGTTTCTGCGTACACTTATGTACGCGGTATTTAGACTTCTACATAGTGAAACTAAAGAAGCTCAACTAGGGGTAAACATTTTTTGAAAAGAGGGAATTTACGTTTGGGCATTAATAAAATGGTCTTTAAATCCCTAAAAATAATTAATCAAAAATCTTTTATTTTAATTACGAATTACAAAAATCGAAGGGAATATTTAGTTAAATTAACTCAAAATAATTGGACATAGGGAGGTGGGAAAAGAGGGTATATTTTTTTAATGGCGTTGATGTGCGTCATCTCCAATTTGTGGGGAAAGTGGTGGATCATAAGGATAATATTAAAATAAATATACATTTAAGTTAATACAAAAAATTGTATGAAATATCCATAACTTTTGAATAGTGAGTCACCAAACGGCGTCACGCCAGTATTTTACACCCTGTCCAAACTTCACTTGAAAGTGGCTTCTTTCCACACCTCCGATCTTGAGTTCTCGTTTATGGCAGAATATCTACAGTATTTGATACTTACAAGACATTATTAGTTCACTACTATACCACTAAATGATATAGACCGAATAAAAGTTCTCGTTCTCTCGGCAGCATTCGATATTTTTTCTCTCTCTCTTCTCCTTCTTCTTCGCCTTCGTGAATTTCTGGGTGTCACCGGAATCGTCCTTGATAGGTTCCACTCGTTTCCATCATCTCTTACGTTGGTCCATTCATCTCGGGGATGATATATTTAAGCCAGCAGGGTGCGTTTTGGTGTTGCGCTCGGCTCGATTTTTTGCTCCCCTTCTTTTTCTATCTATTATATGTTCTTCGCCTTGATTTTCTTATGCGTCGTCTTATTCTATCTTTCTATTTATATACTAATGACCCAACCATCTTTCTTTCCCCTCTTCTTTGTTTCCTGAGGCCTTAAGTAATATTCTATCTGAATACATCATTACTTAATGGCTCTCGGGCAACTTTTCGATATCATTTGCAATAAAATTGAGGCGTTACTTGTAGATTCACCTTCAGATGTGGCTCCCTTTAAAAATACTGTTCGGCTTCATTTATAGCCATGGTGGCTTCCTCGCTTCTCGAATCAGTAACACGGAAATAGTCGGTTATATTTTTTTAGAATAATTTTTAGGATAATTCTAACACTGTAAATTATAGTTGGTGCAAAATTTTAGAAAGTTAGAGATATACAAATTAATGAAACATAGACTTTACCTATTGACCTTGCAAAGAATCCTTGAGTCAACTGAATAGAATTAAAGATATAAATTCTAAATTATGAAAGTAAAATTAGAGGAAAGAAACGACAAAAAATAATCAAAAGCAAAGAAAATATAAGCAAAACACGATAAATAGACAAGCAGGTGATTGCAGAACATGGAATCATCCTTGCCGAGCTAAGTTCTAGAACTCAACAGCTGAAGTGGATATTCAGAATTCTCATAAGTACCATTTAATTTAACATACATATTTCTTAGTAGAATATAAAATTTATTGTACATTTTAGATGCTTCCTATGTATTAAATAAAAATGCTGTTGTAAAAACTTTATGGTCTTTTAATTTCCTTGTCCTTGCTTCTCACATTAACATAGTTTAGCTCATAAAACGAGCGGCATTTAACCATTAATGCCACTTAACATATGTAATTCTCTTCGGTGCATGTACAAGTATTTTTATTGCTATTTTATTCCAAAATATTTCTCGACGTTCGAACGTAGATCGCTAATACTGGAAATGATCAAAATCCTTCCTTTGACTCCTACATTTTTGATGACTTAAAAGGAGAAATTTATCCGTTTCATCTGGTTGAAATTGAGACATTAGAGACAAACGATAAATGGCATCGATATTTTAATAAAAGAGATGAAAAGGATGGGATATTTATTAAAAACTTCATATTAATATATCATGGTGAAGAAAGCGAGATGACGGAACTTTCAAGTGAAAAATATTGGAAATAGGAAGTTCGTTCGAC
The DNA here is from genome assembly GCA_963969495.1 of Ceratothoa steindachneri. Lineage (NCBI taxonomy): Eukaryota > Metazoa > Arthropoda > Malacostraca > Isopoda > Cymothoidae > Ceratothoa > Ceratothoa steindachneri. The sequence continues at coordinate 122,674,031 of OZ018326.1, forward strand.
TTAAGGCATCCATGTGATAAATTATAATTAGTAAACTCCTATATTCAACCCTTGTTTGATTTTAGAACTATAATTTATGTTTTCCAATAATTCTTGGAGTGTTATAAATGTAGCTGATGTTAATTTGTTGTGCTAACCTAAATTAACCAAATCAAATCTTATTTAGAATTAAACATGACCCTAACCTAATCTAATTACCTATTAAGAAGAATGGAACTAATCAATGTCATAAAGTAAATAGCTAATATAGACTTTTGCTATCTCTCTAAAGACTTTATTAATAAAAATCCATCTTTTAACTTTGACATAATATCTAATCTTATATTTTTAAGAATAAAAAGAGAATATTAAGATAAAAAATTACCTTTTATGACTAAATAGCCTAAAGAAACTAACCTTTTGTGATTCTGTTATCTAGCAGGGTGTGAAAAATGAATTTGATGCACCTAATCGCCACCTAGTCATTGTTGACTCATGTCATCGCCGAACCAAGTCATCGGCGAGCCAAACCATCGCCAAGTCGTAGGATTTTAGGTAAAGTTATAATAAGCAACTTCAGTTTGGTAAGTAAATTGAGCCGATGAATTGTTTGGCGATAAATTGAGCCAGCAATGAATTAATTCGTTGATGAACTGAGTCGGCGATAAATTAAGTCGCCGATGAATTGAATTAGTGATGAATTGAGTCAGCGAAAATTTTATTTTGCGATAAATTGAGTCGGCAATGAGTTAAGTTGTGATAAAATCAATCGAAGATAAATTGAGTCGGTTATCAGTTTAATCAAGGAGGAATTGAGTCGACGTTGAATTCTGTAAAAGATGAGTTGACTTGGCATTTAATTGAATTAGCGATATGATTAAGCGATAAATTGAGTCGGCGATGAATTGAATCTGTCGAGAAATTAGTAGGCAATGAGTTAATTGAATTAACAATAATGAGTCGTCACTAAATTAGTCGGCGAACAATTAAGTCAGCAGTGAATTGAGTCGCCAATTAATTATGATGTCGATGAAATGAGTAGGCAACAAATTTTTTTATCATTGAATTGAATCGCAAATAAGTTAAGCTGACCATCAATAGAGTAGCGACGAATTAAGTGAGCGATAAATTGTCATCGATGAATTGAGTCGTAAAGAAAGCGATAAAGTCCAAAAGAGTAACATTATTTTTGCCAAAAAATATTAACAAAACCAACGAGGGCATTCCATCAGAAAATGTTTGAAAAGAGATGTGAAAAGGAAGAGGTGAAGATAGAGAAAACTAAAATGTGCGGAAATTTCATACTTAAGTAGGGGAGAACGGGGCTAGTTGCATACAGGGGTAGGTTGATACATTGTCAATATCTTCATCCTATGGCAACAGTTGGTGCTGTTTTTCTTGAGACGTTTAGGTGTCAGTACCAGCCTTGTCCTCGTTCAGTGCTAATCAAGTTGATCACCCCTCAGCGAAACTACAAGCAAAAAACTGTTTTGAGATACCCTGAGTAAGTATTCTGACCTTTCGTATTATTTTCATAGATCTTAATGAAACTCATGTTCATGAAAAATAAGGTGATTTTATGAAATAACTGTATTTATGCATCATATGTGATTAGACTTCACTTTCCCATATTTTAAGTGAATAGCAATATTTATGAGGAGAAGGAAAATAACTCCTTCGGGGCTAGTTGTTACAATTAGTAACAACTTGCCCCCAAAATGGTGAAAGTCCATTACAGCCTACTGAAGTTTGCATAGGCTACAAGATACCTACCTGTGAACCTCCTCAAGACCATACATTCATCCACATAACAAGCTTTGAGAATATGATTCCAGACCCTGTTCCAAGTACAAGCAACGATGGTTTAGATAGGCCTTAAATATACCAATCACCTTCTTCTGTAAAGAGAGAACAAAGACCTACAGGAGAAATCTAAACCCCAGAGAAGCTGCGACCATTTAAAAAAACTAGCCCAGAAAGACTCAAAGATGCAACGAAAGAAAACGCCACACAGCAATCCTAACAGATACAGCTGTGAAGATGAAACTACAGGAACAAAATGAGGATTCACAAGGAAAAGGGCTCAAGAGTAAAACCTGTAAAAGGAATCTGAACAATAAAGGGTTTCTAAAGTCTGGTGGAGGTAAGAACAGAAAGAACATTTAAGATTATTGGTGTCTTGCATGTACATGGTGGTGAATGGTCAAATTCAGCCTCAGGGGAGCAATGAGGGCAATGCATCAAAGGCAAAGATTAGGCTGATGAAAGTTGCACGAATGAAAGAGCTCATTATGTATGTGACCTATGTGAAATGAAGTGATAACTGATTTCTTTTGTTTTCTAAAGGATGTGATTCTTTTCATATTATGTAACAATATACTCCATGGTCTGTGACAACTTGCCCCGCATATGGGGCAAGTTGTATACAAAAAGGTTTTCTGCTATTTTCAATTATATCGCAGGAATTAAAAAGTATATAACCTTTTTGTTACGTCATTATGATAACACACATAATAAACTTTTCACAACAAAAATTTGTTTAAGTTTCCTTCATTAGTTATTGAATTAGAGATAACAATAGTAAAATTGTAACAACTAGCCCCGGTCTTCCCTACTTGTCGGAGTGAGGGAGTGGGTACACAATTCTTGCCAACTGGAGTTACAATGTATAAAAGATGCATCACCTGAACTTCAAAAAGAGATTACTTGTACTGTTACAGACCTGAAGATTTCGTAATTCTCCTATCCGACCTAGTTTTGTGGCAAACGTCTCATGTGGGTTCCTTGCGATCGTCAAAACAAAAGATCGGGGATCTTTAAGGACCCACAGGGCAGAAATCTTCAAGACTTCAACTGTAGCCAATTTCCAACCAAAGGGTTGGCGCGCATCAAAGCAAATCAAAACTCCCCTTTCCCCGCTATCACAGTGCAGAAATCAATAATCAGTTGTTTTGGAAGGTGGAGATAGGAGCAGATGGAATAAGACCTGAAAATCCATCTAAAGGAACTCAACCAAGCGACCGTAGAAATCCACCTAAAGAAGCTCTATAGAGCGCCCGTAGAGATCCATCTAAATGAACTCAACAGAGCTCCCGTACAAATCCAGAACTCAGCTTTATCAGCGGAGCAGCGACATCGCTATAAAAATTCGCAAAAAAAGTGAAACAGAAGATGCAAAAATAATGGCGTTTTGGCTTGAGGCCAAAACGGAGGAAAAGGAGCAAAGATTTTTATATTTTAGAAACTGGATTTAAGGAAACAGATTTTCTCCCAATGCGATGAAAAAATATCTAAAAGGTTTAGGATCCTAAGACAATAAACTTTGAAGATTTTCTTCACTATTATGCATTTAAATATAAAAGCACACTCGAGTAATTAATCCTAATATAGGTATTAAGTGGCTGATTATTATAAGTCGGATCATATTGAAACCTCAATGACTCACAGGGGACCACTCCAGAGCCTGCGAGAGTGTGGACTTCATCAGGCACCATCTAGTTTTAGATAAGAAATTCGCCCCTCTCAAATAAAAGCCGCCTGGTAAATAAACGAACATTCCAGACACCCCAGCTATCATGTCCATAGTCCGAGAGAATGGTACTAATTAAACAAACTTCGCCGATAATCAGCTAATTAAATTATATACTAATTCAGTTTTCATTATTCATTCTTAGTTCGCTATAGAAGATTCAAAAGAAACTCACGTTATCCTGCTGGATCCAAGCCCCACTATGTGCGGGAATACTACTTGCTCCATTGTTTACCACGCCATCAATCACGTGCCAACTTAGTAGTCCCCTAACTACTTACGAGCATTTGCAAGGCTCTCATTAATAAGCTTCTCCTAGTCCCATCCGAATAGTGCCTCCTCTTTAGTGACCACGGCGCCATCGACTTATGACACAAATCGAAAGAAGTCTGGCATTCATTCAACCAGCCGTGACACGCGAGGCCATGGCATTGCCAGGTGATTCAAGGCATTGTCCAAAACTCGTCCTAAAGATCGACAGGCTATGCAAGAGACAAGTATGTTTCTTCTAATCCCATTCGCCTCTCTAACTTCTAAACTCTATGCTTAAAGCAGAAACTCTTTTGTTTTTCTTTAATGAATACACATCTTGGGCGCATTAATTCATCACTCATCACAATATGGTCACTGAATTCAATTATTTGTTGTACTACCGCTAAATATTTCAATGAAAATCGAACATTTCAAAAATACCTCAAACAAAAGCAAATCAACTTTGTGATGAAACATAGGATTCATAACAAAATACATAATATACTGATTATAATGAATATTATAATTAATCATTTATTGTTCGTTAACAAATTGGGTCTATATTACATCTATGGTCAATGGGTTTCTGAGAAATCAGAGAAGATGATGAAACTATACGAGTGTATTAGAAATTATAAAACTAGATTTTATTTTGAAAAAGACGAAATAATAAGAACGCGCCGCGTTTGCCCAAGAGCAAAATATGGTCACTAAAGAAACTTCGACGTTGCTCAATGGGGTCGATATATATGGATTCTTAAATTATGGATTTTTTTGTACTAGACTCGAGAATTATCCACTTGAAAGGACACAACGATTCCCTGACTTAGTGAAGTTCGAGCTTTAATAACTAACTTACAAACGAAATGTTTTATTTACTTATACAAGCAAAAATTTATTTGTTTATTGTTCATAAGATTGAGTCATTCGCTTAGTAAGGTATGGCGTTAAGTTCTTCGAGCTTTTGAGGAATATGAAGGAACAAGGTCAACAGACCTAAGTCACGGGCTCTTAATTATTCTGACTTATGACTTTATAACCATATGATCTTACGACCTTCAGAACTTTCAATAATTTCCGGACTCACCTTGGTGGGACCTTGGTAATTATAGCATTTAAAAAAGAAAGTGAAACAACATGATGGTTTCAAATTTCTTTAGAATTGGGCGAATAGTTACGAAGTATTCTGAAAATAATTCACGGACTAACCTTGGAAGGACCTTGACAATTATATCATTCAAAGGCTAATGTAAAACAACATAAGGGTTTCAAATTCCATTAGAATCGACTAAATAGTTATGACGTTATTGCCCAAAACTCATTGAAAAGTAAACTGGTTATCCGACCGACGACCTACGTAACAACATAGTAACTTATGTAGTCGATTGCACGCGACTAAAAACCTTATAAAATGGAAATATAAATAAGCAACAAGGACAAATGCACGTAAAACACCAATGAATGTATTTGCTAACGCGCGTGCATATGTGTGTATGTGTGGGTGTTGTAAAAAATATCCTGCTTTGATACTTATATAAAAGTATTGCAACTCTGATGAGGCTGGAGTGCTCTGACTGTAAATAAGGAAACGAGGTTACTGTATGCACGTAAGAGAGAAAGTAAGCATGACAAACACTAACCTGGTGTGACAGTTCCACCTCAAAAATAAAAATAAACGAAGCTGAAAATTGGAGTGGAGTCAAGAAAAAAAAAAAAGGTTCCGGTCTCTTTATCCCTAACCCCACAAATAGTAACCTCTTTTAGAAATTCGAGTCCCTCATATTCATTTTAACGAATCCTAACTTCACCAATTGCTTTCAAAACCTATGTACTTACTAAATTGCTACCATTTGCCTATGAACAATTTTTAAATAAATTTATTAATTTCATTTTCTATGAATCTCGTTCTATGACTTTATCGAGAAACTAATTTTTAAAAGAGAAAACTAAGAAACAAAAATGGTTGATGCGCGATTTTAATTTACCCAGTGCCAAATTTCGGATATTGTTTTTCCTGCTAAGCTCAAAGAGGTCAACAGACCCAGGTCACGTGCTATTAATTATTCTAGCTTAGGGCCTTATGACCATATGACCTTCAAAACTATCAGCAAGTGGGGCAATCCGAGCCATAGTTAGTTTTCTTTTAATAATTCCCGGACTAACCTTGGGATGACTTTGGTAATTATATCATTCGAAAGAGAATGTAAAACAACATAAGGGTTTAAAATTTCGTTAGAATCGGCCGAATAGTTAGGATGTTTTTGCCCCAAAATGCATTAAAAAGTAAAATTGGGACCATCCGACAGACTACCTACGAACCAACATACTAACTTATAGAGTCGCAACTAAAAATTCAACTATGAATACCAGACAACTCTATTCTCTTTATCTCAAACGGTAGTTAATAATTCATAATGAGGAAGAGTCAGTTTGCTTTTCGACATCCTAGGAAGAATTCATTGAAAGTTAAGAGGCATTAATCATTAAAAGCAGCTGTGCCATAAAATCTAGTTAACTGCCAGGGAAATTTGAAACTATGTTTACGACTTTCCACAGTCGCTGATGTATGAAATAAAAGAGGCTTTAGCTATTGTGCTTTCCAATGACTGGAGAGAATGAGGGAAACATTCTAAAACGAATATTCATGCCATTGTAGCTGTCTGTCACATAATTTCATGAATTATTCACACACTATATCGAAGCTATCAACATTGAAAGAGAAGAGGTGGAATGGGTTAAGATGGTAAGCTGTAAAATGGGGGTAGGGGACGATTCGGGGAAAATCCTTAAAATATGAGGGGGTATAGAGGGGGCGGGGGGGTTCAAATAAAGAAATTAGACTCAAGAAATACGTGTGTTGTAGACCCTCGTATTAATTTGTCCATGTAGGCTTGGAATGCGCCTTACCGTGTCCGAGTGGCTATGAAAAACGAGCCTGGCTACTTGCTCCTCTTAGCCTTGATCCAAGAGGTGGGGGGGGTGCTAGGGGTTTAAGCCCCAACAAATTTTAGACCTGATTATGTTTATACTTCCTTTTTAGCCACATTATCTGCTATTCAGAAAGATTTGTGTAATAATAATATAGAATATATACAAAACAGTTTTTTAAACCGTTGTGATCGAATGTATCTTATATGATACATGTCTAAAATGAAGGTAAATCTCAATAATAATGATTATATTCAGTATTATACCTTAGCTGACGTCCAAAAACTACAATAACCCACAATTCCTAATTTTCTGATGTGTGGAAAATTCTGATCTGAGAGTGTTAGTGCTCATTCCTGAGTGAGTGCTGTTATTTAATACCAATGTTGTGCAAGATAACCATTATTAATCATCAATACCCTTTTCTCAAGCTACTCACAGGGAGGAATTCAGTTAAGCCCCCAAATGTTTCTCCTGGATTCGCTACTGCCTTGATCTGTTGATTAGTCTCATCTCTTACCTTTGAATTTTCGGGGCCGTTCTAATATACTGTCTACTGACGCGATTCGGTGTCTACCGCAACTTCAGCGCCTTCTAAACGGCATTTGAGCGGGAGAAGGTTAGAGGTTGAACAAAAAGATTGGTAATTTTGAAGACTGGTAGTTTGTTTTTACTTTCGCCAAATTCGGTAGTATGTAACAAGGCAGCGCAAACCATTTAAATAAAATATATAACCTCCCTTTTATTAACCACGTAACCTTCAAAATTAGCCACCCTTTTCTTTAACCCCTTCGGGGGAAATACTGTTTAGAACGTTGAAGTTAGAACAGACCAGCATAGAACATCAACCATCAAGCTGAATAAGTTGATTGCACCAAATTTTCCTCTTAAGAGTTAACTGATTAATTATTTATGTTCGAATTACCCCCGAACTAGATAAGAACTTCTGTAAAACGAGCCACAACTGATTCCAAGGTCTCTTAAGCTAAGAGAAATCTGATCATGCTTCTCTTTGATCAGTGGTCGGCCTCTCAATCAGTGAATGAGTGTGCTTCTTTGTCTTCATATTTTAGAGATTCAAAAATGAAAGAGCAAAAGTAGCACGCGAAGAGAAAATATCAATAAAAACGGACACACAAATAACCTTCAACACACAGGATGAAGGATCGTGCGTCAATTTAAAATAGAGGTGGGAGCAAGAGAGGGCCTACTTTCTTTGCAAAACGGGGGCTGGTTTAAGAGAGCTGAATATCCTCTCGCACACTAGAACTTAAAGTATACATATTTCAATTCCTCAATTCCTCAATTCCCCTAACTCTATCGCTTGAGTTAGGAAAGTTTCCTTGAAACATTTATGGCAGAAATGCCATTAGGTTGTGCTTTATTTTCAAAAGATAAATACAATTAAATTGGGTTGTTAGTTATACTCAAAGACAATCAAGAGAAAACTAAAAACTAAGGGAAGAAGTACCCAAGGAGATGGCAGGTGGCGAGTATCCCGGTACCAAGACATTCTATACTACGGGTAGAGCAAGTGGGGATGTTAAGTTCAAACTTTTAAGCGGCAGTGATCCTTATACGAACTTAACATTATTATAGTATTTAGCGTTGATTTATACTATTTATGTTCTTTCTATACAGCCCTCTTTTATCCTCATGTACAGGAGGGGCGGTCTCTTAACTAGCAGTTTTTAATAGATTGTATTTTTTGTAATTTAATGAAATATAAATTTTAGACACAACATAGGGAAATGCATAAGTTTGTTTTCGTTAAACTGTTTTTCACTAACTCTATAATTTAAGAAGGGAATTTTTTTGAGTATTTAAATAATAATTTCATCCTAGTTTGGTTATGACTTATGTTTTTTTTATCAAAGTTATTTTTAATAATTCTTTTATAATATCAAAAAACAAAATGGTGAAGTTCAGAAATAAATATAAGTATCGAAATTTTGTGAATTTTTTAAAACCCAAAGAATTACAAATGGTGAAGTTCAGAAAATTTCGTTTAGAGTTCCTTTTTAAAATGATTAGAATTGGCGAAGTTCATAAAATTTATAAAAATTTAACCATAGCTGCTTTTTTTTAGATTTTAAATGTTAATCTTAGTAGTGAAGCCCAAGCTGGGGGAGTGGCGAAGCCATTGCCTGGTGTCTCTATATAAAAATTAAAAAATGTCGAAAAAAGATTCATAATTCCTAGTCGTCTTTTTTGCCTATAGTCTGAGGCAGTTACTTAAGCCTACGTCTTTACGTAAGTTTGCACTGCTTCGTTTTTGCATCAATTAAGCCTAATTAGTAAGGGTTATGGACTTTACCGTAAATGAGAGAGTCAAATATGCAGAGTGGCTTGACTGTGCAAACAGCGTCATAATAGTTCAGCGCAAATTATGTGTAGAATTATGAAAAAAGCATCTTGTAGGAAACAGGTATTATTAATTGTCACATATCGTTGATGTAAGCTGGTAGTGTACAGAGGAAGGAAAAAAAAACGGACGAAAATGTGTCACTTGTGATTCATTTTGATTAAGATCCGCGCACTTCAAAAAGCGTTGCCACATTGGAAAGACCAATCAATGAACCAAACCACAATTCCACCATTTTGAAGGAACAACTATGGTGGCATCTGTATAAAATTGATTTTGTCCACAAACCTCATTAGGAAGATATGTGTAATTATGTGCTTTTTGGTATTAACGAAATTACCATAATTGAAACAATGCCTATGCATACATCAGTGATGATATGGTCTGATGAGGCCCGTATAACCGCCATAAACATCAGTTTTTATCGAAGAAATTCGAAATAAGCGAAAGAATAATTTATTTATTCACCAAGAACTAGTCTGGGTTGCTATTGGGTGCTATTTTCGGTCCATATTTTGGGGGATGGGAAAATTCTGGCCGATTGACAATCTCAAGTCGGGCACTTGATCAATGTGGCACTGACCAAACGATGAGTGGGTCGCCAGTTATCCATTATGACCTGGCTTCTACGCGACATTATGATATAAAGGGGAGAATTCAAGCAGTTTTTTTTATGAAATTATAACTCGGAATGCAACAAAAGACGGCTTTCAAATACAGAGCAAGGCTAACTTTACTAATTAATTTTATAACCTCCCCAAAAACTTTATATATGTTCTTATTATGCCTCTAGGTTTTATTCCATTTGGCTAAAAAACAAAAAGTTGTATAAAGCTTTTAAAACTATCAAAGTTAAAAGGATCCCCTTATATTTCTCTCCCCTTTGAATGAAAATTCCGTCGTTGGTTATATTAGTTTTCCCCTTAATTGCCTTTCTTTAGAAACTCATTTTCGGAGGTTTTTGGTGACCGAGTTTGGCTGATGCCGTTTCCTGACCTTCTCGAGCTTTTGTTTCTATTATACGGATCGCTCCCTTTTCTCGCTTAACTCATCCCGTCATTCCTCGCTAAATCAGCCTAATAGAAGGGTAATCTGTTAGATAGGCTTTAAATGTGATACACTCAGAGGCGTAGTTAGCGTGTGTGCCACCCGGGGCGGTCGTAGAATTTGGCCTTTCCCTAAACAATATATAATTCCAAGACTTTCAAAACTTACAAATCCAGAAGCCGCAATCGAATCAAGCAACGTGATTGTAGCTTTTTCAGCGGGGCCCGGGTCGGAGTTCTGGCTACCAACGATTTTTATGCATAATAAATGTGAAAACTACGATGGAAACTTATCTTAAAGTCACAGTGCTATATGGATCTCTAAACAACAAACAATTCCAAAACTGGACATCAAAAATATCAAATAAAAACAAACGGAGCGGCTTCACAACTCTTCCTTGCAGGAGGAGCTTGCGCTTCGCAGACAGACCTAGGGTCTGTGGCCTACCGCCTATCTCGTTATAGCAAAAGGATTTGGGTCTAAAAAAATAAAATAATTTCCATTACAGATTCCAATGATTCCAAGAGCGATGCCGTCGAGAGTTTCAAACTTCTGGTAGGGTCACCCAAGGCGGTAAGGTCGTGGATGAGGTTCCAGACTAAACGCAACCAAGAGCAAGACCCCAAGGGCAGGCCAAGCATACATTGGCCATATAAGATTCCTATGTCTAGCTCCGGCGGAGGAGGGCAACGCCCAGCGGCTAAGCGTGACAAAGGCGGTCCTTGATAGACCAAGAACCCGGCAGCCCGATGCAACCAGCCTCGCCGAAACAGCATGTCTCAATGTTTTGAGCCGCAGTGGATGCGTTACTGGCCAAATGCGCGCGCATGGCCGTCGCGCAGCAGCCACAATCGCGCGAAACAAAATCCTCAGCGAATGGCATTCGTCTCTGTTTTCTTTCCGGCCTTCTTTGTCTCCTAAGTCATATCCGACACAACATTAGCCGAGGAGGCCGGATAACTGACGATGAAACCGATGCTCAGAAACGAGCTGGAGCCGAGGACGACTTCGGATCTTTCTTTTTTTTTCATATCAATACTTATTTTCTAGGCCTAAATTCAAGAAAAAACTTTTAGCTGAATTCTTTTCATATACCGTAAAAACAATCCTCACCTCTTTTTTTTTCATCTAAATTTTGTTTTATATACAAAAAAATGCCAACTAAAAAATGCCATGCCTTAATTTTAACTCATTTTATGAACTTCACGATTTATAATTACTTTTTTCATTCTTAGATTCAGTGAGGAAAAATGGTAAGTCTTAGACATTACTTGGATAAAAGCTTCAAATATACGAAAAACCACACCTAAGGGCTGTTTTTTTTAAATCTATCCTTATTTTCTAACCATAAAGGCAAAAAAAAACATCGGAATTCTACTGAAATACGAAAAAAAGAATCCTCATCTTTTTTTCAGATGAAAATTTGGTAATAAGAGGGGCGGTCAATAAGTTTTGCAATTCGGATATAAAGAAACGAGATATGAGGTAAAGTGTTTTATTATTTTTCAATATAACTACCCTCGACTTCAATGCACTTGCGCGACTGTCCCTGAGGCTTCGAATTCCCGACAACCAGAAATCTCCCGACTGCTGTTCAATCCACTCCTGGACGGCGAGCTGGACATCTTCATCGTCACTAAACCGGCGTCCACGCAGTGAAGCCTTGAGCTGGCGGAATAAAAAGTAGTCGCTGGGGGCCAGATCTGGACTGTAAGGGAAATGGTTAAGCTCGTCGAATCCGCACTCGCGCAGGGCAGCTTGTGCAACTCTGGCCCTGTGGACAGGTGCATTGTCGTGGAGGAGCAGGACACCGCGTGTCAACTTGCCGCGCCGCTTCTGACGGATGCACTTCTTCAACCCAACCAGTTTCTCGGCGTAATATTGGCATGTGAAGGCCCTTCCACGAGGCGCATAGTCCACCATCGACACTCCCTCAGAATCCCAGAAGATGGTGGCCATGATCTTCCCGGCTGAGGATTGGGTTCGGAACTTGATGGGGGTCGGAGAGCCCCTGTGCTTCCAGGCCAAGCTTTCGAGCTTGGTCTCGGGATCCCAGTGATGGACCCATGTTTCATCACCTGTCACTATGCGTGACTCGAATCCCGCCGGGTTTTGGTTGTACAGGAGCAGCTGCTCCTCCGAACTTTGACGACGTTGAAGTCGATCATGGGGCGTGAGGTTTCTAGGGACCCAAAGGGCAGAGACCTTGGTCATGACCAAATTGTCGTGGATGATGTTCATAACACTTCCATGTGATATTCCAAGTTCTCGCTCGATTTCGTCGACCTTCACCCGTCGATTATCGAGGATGATCCTCTCCACACGGGCCATATTGTCCTCGTTGATCACGTCTGACAGGCGTTCTGGACGGGGGTCATCTTCAAGGTAGTCACGACCATGGCGAAACTCCCTATTCCAGCGAGCAATGTTTGCATAGGAAGGGGTGGTGTCGGTGTACACTGCAACCATGCATTCATGGATCTCTTTTGCATTCTTGCCTTCCTTGGTCAAAAATTTGATCACTTCGCGGTGCTCAACCTTCTCCTTTGTTGAAAAATTTGTGATTGACGATCTGCGATCAGCTACTGCTTCTTAAATAGACGAGGCAAGAGCGTGCGGCTGCAGGTCCTGACTTGTCATAAGTTGTCCTAACACCCCCACAAACACCCATCCCCCTTCCTCTGCTTTGCCCTACCGATTCGCAAAACTTATTGACCGCCCCTCGTACTTCAGATTTGGGGCGCTTGGTAGGTTGCGCTGTCAGACGGTAGCTTCAGATGTGACCAATCACGGCGTTATATTTTTTTGTTGTTTTGGGGATTTTTAACTTTTAGTCTGTATTATTTACTAAATATCCGCGCCTCTGCTCGTTTATAGTTTTTTCTAAGTTAGGTAAGGTTTCTTGATGTCTTCTATTGTTTTTGTTTTGTTTTCGTATTTTTTGTTTCGCAGTGAAAGATAACATCTTGCTGGCAACGTCGTAGCTATAAATAGAACCCGCTTAGCATTTGTTTTTGTTTCGTTATGGCTTTTTTGTGCTCTAGTTGTGCTTCTTCGTATTCGAATTCGGGTTTATTTTCCATGACTGCGAAAAACTTTTAGATTATCTAGAGGCGTATAAACTAACCAAGAAACCTATAAAAGTAAGTATTGTTTGTCATTATGTTAGGTTTTTCTGCCAGTAAAAATCTGTTGGAGAAAAAAACCCCAGTAAATTCAAGGGGACTGCTCGTGGGGAAGATATCACTTCTGGGGGACCACCCTCATATACAAAAAAAATATAACGCGGTAATTGTTCACATCTGACGCTACCGTCTGACGTCATAAGACATATATTGTAGCCTATAAACAGCGCCACCTACCGTGCGCCCGGAAACTGAAGTGTTACCAGAAATTTTATTAAATTTTATTATTAATCAACCCATCCAAAAAAGCCAGTTCTTAAAACATAGTGTTAGAGAGGATTACAATTAGAGCAAATCATATTTGTCTGGAAAAAGAAAACGAAAAAAATATTTACTAGAATATATTTAACTAACGCCCTCTTGGCTTGAATTCATTAAAAAAAAAACGCCCCTCCCACCCTAGGTCCAGCTGTGGATAAACTATCCAATAAAATCTCTCAAGGAAAGGATTTATCTCTTAAATATGTTATTCACCCAATAAACCAACAAGCTTATTGTGGTTTTCAAGATAGCATTAATAACATTTCTCTAATAGGGCCTTGCTGAAGGTGCAAGCAATAGAAGCCGATGGAAAAGTTGTCGGATGAACGAAGAATTGATTGCTTTTCAAACGGGCGACAGAAGGTAAAATCAGGAGGATTTCCTTTAGGCGAACTCTGCTCACGAGTGGTGAGCCAAAAGGAAATTGTGCGCTCTTCCTTATTTTTCTCTTCATTGTCAATATATTTATCTCGCTCACTTTCAAGAAATGCCATCCTGGCAAATCAATCAAACATTCACTGCAGCTACATTAAAACTAAATGTGACGATTCCAACAATTTAATTTAAAACTCAATGCGCACTTAAAATATCACCCTAAAAAAAAAACATGGAATAGTCAACAGATATAAATGAAAGTATTCATATCAGGATTATTAAAAGCAAATTGCTTGGGGCACTAGAAATCCTAAAAACCACAAACTGCTTAGCCTTAGCTGATGTTTATATACACTTTTACCTCACCTTCTATTTCAAATAAATGACTGAACAATCGATGTGTGAAGTGAATTTCCATTTCGAGTAAGGGTCCAGTTTCAATACATCTCACCTCGGCTTTAAGCTGCCCAATAAAATTGAATGAAACGCGAAACATCTAATGACATATTTGTCTATAACAGTATACATGGACCCAGTTTAAATAAGTAAATAGCAGCTAAGGGAAACTAAATCGAGAACAGTCTAAGCCTTTTCTGATATGGCTAAATTTATAATATTCAGAAGATAAGTTGAAGGTGGGAAGGGAATCAATTAGGGTAGATTCAACAAATCACCTTCGGATATTGTTATTAGGTGTCACTAGGTGTTTATATTTTGTATTTCTTTATTCAGTTTTACACTGCCCTATATCTTGTTTGAAAAAACGAACACTCCTCCACAGTTCGCTGAGATTAACTGACAAAAAAGCATTATAACAGGTTGCATGAGAGTATTTGAGCTTAAAGTACCTTTAAAGGTCTTTGTTGTACTTGTCATGTGTTGACGTTGCTCTTTGAGCCTAATGGGTCGAAGGATGGGGATCTTGGATTTATGGCTGGTTGTGTGTGGACTGAACTGATGAATGATGGGTTTGATAGATGACGTAAGACAAGTCCTTGTGTTTTTTGTTTATCTAAATGTTGCTGTTATGTTATTCCATTTGCAAATTAAAATCAATTTTTCAATTCGTTAAAGAAAGATGAGTGAGAGAGGGCATTAAAGTTCAAGGAACAAGAATGTAGTTAGCACGGCTATATCAGTAAACATTCACAGCATCAACACCTATTGTACCATTATCGAGACTCCTGTACATGTGGAGTACGAGATGATGAAGATGCAGAGGCCTGAGTGTCTAGATTTTTGGAGTACAACTTGATAAAGCTACAAGATTTGGAGTCTCGCGTGTGGAGCAAGAGGTTGCCAAGATACAAAAGCTGAGGTATCCTAGAACTTCCTTGGAAGGAGAGGATACCTATTTTTTATTCGTTATACTCTTTTCTTTAGGGAGTAAGTAGAGAGTCCACTCACTTATTTCATCCTACCGCCCACCCTAAAGAGTACCGAGGCTGACGGGCTAGCGTCGGCGCGGTCCTTGTCCGAAATGGAAAAGGATATGACCACCTGTGGGCCCCATTGGTAAGGAAGAGAGACCACCTCCACTTTTTGAGTCCACATGGGCCCGTTTTTCCCTGAAAGGATCTCGCCCAGGAGCGGACTTAGGCTTGGAGATATCCTATTGATTAAGTATCCACTGCCGAGGTATATCTTGCCGTCCGTTGCAGGGCCCGTTAGGATCCATGTATACTTCGGGAAGGGCCTCCATTTGTCCATTTTACCCAAGGTGTCGTAGATTGCAACCGAGAACCTTTTAGTCCTATGGACTGTTGGTATTATATAAGAATGTACTTCAAGGGGTCGACGACCCTACCGCTACCCCTCGGGAAAACATGGATGCAGACATACTGCTCCCAAGAAGATCACAATCCGCGAATCAAGAAAGGGTGGGGGCAAGGACTGAGCCGCCCCTTGCCCCTCTAAGTGGATTCAGCTTATCTAAATGCTCCCATTTGGCACCGGTTTCGCCTACTATTTTTGGCACTAGGTCCCCTGCGAAAGAGAAGGGGAGATTGCCGTTGTCTTACTAGAGAGTCGCCCGGGGCGATTTTGAGGAAGAGGGTATAAGGAAAACTCCGTTACCCCGGAGACATGGGAGACATGGCTAGAATATGTTTGGAGGAGCCCCTTGGAAAATCAAAGGAGGCCACCTCATCCTTCGGGGTAGAGCTGCCAAAGGACGGCTCAGTAAGCAGTAGGGGAGAAACCCCTTTAGCTTTTGAAAGTGATGGAATGGGAGTCCTTCGATCAGACAGAGGCGTATTTTATGGGCCTTCACCCACTTCCAACCACAAGGTAGGGCGAGTTTTTACTGTTTGATTCCACTTCCGGTTTGGGGTGTTTTTTTGCAGACCTCCAGAAGAGATCGGAAGTCTGTGGCCAGAAATAAAAGAAAAGAAAAAGTGTTGAATATATTTCCCGTCAATCGCTCAGAATTATCCAGTCGCGAATTTTCTGTGGGTGCGTGATAATTGGTCTTGCGCGGCATTCGCACTGGCCGGAAGTTGCCCAGCGGACGATTAATCCCAAAACCACAGCTCTCTTTTGATAAGGTCTGGACTAGCTGTTCAGGTCTTTAAAACTAGATTGAGGGGTAAATAGGAAAGGGAAACGAGCAGATAGTCTTAGAAAGGAGTGTGCATAAAGGGAACCGTGAGAACGCACCAGCTTCCATCGACCTGGTGGAACTCAAGACGGGATGACATGGTGTTCGTCCATGTCCCAGGTGTACCAGTCTACAAATGGTACCATCCTATGAGTCAGGAAGTTAGTAAGGAGATAGCTATAAGAAAAGTGGTGGTGGCAACCAGCGTGAAAATGGTTAAAGATATAAATATGCAGGTACTGCAAACAGGTCCCGATTAGCACATTAGAAATTTGCATATCCTCTGAGCCCAGCACTTAGAAGTTTCAACCTTTCTGATGAAATCAGCATCTCACGATCCGGCAACGTTATTGTTTATATGTAATGGGAGGAGCATCTTTATTTACTCATCATTTCAAGTAATATTATATCTAGCCCATTAAATCGCCTCAAATATATCAGATCATGTCTCATATTTTTCTGGGTTTATTTTAATAGCACAAGTTGAATATTTACTTGTTTTATAGGATTATCAACAACATACTCGAGGAGAACAAAGGCGAAATGGCGTGTATGATGATTTCAGTGGTTCCAGCGCTCTTGATTCACTTGGTGAATCCTAAATACCTTCTCGGGAGATAAGGAGCCGAGCAGCATTTTTCGTCATTATTCATAGCTTGCTTTCTACCCTGTCAACACGCAATAAGGCTTACCAAAAGGTTAATGGTGCATTTGCATTCTATCATCCATTACAGTCACTTACAGCTGATGAGATTGCAAAGAGGTCATCGAATCTTATCAAATCATATACGGAAGATTTGGAAAAAAGTCTTGGTGAAAAGCTTTTCCAGTATGCTGAACTGCTGAAAACTGATCTTGCTTCTCAAATTGTCGCCAAATGAGACGTTGTAGAGTTACAGTTGTACAGTTTTATAACTGAAAATTCTTTTGAATCTTGTTTTCCAAATTTAGAAAATGCCTTGCGCATCTATTTGTCACTCATGGTTACAAACACTCATTTTCAAAACTGAAAAGGGTAAAAAATTAGCCAAGGAACACAATGGGACGAAACAGATTCAAGAATCTCACTCTAATGTCCATTGAACAGGAACTGCTGCGTGAAATAGACATTTCCAGTACCATCAACAAATTAGTTCATGCTAAATCTAGAAAATGTAACCTTTAAATTGTATTTTTGTTATTTTTAACATTTAAAATTGATACATGTAATATTATTACTAAAGTGTCAACCATATTTGCCGTATTATGTGTATGGGAAAATAAATAACTGCCTTACTATGCAACTAAATCAATTATGATTTAATATTTATGTGTATTTTTTCTATGCACTGAACTATCTTAATCCGGCTCTACATGCAAGCAGTAGAGGAGGGATGGTGCACAACTGCCGGTATTGAGGCCGAGAGGCGTCCCAGTGGGTGGGTAATTGTGGGTACTGGGCAGGGAGGACGTATTGCGTTGAGGAATAAGTTCTTGCAGTTTTATCAAATTTATTCATTACCATTAACAATTTTAGAAAAAATTCATTTTTAATTGATACTAATATGCAATTTAATCAATAATGTATTCTCGTTGTTATTTACTTCTTCCCAACGTTCAACTAGTTTTTCGATGCCTCTGCAATAAAAATCTAGTGATTTTAACTCGAAGAATTCGGCTAGCCAGGTTCTCAATTCCACATCAGTATTGAACGAAACACTGCGCAAATTGTTGAAGAGCGATCGGAACAGATGGAAATCCGATGGAGCCAAGTCTGGAAAATATGGAGGATGCGGCAGGATTTCCCAATTAAGCATTTGGATGGCCTCTTTTGTCATATTGGCAATGTGAGGACAAGCATTGTCATGTTTCAGAAGGACTCCATAATGTCGATGAGGTCGCTTTTCACGAATAGCTTCGGCGAGTCGATACATTTGTTGAACGTAGAGTTCTGCATTGACAATCTCGTTGTTCGCAAGGAGCTCATAAAGAATGATGCCTTCCAAATCCCACCACACACACAACATCGTCTTTCGTGGATGAAATCCTTGCTTTAATCGTGGAAGTGTTTTTTTTATTGGGGCTAAGCCATTGTTTTCGATGGTTCATGTTGACATAAACATGCCACTTTTCGTCGCCAGTGATGAAACGATGAAGAAATCTGACCTTATATGCACGAGTAGCCTTGTGAGGATCAAGCAAACCTGCGGCAATCGTGGAGCTTTGAAGTTTGTTGCTTTCGCTCAGAGCGTGCGGAACCCATGCACCGAGTTTTTTTACTTTCCCCATCGAATGAAGGTGATTCACCACAGTTTTCTGATCACACCCCAATTGTACAGCCAATTCTCTAGTCGATTGACGAGGATTTTCATGAAGAAAGTCGTTCAATCGATCTTCATCCAACTTAATGGGGCGACCAGAACGTTCTTCGTCATTAAGATTGAAATGCCCGTTTTTGAAACGTGAAAACGACCATTGAGCTGTCCTTTCTGATAAAGCATTTTCTCCGTACACAGTACAAATATTGCGACGAGCTTTGGCTGCATTGGCATTGTTCCTGTCTCGATTGAAAATGAATAACAACAAGTGTCTAAACTGCGCCTTTCTTTCAACTTGACATTCCATTTTGAGGGTACAGAACAAAAATTAAATTAACACAACTTTTAAATAAACCGCAATGACTTATTACTCAACTTCAAGACGTAGCATAAGCAAAAGCCTAATAGTCTACGCTGTTAAGAGACGTAGCCTAACCTTTGCAAATTTTGCTCTCATTATTGTTTCTTAATATGTGCACAAATCATGTCAACAAAACTTAAATCAACACAACATTAAAAAAAACGCAAGAACTTATTCCTCAACCTAATACTACCCCTATAGGCATTGGTGGAACAGACTACACAGCGTAACGTCCTGCGGGGGGCATGTGGAGTACGAGGTGGCCAAGTTGAGGAGGCTGGAGTATTTCCATTTCGGCCCCCTGAGCATAAACTACAAGCTGGGCAAGTTTCAGAAGCAGAAAGATTGAAGTTTTGGGATCATGCTTGGGACGAAGTAACCAAGTTGCAGATTTGGTTGGCCCTGCTTTTTGAATATCCGGGGGCAAAAGTGCATAGGTATGAGTGTTTTTATTGGGGGGGGAGGACTCAAGAAGTACGAAGTCTACCGCAAACGCCATGCACCTCAGCGTTTCCCATTTGTGCTTGGTACCTTCTTATGGGTCTGAGCCGCTCATTGAAAGTTCGCTAACCTCAAATCCTTCAATGAACTGTGACCCTCTTGACCTCCTGTCGACCTAATTTACAATATATGTACTCCATAACATTGTTCATTATCCATATATGCCCCTGATGCTTTCAATTACATCCCCGCCCCTAGTATTCCGGACATATGACTTAGTACAGATCCGTGTTGGATCATTTCCGAATCCCTCCTAGTTTTTCTTTCTTCCTCGTAGTCCCCGCCTTCTTCCTCTCCTCATTAGATGACCTCACCACTGGGCCTGCCTTCGGTAGCAAAGGGACCAAGGTAAAGAGAGTTGCGTGCTCATCCGAATGCTAAATCCAACAAATAGATTCCTTAATATGATAAAAGGAAAAGAAAAGAGCAATAGGAAGAATAATATTCTGGATGAATGGATGCTCTTTTCTTCCCTGAGAGATAAATTCAAGCTTCCCATTGGAAGATTACTTTTCTTAGGGGACGCCATGAGGCGAACTAATGGCACCCTATAGGGTGATACAGTCTTGACTCACATATAAGATGACGAGAGGGATTTAGTTATCAATTAGGTGATCTATAAAAGGGATTAAGACCCCTTATGATGTGGGTAGGTACCAATTTTGACGTCATCTGAACAAAGAGGGAAGGAATGTTTCATTCCCTCTTGATATATATTAAAATTTGGGACAAAAGGGTTGAAGAAATGGAAAAAATGCGGGATTTCTTTATTCACATTTCTATTAATCTTTTAAATTTTTTTTTTATGGAGGATAGGCACGACGAAGTCATGTCCACTTAAGGCTAAATTTATTTATAAAATAACCTTTACAAATGGTCATTGGGATCTATTGACTTTTATTGGTTTCAACCTCTCTTGTGATTTTAAGCGTTTGTATCTTAAAAGTTAAGTTAGGTAATGTTTATTTAGACAAAGAACCAGAGTTAACTAGCTTAAACTAATCATAAGAACAATGAAGCCCTTAAAAGTTAACCGATCATGCCATCGAAAACGTTCCCGGCGCCTAAATGTTTATCTTCGAGTGACTTCCAAGAATTTACCTTTGATTTTCTTATTATTCGATAATCCGATATCCAACTGGACTAAAATGGCAAATACACTTTTGCCGATAAAAACTCATAAAGAAGGATAAAATACAAAAGAAACGCAACGAAGACTGCAGTAACAATCAAAACAATTGATGTACGTGAAATAAAAGTACAAAATTCAACCGGAGCAATAAAAGTGTTCCCCTACACATATTCTTATGATCATTTTTATTTCATTACCCTTTGCTTAGCTAATATGGAAGTCCGAATGGGGCCGTTATTGCAGCACTCCTACTAAAATTCCCATTTCCCTGTTGCATTGGACGTAAGGACGTCGAAGGAAAAGCAGATTCAAAGTGACAAGAAGAATTACTCCCGAGAACGAAGCGTTTTATCAGGGAATTGGAGCACATCTCAGCAAAATAAATGGTGCTGCCGTATTTTTCATTGTTATCTACATTAATTCTACATATAATGTCAATCTGAGAGAACACTTGTGCTCCTAAACATGAACACAAATGAAGTATCAGAAAGATCTATCATAACCGAGAAACCGATGCAATCTCCTCATTAACAAAACGACCAAAAATACACCATCTTCCTTATGAGTACTATATAATTGAATGATAAAATACAATAACCCTACATTGCACTGATATTCTGAAGACAGTCGCATAAGGACACCATACATAAAATAGAGAATTATGTATAAATAACATTAAAATTCCACAGGATGCAATATTCACTTAAAGGCAGGAATTACAAATACGCCACAGGGACATTTAAGGAGCTATTTTCAACTTTCATATCCACCCGGACGATCCGGGGCGGTCTGGATCTTCCTGTTTAGCCCAAACATAAACTCACGAAATGGGCATCAGACGGTTTGGAATTTATTCAGGAATTTATACCCTTCTACCCATATCCTTTGAGATAGATTGAGAATTGGCGACTTTATGTTGCTTCAAATATTTGTCCCGGATCAGTTTTGATTCTTGGAATTTTTAGACTTGGTTGCAATGGAGTTTAAAGGATGTAAACAGGGCCCAT
Organism: Ceratothoa steindachneri; assembly: GCA_963969495.1. Lineage (NCBI taxonomy): Eukaryota > Metazoa > Arthropoda > Malacostraca > Isopoda > Cymothoidae > Ceratothoa > Ceratothoa steindachneri. Next base: position 122,695,849 of record OZ018326.1, read on the forward strand.
TCAGGGGGAGTGAGCAGGGGTATAGCCCGACTCTTGATGAGCCGTGTTACAGGGTCTAGGGAGTTTTGCGGGGCATCTTGATCCATAAGGCTCTTAATAGTACTTCTTTCTGCCTACTGGGATTATGTAAGTACCTTCCTTACATTTTCATTTACCTCAACTTCACCACTTTATTTAAAAGAAAGCTGGCATAGATACCCTCGTTGGTTTTATTGCTTAATTTTAAATCAATTAAGAAGAAAATATTAATAATAGCAATAATAATAAAAGATGTACTAGATGCGAAGTACCTTAAGGGGTTTCAAAAGCGTGATGAGATTTTCATTCCTCTCCTTTTCTCCTTTCTTATTTTGTCTCTTATCCCCTCATACGCTTCTACAAGGGATTGCCCCTACTACCGTTCTAAAGGGGTGTTAAGCCCTTCCCCCCCATCTCCCGAAGAAAAGTATGCGTAGGCAGCGAGGAATTATAAAGCAGAGGTGAAGTGTTGAGAAGAGGAATCTCAAAATGGATTTGAAGTGACACAAAAATGTATGGCGAATCTCCCCCTCGAACCTAATGGGTTAGAAGTGGCAAGAGGGGAGTTAGTGAGTATCATTTAAGTGTATGGCGAGGGGACTAACAAGGGAATGTGCACTTTAGGGGAAGTTATGGTGTTGAAGTGATGTTTACTGAGGCGAGATGTCACAACACTACGGGAAATACAGGAAGGAGGAAGACTGCGGTATCTAATCAACTTCCTTCCGGTCATTTTCCCGCCATTACACATACAAATATACATATATAAAGAGATACGTGTATAGAGAGAAGCTCATCCCATCCTACACAGATAAGCTAATATACAATAAAGTGTACACTATTACATCCATCCCAGTGGATAAGTCAATTTAGTCTTAACCATCGAAGGAAATGGGAACGAGGCTCTCGATACATATGTACACACGCAATGTGGTCATGTGTGAACGACTCAGTGACAACCGGTAAGAAGGCACAATAGCACTGCAAGATCCCAGTTGGGATATTAAAATATAATGTTTTATATGCCATTGTATTAATGGACATTAAGTGAATGAAATTTAAAATATTTTAATTTAAGAAATATAAGATCATGTGGGGATGTTACAGAACCCCTTTAAATTAGTTGCGACTTACGAATTGCCACTAATTTAAAGGCTTTAGAGAGAGCGAGAGTTACCCGAGTCGCAAGAAGTCGGTGATGAATAGATAAAACCCTTTTGAAGAGAGGAAGGAAAATATGGAACTGGCGAGGGCATCTTCATTCGCTGGATAAAGAATGAGGGCTCAGATTAAGGAATAAATGAATATAAGAACAATAAAGGTGAAAAGGGGCTAAAGAAGACAAAGATTTTAATAGCAAACCCCCATTAACCTTAAATCCTGTGGCAAAAATAGTGAGTATGATCTAGACACTCAAAAGTACAAAGATGAGTGCCCCTTAACAGAATTGATCAAAGTATGGCCCGAAGGCCATACTTTGAAGCTCGGCTTGAATTGAGTCTTTTTATACACGAGGACGGCCAAATGGATAGAATGACTCGTCCCCAGATCTCAGCAACAAGTAGATTTGCATCGTCCCAGTCTTCCGTGATGATTTCTTTATTTTCCATCTATCCCTTTCTTCCCTTCTTCCCTGCTTCCCTTTAATTTATTCAAATTCTGTACTTAATTTGGTCCAACTTCAACCTCTAATTTTCTTTGTTATCATTTTATACTAGGCCCCATCGGGGGTAGTAAGCAGGGAAATAGGGTCACGATTCGGATAGCCTTAAACGGCGGCTACCAAACGCTATAGGCACCTATGGTTTGGATCTCACGTTCAAAAGCATAGTAAATGAGTAAATTCGGTGGCGAAACCCATACCAAGTCTTCATACTGCATCTATAATAAGTTTTATCAACAATATCCAAAGATAAAGGAAAGATCAGTGTAACATCGCTGTTTATATTATTAATATTTTTTTGGAAAGCTTAAAAAACGACTAAATACTAAAAGGTATGTAGTTGAAAGGGAGCTAATAATCTTAAGATTATAATAATAATAATAATAATAATAGGCATTTATAATGCTCCATTCAGGGCTGTTAGCCCTCCCAGAGCGCAGGTTGTGTAGCGAGTGTTGAAAAAGTTTAGAGGGGAGAGAAGGCAATTCCGAAGAGATGAGTCTTCAGGAGACGTTTAAAAGTAGCAAGGGAGGGAGACGATCGGACTTGGGCAGGAAGAGCATTCCAGAGTCATGGAAAGATGGATGTAGCTGGAGAGATGCACCATTGAATAACCGTGCTCAGCCCTTTACTAATCTAAAACAATGCAAATATAAAGATAAAAGAAAAAATAAATGACGAGTGCGGATATTGGCGTTAAAATTCGTCTATGCAGTCAGTCATTTGCAGTGATTTTGCTATCCAGCTCTAATGAAGTATGTCTCTTAGAGCAGGGTTGGGGTTTTTTTTTAGAAAAAAGCGATATTACAGAAACGTAAAGATATAAGGGAACTTCATTTTTTACTTTTCGATTTATATATAATTTTTGTTTAAATGTAGGTAGTTGCTGCAAAAGATTAAGAGTTGATTTTCGTTTCGTTTCCATTTACAAGCTTTCCATGGAATTTCGAAACTGAGGCAGTAGAACTTTTACAATTATTTTTAGGCCCAAAACTACGGATTCCCTAAGTATCGAGTGGTATAGGTAGCCACTCAGGCTGAGGTGTTTTTTCATGGATCGAAAATAAAAATGCGCCATGGTAGACATCTAAAATCAAGCGGAACATTAGTTTTGTTCCTTTTTGGTAATATAAATAACCTGTCTTTTTAAAAAAATGGGAGTGTTAGGAATAAAATGCAATAAGAGATAAGTGAATTAACCAAAACATTAAAATTGCAGGAAATAAAACTGCGCGTTGTGAGGCACAAAATGAAGCCCTGGATCACGTTTATTGCGATGGCTCGGGAATGGATAAAAATTACCTTTTCTAGTTACATGAAGTCTATTTTTAATTGTAGGCAATTGCGCCACAACTTTTAGTATTAAGGTGCAGTTGATTTTCATTTACAAACTTTCCATGAAATTTTCAAACTGGAGGCAGCGGAACTTTAACAAGCATGTTTAGGCCCAAACGTCCGTTATTTATTTCAATATAATTTTTGTTATGAAGAATTCCGATCGTACAGGATAGACCGATTTACATAGCTCTAAACAAAATTATATTCAAGATTTTGGGGGAGCGAGTAGATACTGCCAACGTTCTTCCCTTAGACTGACATTGAGCGTTCACACAGGCCAACTTTTGTCTCTCCAAACCAGAAATCGCGAACTTTTGAGGGTATTGCAGTGCCTAAATACAAGATGGAGTAGAGCCAACAAAGAACCTCACACATTGAGCACCTCGCTGGCCCTATGAAATCTTGAAATAGGCACACAAACCAAATACGAAATAATATGCCATTTTAAATAATTAATGTATTAATGCAAAGCATACTGTATGCTTGTAAATAATGCAAAGCCACTAGTTAATAATTAATGTATTAATGCAAAGCAAACCTTATACTTGTAAATAATGTGAAACCGCTAGGCAATGAAATCGCTGTGCTCTCGCGGAAAATACGAACACTCCCACATTAGAAAACAGATGCGAGCCGACTATTTTGCCCGCGCTGTGATGAGGGAGAGAATTGAAACAGCTGTTCATACAAGTAATGAATCTGCTAGAGAGGAAGTCTGGCCCATTGTCTTTTAACATGGATCCGCGAAAGACGGAATTTATTTTTGTTACGAATGTCGGCCCGACCAGATATTTGTCAGATTTCCAAATACAAACACCCTTTCCGTGTACACGCGTCTACACTAGATTACGCACATACCTTCCAGCCAAATAGGCTCCGCCCAGCTTTCGGATTGGATAAACGGAGGCACGCCACCAATTTTTCTATTAATAGTATAAAAAGGGCTTGTAAAAGACACACAGAAGAGAATAATGAGTAACAAGATTGAAACCCACATTGATATCAAGGGGGGCAGACTCTCATGAAAAGCAAGATACAAGGACGGACGTGAGCATACGACAAACCTACAAGAACTCAGCGATTTCCCTTGCCAGAAGCAGAGGCCGATCATAAGACCAAGAATAAACCTACAAACCCGCCATTTTCTAATTTCCTTACCTACGCCAAGGAATGGGTCGGTTACCGTTAGGCCATCCCATAAGTGGATAACCAGTAAAGGCATCTCGAATATTCAATTGGAGTCAGATATACGTAATTCTACGGCATAACCAACCATAAGTGATAACCCTAAGACCCATAAAGTGGTTACCCTATTCAACCAGATAAGAGGTAACCGAAATTATCGACCAACAACGGGCAGAGCAAAGAGGAACGGAAGTCGCAGACGCCATCAAGATCAAGCCCCCCCCCCCCCCCCCCGTCTTCACTGAGACAGCGGCACCAAGTTTGTTCAAAATAGTGGAGGCCCAACTTCCTATCTCAAGGATAAGTAAGGAGAACACAATGTTTTTTCACGTCCTGGCTGCACTGCCTCTCGAAATTGTCGACCGGCTTCCAGCTACAGTCTTATCTACACAGAACTACCAGCTTCTATGGCCCGAGGTAATTTGGCTGTTCGAGAGGACCAATCCGGAGCTATTCGAAAAGCTCATAGCATCCTCTCCGCTCACTGATCTACCCTCGGTTAATCTGGGGGAACTACGGAGAACAGCTCTAAAAGTAGGAGTTGGGGAAGAACTCGTGAGGCACAAGTTTATTCAGGCCCTGTCGTCAAACATCACGCCAATCATCGCCACCCAAGAGGAATTAACCCTCGCCCAGTTAGAGAAACCTGTGGACGAATTAATGCTATTTTATAAAACACAATGCTTCGTTGTACACAAAGGTGACAGGGAAGTAAGTGGTGATATCTCGCTCCCTAACATAAGTGCTCTAAGTGTGAATGACATAAGTGACAATCTGGCCAACCAGGTACAATATTAAGTCAATGCGTGTTCAGTGCCCTTGGGTGTGTACCACGATGGCAATCGTTCTAACTTTGTGCCGCGTAGAAACGACTATAATAGTGCGAATAATATACCAATAGGACTGCGACCTTCTTAATTATGAATAGTCACTTTCTTGAAACTTCTCGTCCTCAATTATAACGAGGCAGCTTCTTAAACTTTCGTTTATTTTATTTGACCATTTTTTAATATTCTATTTTTATTGTAACTAGGTATTTTCTTAAATCTTCATTAATTTTAACAAAGCTATTCTTGATTCTTCATTTATTGGTAGTTGGCAATTTATTGGATCCTCATTAGTTTTACTAGGCAATTCCTTGAATCTTCATTTAATGTTACGAAGCATCTTAAATCTTCTTTAATTGTGAAGAGGCAATTCCCCAAATCTTCATTTATTGGATTTCTTACATTTTTATTTATTGTTACTAGGCAATTTCTTGAAACTTTATTAATTGTAACTATGTAATTTCTTGTACTCTAATTAATTGTACCTGAGCATTTTCTTAAACCTTTATTAATCGTAACTAGGCAATTATTAGAATTTCCATCTATTGCAACTATACAATTTCTCGAATCATCTTTGATTGTAACTTGACAGTTTCTTGCTCTTCACATATTATATCTTAGGAATTTCCTGAGTTTTTTATATATTATTACGATGTAACTTTCGGAATCTTGGTTATTTGTGACGATGCAATTTCTTAAATCTTGAATCTTCATTAATTGTAATGACGCAATTTCTGGAAACTTAATTTATTTTAACTAAACAAGATCTTGAATATTGATCAATTGTAAAAAGCAACTTCTTAAATCTTCATTAATTGTAATTAGAAAATTTCTTAAATCATCAGGCAATTTTTAGTCTTTATTAGTTTTACACAGGGCAATTTTTGGATTTTTTATTTAGTGTTACTATGCAATTTCTTGAATCTCTATTAATTGTAAATATGAAATTTATTTCACCTTTATTAATTGTAACTAAGCATTCCTTTAATCTTTATTAATCATAAAAAATCAATTTCTTGAATCCTCATTTATTGTAAGTAGGCAATTTCTAAGATCTTAGGTAAGGCAACTGAACAATTTATCAAATCTTCATCAATTTTAGTTCAGTAATTAGCAGAATTTTCATTGATTGTAAGTACGCAATTTCTCGAATCTTAGTTACTGGTAACTAGACAATTCCTTGAATCTCCATTAATTGTAAGTAGATAATTACATAAATTTTCACTAATTGTAAGTAAGCAATTTCTTTCATCTTTATTGTAAAACTGAGCAATTTCTTGAGTGATATTTTTAAGAGGTAATGGGTACTTACTTCTTTGCCCCAAGGACTCTGACCCTGCCGGTGGTTGTTATGTGTAGCAGAGCAACCATTCGCTCCTTTCCAGGACCATGACTACAAAAGGAGTTGTAATTGTAAAAGTTGGCCCATAAGAGCCTATTTACAGACTGCGGTCTTAATTTGGCCTGGCCTGGGGCCGGTGCCAGAGGGGAAAAAAACGACCGGGGTTAGCCGAGGCCCCGGTCGGTCTATACTAGGTCGGTTATAGACCGACGAGAGTCGCAATTTTGCCGGGGCCGGGGGCACGGTCAGTCTATATAAGTAGTCTCCTCTTTAGACTCCTCTGACTATGCACCTTCCTCACATTTCCAATTCACCATTTTCACCAATTTCATTATGACCCTATAATTACAAAATATCTTATAGGTGATGCTCTTGTTGGTTTTCGCTTCTTAGTTTAAGTAAATATTAAGAACAAATATTTTTTTACAAACTTCATGAGCGTGGAAGTGATCAGTTGCCACTCGGTTCGGATATCATAGGATTAACTAGACAAACAAAAGCTGCCCGATAAAGGAATAACCGGATTATATGTAGTTATATTCAGTGATAAATGCGTTAAATGAAAAGACCCAGTGATAAATAAGCGCCTAAATGAGTCATCGTTAATGAATTACACTCCAATATCGAAGATCAATCAAACGACACGTCGCCCTGCCTGAGCGAGGCAGCGTCTTGGAACAGGAATATTACCGCTGCCGTGGATCGTAATATCGTGACCAGGCACTGATCCAGGGAGTGGGGGATCTGAAGGGGTTATAGGCCCCCTCCAAATTTCAGACCCGTTTATCTTTATTTTTCTTTTTTAAGCCATACCTGTATTTTGCTATTCGAAAAGTTATGTAATAATATATATATATATATATATATATATATATATATATATAACAATTTTTTAACCCGTTGCGATCGAATGTACCTTATATGATAGATGTCTACAATACATTTGAATCTCAGAAATAATTATTAAATTCAGTATTATACCTTCGCTGACGTCCCAAAACTATAATTCCTAATTTTCTGATATGTGAAAAAAATGTCGGATCTGAGAGAGTTGGTGGTCACTCCTGTGTGAGATGCTGGTATTTATTATCAATAGTGTGGAAGATAACCATTATTAATGTTGAATGCCCTTTTCTCAGACACCTCAGAGGGAGGAATTCAAGTTAACCCCCCCCTCCTCCCTAATTTATAATCCTAGATCGCCAATGTTCGTGACCACTTTAAAGGGTCTCTGCAAAGTCCTAACCCAAAACGGACCCGACTCGCAACTTCACTCCTCGATACACCATCGCTCTACGACAAAAGTCGAGGAAAGAGTCAGTCACGCAACCGCGCCCCGCCAGACAACCACACCATCCATGGCCGTCATCCCAAGCATATCGACAAGATTGAAGCTCCATACAAGCTTGTTGTAGCTGTATTATTGTTGATGCTTTTGGGCGAATTAAAAGAACCCATAAAGCGGAACCAACGAGGGCTTCCTTAGCAGAAAGTGAGAAAAGAAGTGAACATATGTATAAAAAATATAGCCACTTCTCCTCTCGTCGCGTTTGGAACCGAGAGGGCGCGCAACTTAGGGCGTTGGAGCTTAAGAGCACGCAATCTTCCAGATGTCGCCTGCAGCATGTTACACCTGGCACTCTCTTGCGGAGTAAAAGAACCTACATGGAAATCAAGTTCATATTTTATGAATCCTACAATTCCTTTCATCTCCTCACGCAATGAGGGAGTATTTTCTGCCTCTTCACAACCAACGAGGACCGGTCTCTCGTCCCCTCGATCTCGACAATAATTGTCATACTGGTTTTTATGTTGGTTTCATAGCCGTTCGGGGAACCCTATCGATGGAAAAGAAAGAATAGCGCTAATAATAGTAAAAACTTAGAAGGCAATAAAACCCTTAGGCCGGTTTATATAAAGGAATTCAGAATATTGAGATTAAACCGAAACGCTGGAGGGAGGGGGGAGGGGGAGAGGGGTTCTGATACAGTTGGGACCAAATTGGCATCGTTTGAATTGCGGCCCCTCTCAGTTCCAAATACCCGCAGGGGTATTTTGAAGATATATCTTAAGCACATTTTTAGTTCCTCTCTCGACCCTTCTGTAGAAAAGGTCCTCGGATTTTCCTTTAACAAGGTCAACAGACCTAAGTCGCGTGCTCTCAATTCTTTCAATAATTTTGAAAAATAAATTAATTAACAAACGTTTTATCAATTAACAAACATCATCTGACATTACGACCTTCATAACTTTCAACAAGTGGGGAAATCCGACCCATAGTTTGTTTTCTCTTTTATAATTGCAGGGCTAACCTTGGGAAGATTTCGGCAATTATATCTTTCGAATGGGAACGTAAAACAACATGAGGGTTTCAAATTTTGTTAGAATCGGCGGAATATTTATGATGTTATTGCCAAAATAAAATAATTCCCGGGCTAACCTTGGGAGGACTTTGGCAATTATATCACTCGAAGGAGAATGTAAAACAGCATAAGGGCTTCAAATTTCGTTAGGATCGGACAAATAGTTATGATGTTATGCCAAAACAAATTAATTCCCGGGATAACCTTGGGAGGACTTTGGCAACTATATCACTCGAAAAAAAATGTAAAACAACATAAGGGTTTCAAATTCCGTTAGAATCTTCGGGATAGTTACAATGTTATTACCAAAAAACTCATTGAACAGTAAAATGGTTACCAGCCAACCGACTGACCTACGGACCTACATAGTAACTTATAGAATTGTTTTACGTGACTAAAAATAAATAATACCCTTTAATACCCATCAGAGAGTATGGGGAGTATGGGTATGCAAATTTAAGGTGGATCTGAACCAGTCCGCATCAAAGAAGATGTTTCCCACTTTTCGCCCTTTAATAAAATAGATAAATGTTGCTTCCGCGCCATTCCGCTAATTGGGTTCTAAACTTGAAAACACCAATATGCGAATGAATACCCTGAAAAAGATGCCCCCGCTTCCGTGGGGGGGCTGGCTGCTGTTAATCTTTATACGCACACAAGGACAAATATAACGTAATTGGAGCTTTGGTTCTTGCTCTTCTGGTTTATTTTCGCCTAAAAAAGATTATTAGACATCGAAAACAAAATTAACCGTGTTGGGAATATGATATTCCATCGTCCACTTTCTGGTACTATTCAAAGTCTCGTTAACTTCGGTCTCTTTCCTGAAACGCGGCTCATAAATGGTTCGTCCCTTGCACACTCTTTTGAGGCGAATCATTTATGCAAACAAACTATGTAATTAGTTCTATCTGTTAATTATTAAAAATCGCCAAAATTAGATAGAGTTGTTGAGGAAATAGGGTTATGTTATTCTGGGTAAATATAAAATATTCAAAATGTACGAGTCAAAAAATATTATATTTTAATTGAGGAAAGGAAAGAATTTTTAGTGACTAACAAGAGAATTTTCACAGTCGAAGAATAATAAAGGGAAGGACAGAAAGAAGCGGTGCAGAAATGGAAAGAAATAGCGCAGGGAAAATAGTTAAAGGTATCAAAAATTATAGTAGTATATTATTAGTCTCGGATAAGTTGGGTCAAAGAAAACAAAAAATACATAACTGAATCCCTTTGGGGGTTTCATATCTTACACCGGACAAATTGGGCCAACGAGGTGAATTCACTGGCTCAATACCTCCGTTATGGTGCACCCGAAAGCACGGCCTTCATTCCCTGGAGGCGAACGAGCCCCTGCCTATGGCAGCGGGCAGGTAAAAACTTGGCCAAAGAGTAAACATAACCCTCTGAAATCATTCATATAATTTAATTAGATATTTGTGGTAAATAAATTCAGTATATATATATTAATTTAGTTTTACCGACGGAAAAGCAAGTTAGTATGGGTGATGCAACTCTCGTTCTGTGTTCATCTTCTGTCCGCACCGAGTCGCTGACTCAATGTAACCAGTTTAAACCAATGATCCAAAGGTAATTGATGTCACTAAGTTCAAATATGATATAAGTTGACTACCAGGTGGCGCAACCCAGTGGCTAGAAGGGATCAATCGGCCATTCTTAGAGATGTAAAGGTCAAACCATAGTCACAAGGTTTCCGAGTCCAAATCAGATGTCAGCTGACCACCAGGGAAAACCCTAGGGGCTAGGTATCTAAATAGGCCATTTTTTCGCCGCAGGTCCACTAGATCACGTTTCTCTAGTTAGCACTTAGTTGGACCACCTCTTGCTTTAATTACAGCCACAATTCTTCGAGGCGTGGATTTCACCCAATTCTCTCCACCCAGGTTGTATTTTTTCATAGTTTTATTTTATTCGTAATTGGGGCACTTCTTATTGCTGTACCCCCCCCCCCACACACACATACACACACACTGCCTCAAAGTGTTCTATTTGATTTAAGTCTGGCCTCTATGGCGGTCGCTCCATAGAGGTGGTGTAGAATGTAATTTCTGGATGGATGCTGTAAAACATGTGACAATATTGAAATATAAGTTGTGGAGTTCCTTCTTCCCTGGCATAAAAACATCTCACCTGCTCCTGATGAAGACAGACAGCTTCATACCATGATAGAGCCACCTTCATGCTCAGAATTAGTATCTCTCCGAATTTTCCTCCTCAGAAGTGCTAAAAATCTGCAAAATTGATACAAAAAAGGTTAGATGTATAGGTAATTTTATTCTAAGATGTATTTAAATAGACTTACATAAATTATATGTAAAACAACAATACATACTTAATAATTACTTTCATTGACGACATAAGTCTAGACCATTCATTGTTCTTGTGTCCAATTTTTATGATCTTTGGCCTGCTGAAGATGGTTTGTTTACTGTTTTTTTTTTACGATTTCATACAAGGAAACCACCAGTTCAAGTTAGGTATGAGTTACATTAAAGGAAAAATTGAAGGACAAAGACAAAAGAGTCGAGTGGAAGGAAAATTCAAAGCTAACGAGGGAAATAAACCTACATACATTGTTTTTTACATTTTCAGAAGGAGGAATTCTTATATTATCAATTGTTTCAAGCAATCATTGGGATGGTTATACAATTATACAACAAACCTCGAGACAACAAAATCTAACCCAGGAGCTCTTTTTAGCTTAGCGGATAAGGCGCTGAAAACCCGCGCTTCCGAGCACTCGTCGAGGCCTTTGCTGGCACTCAAGCGGCGCGTCGAATATGAGACGCGCACATAGACAGCTCTGGCCATATACATCAACATACACATAGACAATTACAACACCACTTTATCTTCCATCAGTTTTCCTTTCTTAGCGATTGTAATTCTGATTTATATGTGAATTTTATTACCGCTTTGGGGGACCACCTCCACAAATGAAAGGGACGAGTGGCCCAATTAACATACCTAACCCTAAAATAAGTAAAGGTAATAAAAGACTTTTAGATAAGAGTTGCAAAAAGAAACGGAGTGGAACAAATGAGAAAGAATAATGAAATGGACTGAAAACATGGACTCAAGGCTTATTAAGAAATGGCCCAGGGAAGATCGCAGAGGATATAATTGAAATCTAGTGTAAAAATACACTGAAAACAACGCACTAAAACAGATAGCAAATGTTAACCCTAAATAAAAAAAACTGGGAAATAAAATCACAAACATAATAAAAAGTAGAAAACAGTCAAATGATTCTATAACAAACATTATGGATACAATGAATACCAGACTTCAGATGAGGTATTTCAATAGATGAAAGGGAACGTCCACCGAAGAACGCCTTGAGGTGATTGACTCAAAGTAAAATGTTATTGATGAATTGTGATTTAAAACATTCTAGTGAAAGGAAGATGCCAATAACATAGTGCAATCCTGCACTTAACATCATTATCATTAACCACTTTCCTACAAAGAGTCTGGCAGCATCAACCACTAAATTCTACCCACCCATTCCATCTCTTAATATAAGCGACTAGAATAAATCGAAGAACTACAATCCATTCACTCTTATCAACCCGCCTTGACATGTCCTTGATCGTCGGATTTGGGCCATAGTTAGACTTGCCTTATACCCTACTTGACCCCTTCGCAAACCCTCTCCAGTTCCACCACACAACTCTCCTCGGACCTTCACCACTAATTCTCCTTTCCCTTCATTCAGTCCCTCCACTCTAATTTGTCAGAACATACTCGTCTCACTTAAAACTCTAAGAACATACTCGTTTCACTTAAAACTCTAAGTCCCCCCCCCCCACTGCGTCCTCCGATGTTTTATTAGCAGACGTTTCACTTATCTTGAGCCTCTTCAGGGCAATGAAAATATGAGGGGGCTTATACAGGGTGGGGCTTGGGAACTTCCTTTTTTGAAAATGACTAAAAAAAAGTAGCACACGTTTCAAAACTCTTTATTTTTATTTTTTGCCTGTCACACAACATGAGAGATTTAATTGTCCACAGTTTTAAAAAGAATATCATTTAAATGTCGGCTTCCATTGTCAATACACTGATTCAGACGAATTCGGAGTTTTGGTCGACTCTTTCAAGCATGTTGACTGGTATATTTGAATATGTACCACATATGATCAATGTGCTGAAGAAGCTTTCGAGATGATTGATGCGTTTGCTAATTAAACTTCCGCGTTTTGAGGGACTTTTCCTCTCCCCTTCACACAGTGCTGTCGTTAAACACTACATAATACCAATTTCCTCATTCACCTTCATCTTAGCTTCACAAGCCATTAAAACATGTATTTAGCCCTTCCTATTCTATCACTCAATCACATTAAACTGCTGGTTTCTTTATTATTTCTTTTCACCAATTAATCGTCATTTTGTTAATTTAATGTTTTATCATTATTATTTTTTCCGTTTTAGTTGATGCGTTTGTAGTTATTTTCGTTTATAATGTCTTGCATCCAAATTAAACGGGCAAAACGTTTACAAAAATATATATTTGGTTAACCAAATCACTTTTAAAACCTTAAGATCGAAAATACCGATATGGGTATCCAATGTCGAAAGACTAAACATTTGATTACAATTTGGCAATTATTTCAAGCTGTTAACTCCAGCGCAAGCACGAGAATATGCTCTATATTTTCTATAGCATTCATTCACCCCTTAGAACCACATACCACACACCCTGTAATTACGAAATATTACATATACGAACCAGTCTATTTGACTTCACCAAACAAATGCAACATACTAATTTATGCTGATCTTCATCTTTTTCTTGAGTCCAAATCTCGTGGTATACTTTGCAAATACTCTCTACTTTACAAGGAAATATTTACTGAATAGTGGGTAGGGGTGTTATATTTCATTACTATGGTAATAAACATTATGGACGCCTATAACCAAATAGCCAAAGAGGAGTTATGAGAAGGATGAGCCTAAATATTTCTTTCAGTCTGGCGAATGTACGAGAAAATGAGATTTATGTTTCTCAACCTCATATTTCGCTTCTCGAACTTTTATTTAGCTCTAAGTGAAATGACGATGTTAGCTTGTACCCTGATTGTTCCCCTTCTGGCCATTTGTCACGTAATTTATGGGGGTCTCCGCCTTTCCCCAAAATAGGCAGTGACTATTTCTCCCGTTTTCCAGCTGTCAGATATAAATAGATAGTTAATTCCGTGGAATGAAATACTTCGATGTTGTGACCTAACTAATAGTCCTTCTTTCCAAAGGAATAGCATGGTAGGCTAATTTTGGTGCTATTATGACGTGACCCTTAAGGCAACCCGGTGGCTGAATGTCCCAAACGAAGAGAAAAATATTTTCCCTGTAGAAAAATAATGATCGTATCGTGTTCGTATAATTCACTCCCTGCGGTGCCTAGGAGAAATTTCTGGTTATGAATGATGGCGGCTTGAGCTTAAAAGGAGATAAAGGGATGAGGATGGATGGTTATTGTTTAGAGGCGTTGATGCCATGACCCTACTGTGGAGAAATGGTTGCAGTTAAAGGTAGAAAGCGAGTGTATTGTAGGTTCTAAATTCGAATGAAGCTTGGCTGAAGTGTGCTGCTTTTCCCTGTCAGGCATAAATCGGTACTCACATCCTGCAACACGAAACCTACGTGGACATTCCCTTCCAGATAAGCCTTCTTTCAAACGACGCCCATACCATGTAAAAGGTTAGGGGAGTAGGCCCGCTTCCCCCCGGCGCAGGAACATGCGACCTACAAAAACACACAAAAAGGGTCAAATAAAGTGGAGGAGAAAAAGTCGTAAAGTCCACAAGTCGGTGTGTACGAACTCGTCCCGAGTACAAGGGACAGTCGGTAGCGAACCCGCCCATTCCGGTACCGGGAGAGGTAACGTGCGCGAAGATCACCCAAACTGGGACATTTAACAAGAATGTGCCGAACAGTCTGGGGGACAACGCAGTCGTCGCAATAAGGCGCAGGCGAGCGCTCCATCAAATGGCGGTGCGTCCCGCGAGTGCGTCCAATTCGGAGACGACGGAAAGCAACCTGAAGCCTTCGCGGCATTGCCAGGTAGGTCAATGGGACCAGTCGCGGCGCAATGGCACACAACTTGAGGACGCTGGGCGTTAATGAAACATACTTCTAGTTGAATGAACTACGACATGTCGCTTGACAACTCTATTTCAAGTCGGGGGTTCTGCATTCAATCCGTCCCTTTTCTCTTCATTAATGTTTATTTATGAACGGTGTTGATAGTTTTGTTTTTGTTCCCTTGTTCTCAAATATTCAACCTTGGGCCTCCTTTGAGCCCTTCCTGACACACTTTTTCCTGAAAAAAATGAGTCTTAACGAATCGTTTCTTTTTACTTTACAGCTCTACGATCAGTAAATGAAAGCGAGTCGTTTGTTGCCAGTCGTAAGAGCCCGAGAAACCTCGAGTTTGACGGGGATTGCAAATTTCGCCAGATAAATGGCAGATATCTCCTGATAATCCGGTAAGGGGTCGAGCCTTCAATGAAGGACAATAGGATTGAACGAAATGCGAAAAAAACAACCCCCCCAAAAATATATATATATATATATATATCCAATCGATGAAATTTGCCATTCCACTCCATAACCTTTTCCCTTCACCCCCCTTCAGTTACCATTCAGCGCAAAGCCCCTCTCCTCCGGTTGCACGAGTTTCCATTCGGAGGAAACGGTATCGATCGTTGTGCCTCGAATTTAAACCGACATACAACGCGGGCATCTCCTCCTGAATGTTTGTAAGGAGAAACCTGTAAAGAAAGTGGTGAAGATGGAGGAAATGTGTGGGTGATATATTACCGCACACCCTCCTGCAGGCATTGGGACTGGAAGGCCACACAAAGATGACCATAGAACTAAGAGAGTAGGAGTTTTCTATGTTGAGAACTTGAGTCGTCTTTCTTTCGTGGATGCCACTGCTCACTTTCACGTACTCGAGTGCGTGGCATCTGCCCCCCCCCCCCTTCCTGAGGCGTGCGGCCACTATAACAAGAGTTAGCTATGCCCACTTCCTAGGGGCACGCCTGGAAAACTCTGCATATCTGCGCAAAGCCATTGACTGTATCCATTAGACAGATATAACCCCCTAGAAAGAATTATTTAAACCTTCACTTTTTGTCGCCATTGTACATTTGAGGGGCTTGGCAGAGCCATGGGGGGCACGCTAGATATTAGCATTGTAAATTAAAACGTCACATGTGTAAATCACCGATACGTACATTGCAGTTCAACCATCAACTACCCCAAGGCAGTAGAGGGATGAGCGTGCGTCCGAGGACAGAATTGAGTCGTGGTAAGAAGAATGAAATTGGGTTGAGAAACCATAGTGGCTTTTAGTAGGTAGCATTTCCTTATATTTGTTATGTTCCAGGGTGGCGTTCCACTTAGTAAGAAGGGTAATGTACACGAACAGAATGAATAAAATGAAGTATTTAGTGATCAGATCATTTGTTTATAATTTAGGTGTGTTCATTTGGAGGCCGCCATCATGGATGGCGTGCCGCCGAAAGTGTGAAAAAGTTTATTTTCAGGAGAATTTAAAGCAAAATAAAAAAGGCAAAGCGAACACAAGAACAACAATAACAAAAAACAACGAAAATGTTAATAGGAAAAATAAAATAGTAGTTAGCCAAGAAATTAATGTTTTTTAAAAATCCTAAAAAATGCTTCTTAGAGCAGCGGCGTGGCGAGAAATGTTGAAAGATGTTGTCATTCAGGGATGGGGGGGGGGGCGTTTTGAGTACAACCATCTTTACCAAAGGTTGGAGAGGTACACCAAACTTTCGGAGTTTTCTGGCCGTGAATCAGAAAGGTTTATGGTATGATTAGCGTCCCACAGCATGTGTGCATCAATTCACTGTCCACGGCATAAAGCGAGTGGCATCTCCTGCATTCGTCAAGAAGGCTCTCTTTAGAGGACGTGTGGAACGCACCACTCACCAAATAAAGACCGATGTGGTGGATCGAATCCACATATCACAATAGAACTTTGGATGCAAAAGACTGTGAATGTGGGCCTTCCAGGTGAGGGGTCGGTCTAATCAAAATCAAGGAATTGGTTCAAGTTCAACACGTCTAAGCGAACTCCATTTAGGAACATATCCTTGTCGCATGGAGTTTTAAGTTTTCTGCCTTAAAATCGGCCAAAAGCCCTAGTTTTGGGTTTCGTGGAATCATGTTTTGCACTAGAACTTTTTATCTAAACAAGATAGAGCAACAAAATAGACACCAAATTAAAGGTTTTTAATCGCCTTTCTAACTTATATAATTATGATAATCTAGAACAAGAAATGGCTTATTGGTACATAGAAAATTTTAGAAATCTTAAAAAATGCGTTTTCTCACAGTCAAAGCAGACATTTTTGTCACAAGTCTAATCCATCAAGCAGGGAAAGAATAATATTTCAAGGCGTCGTCTGTTGAACTCTACACCTTGAAAGAGATAGTCCCTTTGTTTGGCATCTGTTTTTAGGACATCTGCAAAGTCGATCATTATTGACACCACATTGATCGATGCCATTTACCGCTTTCAGATTATTAAAAAAAATACAACGCTTTTCTGTAATCCTTATTCTGTGCCCAAGGCGTGATAGGTTCTAGAAGACACTTGGATTCAATGTTCAATGTAACCAGAAGAAAATGTAATTTGGGGCCAATGAGATCAACTATGATGGTCTTAGTTGTGACTCTCTGGAATATAGGCTTTCCTGTCCTGAAGCTGTTTGGCTTTTCAGTGATATATAACTGGGCAGCAATGTCATGCTTCAATGTGTCACTCAATATACTGCTGAACAGAGCAAATGGCATGACTTGCTACGTCAGGTGCATTTGTTGTTTTCCATTTTATTAAATACTTTATCGGGAAGCTCTGGGGCAGTTTTATTGTACTTAAACTTGTCCTAAATTAGCCTTAGATCATTAAAGGGAGCATCTGCAGCATACATTGACATCATCTATACATTATTATAGAACAGCGCAAGGAAGGTGTTGAGTCTTTCCAGCTTTAATACAGTGCCTTCGTTCTACTTAAGTTGATCTGCAAACATCAGCATTTTCATATATTACAGGTTTTTGGCTATCCATCTGGCCTGATGAATGGCGCCTGGTCGAGTCCAGTGAATACCTCGAGGAGTCGAGCCTCAAAGAACAATGGCTGTCTGTTCACTCATTTGCCTGCAGTTGGTTCTTTGAAGTCTTTCAGTTGTTAGAATTTATTTGAGTATTTAACGCTGTTCTTCTTTTACTTTAGCCATTTGTTGTTGATAGCCAGTATCTTAGCGTTTTCTTTGGACAAGTCCGTCCAAACATTGTTCAGATGTTCAAACCAGGGATTAGCTGGCCCCTTCACCTACTCAAATAGCTTCTCCCAAACTATTTCTACTAGGGTTTACAGGTATGATGTCGACAGACCAGATAAAACACCTTTTTTCAGCTTTTTCATTAGCAGTTTGGCAGTTCCACTGTGAACTCCACTGTTACTGTATGTATTATCAAAAGCAATGGCAATATCATTATCCGTAAGTTCCCATATATCCAATAATCTATTGAAGCCTCACCCTGAGCTGTGCCAAAGAAATTGTCGAGAACAAGTACTCCTAATAACTTTCCTTCAGTGTATGAAGGTGGACTAGACGCTACCACAGCCAAAGTCTTTGAAGTACTTCCAGGTTCACTGTAATAAACATATTCGGGCAATTTTTCATTCTAGTGTAGTGCAGCGTACAGTGGATCTTTTTACATGAACAAAGGAAGAACAAATAACCCTGTAGGAAAAGGTTCAGCATTTGTGATGGAATTAAACAACCTGTTCAATATAGGAGCTCCAGATGCAATCCAGGAAATACAGAACAACAGACTGCTATCTAAATATAAGAAAGATGGGGATATCAGGTTCTACCAAAACCAAAAATCTGAGAGCAAGTGTCATATGTCTGGTGATGACAAGACCTTTTTGAGACAAGGTCCCTAGAACAAGCAGCGATGAATGAAAGACTGCAGCATAGGAAAGAACATGGTAAAACTAATTATTCTGAAGGGCACAAAAAATATTATACATGAGAATTATGTTGCTACCTGTTCTTGAGGTTGAGAGAGATGAAGAAGTGAATCAGATCAGCCCGACAGTATCTTGGAAACGTCAAAGTCACACTAGTCATAGTGTCTTGTTACAGGAAGAGGCTAAGAGTAATCCATATCTTCTGTGTTAGCGTCGTTATTTGTTGAGTGACTTCAGGTAATATCATCCAAATGAACAACTGCCTTTTGTTGTGCTACAGCTGCAAAATAGTACATGTTAAGACAGTAATTGTTGAGTACATACTGAAGTTCGCAATGGAGTAAAACTTTTATTTTTTGTGCCTTTCAGAATAATTAGTTTTACCATGTTCTTTCCTATGCTGCAGTCTTTCATTCCTCGCTGCTTGTTCCACGGATCTTGTCTCAAAAAAGTCTTGTCATCACCAGACATATGACACTTGCTCTCAGATTTTTGGTTTTGGTAGAACTTGATATCCCCATCTTTCTTATATTTGGATAGCAGTCTGTTGTTCTGTATTTCCTGGATTACATCTGGAGCTCCTATATTGAACAGGTTATTTAATTCCATCACAAATGCTGAACTTTTTCTTACAGGGTTACTTGTTCTTCCTTTATTTTTTTCCAGAGCACGATGTGCAAATTCTTGAACCTTGGGCCTCCCTGCATTTTCCGGTCAATTCAGAAGAAAGGAAATACTGGAACGCCTGTCTGTTGTTGAGAAGCTTGGAATCATTGATAAATGCTGAAGGGCATCCAACCAAGAAAGTTTCAGTGAAAGATTTGGGATATGGTCCAGTTAACACCAACTTGTTGAGAGTAGATAGAGGTTCTGAGATATAAACTGTGGGCCCACAGAGCACCCTTAGCTCCTTGCTTAATGCCATT
The DNA here is from genome assembly GCA_963969495.1 of Ceratothoa steindachneri. Taxonomy (NCBI): domain Eukaryota; kingdom Metazoa; phylum Arthropoda; class Malacostraca; order Isopoda; family Cymothoidae; genus Ceratothoa; species Ceratothoa steindachneri. Next base: position 122,715,547 of record OZ018326.1, read on the forward strand.
GTAAATTGTAACATATAGATGGTTTTCTAGATTCTGATTTTGTTTTTTTTATTTCCTAAAAAATATATATTATTATTATTATTTATTTATTTATTTATTATTATTATTTATTGGAATTTATTAATTTTATACTTTTTCATTTGATTCTTAATTTGTTGCTCTATCTTTTTATGTCAGGAGTCTTATGCAAAACATGATTCAAGGGCCCCCGGAACTGGTGCTTTTGGACGATTTCAAGGCAACAAAAATTAAAGCTCTATGCAGCAATACTTCCAAACATCATATGTCAAAATATTTGTGAATTTCGGCTTTTTCATGTCAAACAGCATTGGAAGAGGTCAAAAATAATAAGTTGACTTTTGAACAGTAGTAGTGTCAGGGTGATACAATCACTACCTTGGTAGATATCTAAACTGCGTCCTAATAGATATAGAAATCGTGTACGTAGAACGCGGCGTGAAAATCTCCCCTTAGCGCCGAGGTGAGACTCTTAATGTTCACTCCAAAGAGAGTAACGCTAAGAATACTTCTCTGCTGATCGCCCTCATCTTACCCTATGGGCTCAGAAAGGGATCCTGCTACCTATTCGCGGATTCTACGATTTAGTAAGAACTTAGAGAGAAAAATGGGTATGCATACCCTCGACACCATAGAATGGATGCTGCTCATCATAACGTATCGCCACGCGGTATCATAGGCCTTCTCCAAATCGTAAAATGGTGGGGTGAAATGTTATTTTACAAAGTAATACATGACAGAGCGCACTTTTCGGCCGAGGCGGAGTACCCGAGCGCGACTGGAATTTAGGAAGCTGCACAGTGCTAAAGAAAGGTGACCGCTACTGTCCCAAAAGTATGCCAATCCAATATTTACCAATTTATCCATCACTTTGCAAAGGCAAGAGGTTAGAGAGATTTAGCAAAGGCCAGGCAGGGTAGGATGTTTCCTCCCCAGCATTGCAAAAAACAAGCACTGTAATCATTCGCCAGGAATTTGAGAAGGTAATAACCAATCATATGCTATAAAACAAAGCTAGTAGAAAGGCCAATCCTTGTTTACCTAGGTGTCGAAGCATGTCGTAAGGGATATCGTCTGGGGCAAGGGTGACATCCGCGCAAAGAGAGGGACGGACATTGAAGAGTTCCCCGCCTCTGGGTGTGTAGCCCATTTGGCGGCATTCAGGGACCCTGCAATGTGCTTAGAAAGCTAGCACAGTAGATTTCGGACTGAAGGATGGGGAGAAAACCGTCGCGAAGGAATTTACTACGGACACAAGGTCAGAGATGTGATTCCCATCTTCCTGGTGAAAGGTAGTCTTATGTGAATTCCCCCCGAATACTTTTAAAAGGCTTCCACACTTCCGTAAAATGAGTCCCCTCAGTAAGTAAAGTGACGTATACAAGCCATAAAGTACAGCGACGGTGCTTAAAATGGAAGGGAATATGGATCTCGCGAAAATCGCATGTAAAATCATACGGGCTGCGCTTATACGAGTAGGCATACCGCTTCTCTCAGAGGGGCGTCGTACACGCAACTGACTACCAGGTAAGCTCTCTGCTTGCAAAATGTCCTGGCGTTCAAAGAATAGAAGCCAATTTGGTGGCGATGAGGATACCGAAGAAAAACTCAGCGGCCTCATTTACTTTCCTAAACTTATCGACTGAGATAAGAAATATCAGTCATTTCCACTTATGCGGACCAACATACACGATCCAAGTACCAGCGAAATTGCCTTTCGAGCGGCGGCTAAACAGAGAGAGAGATTTTAATAGGAAAGTGGTCGCTTCCATTTAGGTCAAGATCAACTTTTATCCTAAGTTCGCTTGTGCATCAAGAGAGCACAAGAGCAAAATAAGAAGATGAAGAGGTTCTTTCGAAGAGATACGTGAATTCTTCCACGCTAAAGACACCGATCTCCAGCTCTTAGGCGCACCCGTCTGCCTAGCCCAGATTAATTGTTGAAAGGGTCCCGAAACGCTTGTATTCCGGGGGTGAGCAATGCAAATGAAACACACAGTCTCTTGCAGGCTGATAACTAAATAATAACGGGGAGAGATGTGCTTCCGCAACTCCTCCCCCTTAGCCCGGAGAACATGGCAATTCCAATGAAGAAAAGCGTACCTCGTGGTTATCAGCCATTATTTTGAATGATAGGAAACACAGTCAAGCATGGTACAGGGACATCATCTTCCTCCGATAGCCTTACCAGATAGTAATTGGAAATGGAGGGGGAAACTAAGGAAACCTGGGATCACAAGGGTAGTAATGTGATCTGGCTCTCTGACAGCCGCAGTTCCAGAACATTCAAGTGCACTTCTGGGCTTTGTATCGCATAAAGAATGTCAGGTCCGGTCGATGTTTATATGTGGCTAAAATTCATCTCCGTTAAATTTTGCATATTTTTTAAGCATTAAAAATTATAAAACACATAAAAAATAAAAACTTTCATCAGTCTGTTGATGTTTCTTTTAAATGGTTAAATCTTTACAAATTATTGAATATTCTTTTGGGTTTCATATTGGGCTCAAGATGGTATTTAATCAGGGATATAAAATGATGAGAAATTATAAAAGAAAAAAAAAGAGGTGAAAGGAGAATAGAAATGGGAAAAAAATAACGTAATCAAAATGGCAACTATAAACGAACAAAGGTTAAGTATTCCATATAAGAAAAATAAAAAATAAATGTCAACATGCAGAAACAAATATCCCTCGGCTCAAAATCAATAATATAACGAACCGACTTTAGTGAAAACGGTTTCATGCTCTGTTTTTCTGAGAAGACACAAGCTCAATCTGCTCAAGATGTGGGGAAAATACCCCTCCCCCTAAAATCATCTGAAGTAAAAGGAGTCGAAAGAGCTTAGGGCGAGAACTCAGGTTTGAAAGACGGGGAAGGCGGGGAGGGGGACAATACTCGTTTAATGTTCGAAGAAAAGAAACAAACTAAAACTGAAAAATAGAAGAGAACGTACCGAAAATGAGGGAAAGTATAATTTTTTTCCCGGAATTGAAGTGGCTTAGGTTAAGAAATCGTGGAATTAGTTTGCCACAAATCTGGAGAGAAATTCTTGAAAGAAAGAGAAGTAGCGAACTGTCGGTAACCTTTTCTATTCTAAGAAAATGTAAATAATTATTTCGTAACAAAGAAGTAAAGAAAAAGTAAAAGAATAGACAACACAATTATGTGCTTAATCGCTGGAAAGACCGACAATAGAATTATTAACCCCCCAAAAAATTAAACAACAAAAGTAACACAAACATTCATTCGTTGTTTTCATATTTGCGAGAGTACAACTCTTGAATGATCACTTCCCCATCTCGAATCACGTGAGAAGAGCAAGACTAACTCAGGCAAGCAAAGCAGTCGAATCATCTGTATCTCCCCAAATCTAGCCAATCTCATATATAATATTGTATTTGTAGCACTATCACGCAAACGCCCTCTAGCGAGAATCGCTCGCATTTTATACATGCATAGCGCTCAAGAATGGAACGGGTATAAAACTTAAATATTATATTAATAGAAAATGTATATTTTCCTTTGGGAATAAATCGTTTATATTATAATTAAACTTAAAAGTGGTTTCTTTGTTATTTCATTTTGACGCGGAACTTCTACGATTTGAATAATTTAATAATGGATCATAGGAAAATAACAAATGCATTCAAAGATATCATTAAGGCAATGAAAGCTGATCGGTGTTTGTCGTTGAATAGATTCACCCTCATGAGTTTGTAGTGGTTGTTGTTTGTTGAAAAAAACGAATAAGTATAAATTTCTATGTACACTATATTGTATGACGGAGTGGATAGAGAGGAGGGAGTCAAATGCATAGTTTAGTCATAGATTTCGGTGTTAAGCAAAGGTGTGTAATATCACCGGTTTTTTTTTTAATGTGTCAATGAACAGTGGAAGAAAATTGATAGAAGAGATGAGTTTGGTGAGAAGGTAACATTCGGGTATTGAAAACCTTGCCGGAAGCTGATGATCTTGTGCTGGTAGCGGGATCTGAGAATGAATTGAAGTCAATAAATGAATCTTCGGCAGTATGTGTAAGCAGAGTGGTCGGGAGATGAATATCGAAAAGAATATTGAATTAGTAGTTGATGATGCAGCTGTTGAAACCTGTATCTATAAAAGGTGTGGAATTAGATTACATGAATAAATTTAAATTGTGTTTATCCCGAACCACAAAGAGGGCATTTCACTCAGAAAACTTGTAATGGAAGATCTGTTAAGAAAGTGATGGAGATATAAGAAATGAAAATGTGTGGAAGATATATATTCCCTTTGCAGGCAATAAGGACGAACAGCCAAATGTAAATCTAATGTATGGAAAGTTAAGAAGATAACACAGGTTATCAAGCAAATGATAATGGTTTAATTCTTTAAAATGGTTAACGGCTTCACTAAAGTGTGTCGATTTAGATAACCAAACGGTCACTAAAAATAACGCCTTTGGCTTGTTAACACAAAATGTACCATTGCGATTTCACATAACTTTTTATCGTATAAAATTCCTCACATATGGAATAGAAGACCCTCTCAAGTCACCAAAAGCACCCAGAGTAGCTCTTAGCGGTTTTGCCTCTCCGTAATTCTAAATTAACTAAGAAAATTGATTGAAAATATGGTACTGAAATCTAAATGTAATGGCAGAATAAGAGAGGTTGGCAGAGAAAAAGATATAGCGTAATTCTAACACTATTTTCTATTACGATCAGAGATTAATTACCGGCATCTCTGCCAGGCATTTATTAATTGAGCAAATTGCTACTATAAATTGAGGAAGTTGATGAAATTACTCTCTAATCAAAAGTAACAATAAACGCTTGATTTTTGTACATTATTTATAACAAGGTATATTATGAATTAACGATGAATTACTAATTTATACTACAGCGAATTAATTTCATTGTGATTGAATTTGTTGAACATTGAATTCAGTTGTTTCATTTTGATTGATTTAAGTGTATTTTAAATACCTCAAAATGGTAATAGCAGAATTACTCGGAAAGTAATATATTACGAACAGGAGCAATTTTTTAGGCTGAGAAGTGTGGAGAGAATCCTTGTAAAGATTTCAGTCTTCTCTTTGAGGAGCTCACAGAAGATGCAGATACCATGAACTTGTGTGTTATTTGGTCTTAGACCAAGGAGGCAGTCCTCCAGGCGAGGAGTGGCGCCGAGATATTGGAATAGAACTGTTTGAATGAACACTATTTTGCAACTCTCGATTGCACGCCCTTGAGAATAGGTCCGAGATTTCTTAAGGTTCTGAATGCCCTCAAGCCATGAAGAACTAACTTAGTCGGGTATTTAAAGAAGGAACGTACCCCTGCGGTTGGGTGAGCCCACGTGAAGGTTAAGCTCGGTGATGTTGAGTTACTCTGAGAGCGTCTGAGGAAGGGTCTGGACGTCCAACCCAAGTATTTTTTGTGGGAATTTTTAAAGAGGGGCGGGGAGAAGGAGTTCCAATGGGTACAGAAAGCTTTTGGTTCGCCATATGCAAGTTGAAAGTGGCGTGATGCTTCTTATCGCTCAAGCCCAGCTAGGCTTACGAACACTAGGCTCTACGTGTGGCGTATGTGACGTCCTCATAGCTTGCCTGAGACCCCACCGGGGCGGATGGGAGTATTACTTAAGAGGTCTGTGCCATTACAGGTGGATTTACACCGAGAGAATACCGGCGAAAAATGGGTATCCCAACTAAGCAAAGAGAGAATATGGAGTCGATTTAGATAGGTATGTTTGAAGACCCATGACTCTTAAGGTGATCCTTGAACATGACAAGATACTTGGGTTTCGATAGTCATGCTCACTTCTTATTCTGATTGGGATGCCAAACCAGGGTCTGTTGCCGGGGTAGACGGGCTGGGAAAAGTACATTCCTGATCCTATCTATTTTTTGCTAGTTTTGCTTCCTAGTGTATTAATGCAAGCTTAGCCACAGCTTGAGTTATATACTAGGGTGATGATTATGAGAATTTGACCAACATGAGGCTACATAATTCCCTAACCATTCACAAGAGGGGTTTAATTCCCACCTCTGATTATCTACTTATTATTCTAATTACTTCATGGCAATGCTCTTTCAGGTTTGACATTGTAATATTTTCCTTCCTGATCTTTTACACTTATTCCTTCGTCTTCCTTTTCTTATTCTCACTTCCTCCTACTACACAGCATTAAACTCTTTAAAAATGCATAATTTAAAAAGAACATATATTTTTTTCTTGGCCAGATGAAATCAATCCAATTAAGTGATAATTATTATAAAGTTATTGTGCTAATTAATTAGGGCTGTAGCCACTCAACAAAAAAATATATTTATATATATGCAAATTGTGAAACGGATTACCAGCATTTTTCTTAAATTATGTCAAAGAAGAGAAATACTAAAATAAATATTGAAACAATGAAAAATTAATCGGTTATATTTGTATAATTTACCGTAAAAATAAGTTTTGTGCAAATAACAAATGGAAAGATTAAAATAGGCTCATTGATTATGTTACCTTACGTGGACTCTGCAAGGTCATTTAGTATGGATATCAACGTTTGTAAATCAAGAAGCACAAGAAAACAGTCTGGAATCTTCGTCCGTGCTCCAGTGCATGGTTGGATGGAGCATTAATCCACGCGTCAAACCTGTATCTTCGGTTAGAAAAAAAACAACTTAATAAATCATTGGTTTAACTTGAAAGATTTAGCGACAGTCTTTAACATATTTATGTGGTTTTAAACCCGGCATTTTGGTATAATAGCCCTATTAATACAAAAATTAAACGGATATTTAGATGCGGCTGCGAAAGTATGACAGTAATTACAAACATGAGAACAAAAGAATGTCGACCAAGGATTGTTTCTCCATGCAAAAATTACAGATAAATAAATTGAAATATTTTCATACAAAAGATTTCTAAAAATGTTATTTCTTTTGGAACGTAACAATATGTTATTTTTTAAGTCAACAGAATGAAAATTTATGAGGGCGAAAATTATTTTATTTTGAGGGTCTTTCATTATTCTTGAGGCGGGGTTTCGTAAGACCAAGGCCTAAACTATCAGGCAATCTTGGTTAATGAAAGCTTATGTTATATAATTCATTTTTATGTTGTTTTTTTTATATTTATTCTATTTTCACCTCTTATCTCCCTTTATTTTTGTACACACCTGTAGTAGTATGGAGCGTAAAACTTGAAAAGAAAAGTTTAGAACATCATTTCAACGAGCAAAGGAGTTCCACCAATACATGACGATTGTTGAGGCGAGGCTTTTAGCCTTCTCAGCTTATATATATATATATATATATATATATATATATATATATATATATATATATATATATATATATATATATATATGATAGTAGAAAAGAAAGAAATTGGATGCGAATGAGCAATGAGACAAGTCGTCTTCACTCAAATGCTCTGGTATATACAATTTGTATGGATTCTATTTGTTTGCTTTCAAAATTCACCTGATACTCGATCTGCTAACACCTCTTTCCACAGACAACCGTCGTGTACGTTTTCTGGGACTCCCTGTAAGCGCTGTAAGTATCGTAGCTGTTGTGTCTTCATCGGTGGCTGCACGTCTCGGACCACTTCGCGTTGATCTGCAACATTTCCAGTTTTCTGAAACTTGTTAATAAGTTTTGCCACCGTGTCGTGTGTGATGTTCGTTCCATGTTTCCTCTTAAAGTTCATCGCAACCATGCAATTGCTCACCGACCCAGCCATCAGTACGATTTCAATTCGTTGCTCTTTCCTCAAACGCATATTCTAGGGTATCTGAAACTTACGGCCCACCCTTTATATATATATATATATATATATATATATATATATATATATATATATTGGAGTAAGAAGCCGATGGCAAATAAATAGACAGTATTCATTATCTTTATTTTCCCTGATTAAGTTTCAAGCAAAGACGTGCTCATCTTCTGGCCTAATAAATTAAAGGGGTAAGTAGAATTATATATATATATATATATATATATATATATATATATATATATATATATATATATATATATATATATATTTATATAAAATACGTGTGCGGGTTTTTTTGTTTTTATTTTTCCTGAATCATTTTTCAGTTCATTTGTAATTCTTGTCCTCTGGTTCGGTCGTTCGTCTATCTACTACCACTTTTCCTTATCTGAGTAAAAAAAGGTCTAGATGCCATCTTTGATTTCCTTGGTAAATCCATCCTCGATAGAAATGCGTTAGCGAGATGGATTTAGTAAAAGTGCGATGCACAGAGAGCCATGAAGCAACATTGCATTTTAGGCCCAATTGAAAAACTTGTAATTGTTTTATTGATTTGTTTACTATTTAAATTATACAATAAGATAATATTAATTTTCAAAGTTACTGTCCTGTTATTAAAGTAGTCGCTACATATTCATTAACTTCATTTATGTTATTTTAGATAGTTATTGTATGTTTATAATTTCAATGTTGAAAATATGATGCGTGAGATATTTTCACCTAAATTTTCAGAGCCAGATTCTTTTCCCTCGAAAATCGCGTTTGTTCCAGCGCATGCGTGATAGAGACCATCTAAAAGCAGAACCAAATTTAAAAATTAGATTACAAAAGAGAGAGAATCAGTTTTTTAATGTAAAATATTTATAGATTCAGTAGAGATGCGTACCATCCGCTTGCACTAAAGCTCAACCACACATTTTCATTTACCTAAAATAACGGAAAAGTATAGACAAACTTACCTTATTAACTATACTCAACCAGTCTTCGAGAAATAAGAGATTACAGTCTTAACGGGGGAATACGATGAGGATGGTATATATAAATGTTGAAGAAATAGCTTTATATCCCCCTGAAATTGATAGCATATCTCATCGGCGTACCATTTCATAAAATCGCGCACCTTAATTTTATATCCAAACATGCATATAATCACTTTAGCATCTCTCATTTCATTAACGTATTCAGAATATAAAATGCAGATTTATTTTTCATGTTTCTTCAAATCGGTCTGATATATTCAAGATATACATCTATTGGCTGAGGCCTATTAGGGTGTCTTTCAATGTTTATACATGTAAGCATCTTTAATATCGCAGTACTCTAAGGAAGTGAGTATGTCTTTAGCCCTGGCAAAATTCACAGGGCATTTATTGCTACATTCATATATGAAATCGGCGCTGAGTATATTGATGTCTATCAGATCACGTAAATGGCCATCGAAATCAGATGAGGAATAACAAAAAATATTGCACTGTACTCTTTTGCCTACGACGTCTTTCACCGTAAAATAACTTAAGACTCGTGGTGGACTAATCTAGGTATGATTATTCATAATTAAGAATAACCTATCAAACAAGTAAAAAAATAAGATAGCCTAAGATAAGCAAACGGTTCCGCCGGGTGGAATGGTAATGTTATGTGGAAAAAAAGTTAGTAAATTCTTGTATCAATGTTTGAAAGAGTTGCCAGGATTGTGAATAATTAATAGTTATCAATTTCATATTAATAATTAATTATCTATCAATTAATATATGTTGGAATATACAACATATTATTTCACAAATATTTTTGTCCACCGCGTGAAAAGATTTGAACACATTATAATTGTTAATCTGTTCTATGTGTAATAAACTACACACTTCAATACAAGGTCATACAGGCATTTTCATGTATCTTTCCACTGATTGGATCTTGTTCCGCACTCAATTTTGATAGACCCTAACTCTCAGCCTGCGAAACTGGCCCTAACGACGCCTCTGATGGCGGTGTATGAAGGTCATCTTGGTTTACAAGCCTTTATTAATAGCAACGTACTGTTAGTTGCTTTGATTACCTTCCCTGACTAGAGGAAACAAGGATCGATTCCTAAGTTATAAGATAGAGTATCATATTCTGAAGTATTTAAATTATAGCAGGAAAGCGTAAGAATAAACCTGTTTATTTTCTTATTTTTGTCAAAACGGAGGCTTTCCTCTATCAAGCGACGAATTTGAATCATTCTGTACAATTGCAGACATGTATCAATATTTTAGTGATTAGCAAATTTGGAAACTCTTAAACCGTTACATATAATTCACTACAATTGTTATTCTGCTTTAGGTTATTTTCATTACTCGATTGTGGTCAGTCTTGGCCATAAAACATTTTGACACTAAGTAATTAGCTAACCCTGATACTAAACTTTAGAAGTGAATTTAGTAAGATATATGTATGTAAAATCTTTGTTTTTTGATAATTACGTTTTCATTCATTTCAACATTTTAGTAATTAAAATGATCGAGATAATTACAATAGCTTTCTCTAGTACTCATCCTTATAATAAAGTAAATACAATACAAACCACATGTATTAGTGAAGTAGTTCTGACATCTAAATGGATTAATAGCAATGTATCTATTTAAACGCTAAGATTTCTGCTGTACTGTTATGATATTGAAGACAGAGGCTCTCAAAATAAAACACTACATTAGGTTCTACAAAAAATGAAACCCAATATGAGCCAGGTTGCTATAATTATCCTAATTTATTATATAGACAGCCGGTAATTTTAAAGGTAAACATAAATTCAATTGTCGAATTTTTTAACAAAATTTTCTCCATATCCAGACCCATGATTCATCTATTTCAATGATCAATTTAAATTCAGCATAGATTACTAGTGTTATCGGGTTGATTAACGGGGATCTAAATTGTAATTGTAGAGAAAGGGTTTTGGCTGAATAGGATTAAAACACTCGCCACTTCACGTAGAACTTTGATCTTGATTTTAATTCATGCAAATATTTTTATTTTTAAGATTTTTTTTCATAAGTGCTTCTGATACTTTTCCCAACTGCACAACATGCAAGAGATTTTTAAAGGCTGTTGAATGCCCAAGCTGAAAAGAGGTCTATTTCCTCTAAGTAATCAAGTTCAATTGGTCTTTCGATTTTATTTGCGTTAATATATGTATTTTTTTTACTTATAATTGAATGTTTAAAATCAAAGAGGGAACTGTCATAGCTACGATAGAAAGATTTATGCTCTACCATTCCAATAACCAAACATGTCGGTAGATTTCTCATGAAAATATTATTAATTAACTTTGTGTTTATTCCGTTCATATTCGTGTTTTTAATTTGTATACGAGTAATTAGATACTTTGCTCTTGTTTTTAGCAAACCTTTTTCAATCTCCATTTACGCAGAGGATGACGAAAGTAATTTTCTTACATATAGAAAACTTTTCATTATTTGAATTTTAGCTTCTATTTCGAAGGATGGTAAAAGGATCAGACGAACCGAATAATTTTAACTTTAGTGATAGCGCGTTCAACAATAACTTGTATTGTTAAAATAAATCAGCATGTATTTTATCATATACGTCAATCAACTTTTTTTTTATAGACTTACTATACCTCTCTTTCACATTAGTTGAATTCGAGTAATACCTGGTAGTCGAAAGAAGCGTTGATTTTTCTTCTTTAAAGTTATTACCGATTGCGGAGATAAACTTTCATTTAAATACACCTCCATACTGATAAAGAGCGTATATAGAATATTATTGGCGGGAAAGCAACTTCACTATCCTCAAATATAACTCCATCTGATTTTATAACTCGGGCTTTTATGTAAAAGTAAATATTACCTGTATTTATAAAATGCTCGCCACTTCCCGATACATAATATTCAATTGTTGTGAGACCTGTAGATATATTACTTACCGGGAATATGAGCACAAGTTAGTATCGGTAATGAAGGTCTGAGTCGGTGGAAGTGAGAACAATTCTAACTCCGTCTTCGAACAAGGGGGGAAACTAAATTGGTGAAGACCATAAATTTTATTTGTGTTTACTAAACTGAAAAGGAAATTTTAATGATGAGAAAGAGTATGAATTTAATGATTTATATTTGAAAGAAAAATAACTTCATTGCAATTTGCTTTCCTCATTTTCACTTTCATTCTCTTTATATTATTTCTGTTAGTTTTTATTCTATTATCACTGGATAGGTAGCTGCAGTGAAAAATACTGCAATACTGGTTTTTATTACTTTCACTTGATATTTTACCATTTTTCTAGGATTCTTCCCTTGTATAATATCCTGCATTGTGGCTGAACCAAAATTTATTGCTTCGCCCCCCCAAAGTACTTAGCACCATCTTTAAAAATGGATGCAGATGCAAAGAAAGAGCCAAGCTCTAGTTTCTTATACCTCTAAACACACGTAAGTGACTCAACATTAATTGCTTACGAGATGAATGACGGAAGGAAAATGGATACTTATTTCCCTCAGCTCACTTTATAGACAGATATATTGATTTTAACTGTGCAGAGCTGTGGTTCATATGGTAAGAACTATTGAAAATTATACTAAAGGATTCATTATTACTCGGGGTGTGTAGAATACGCAATAAACGGCTTTGCAGGCCGCCAACAATTTGGTGTTTTATAACATAAGATTAAATTTTGTAGTTTTAGGATATCAGATTAATTTACAAAAGTTAATACTGTATACAGTGATGCGAGGTGCTGCCGATTATCATTTCGAGGCTCTCTATGGAACCCTCTAGAAAACCAAACCGATGAATGGATGAAGATAGATTTTTTTTCTTAACGACGTGACCGTAAACGGAATTGTAAAACATAGTCTTTGATATGTTTACTCCAATGGGTCGCGGTAAATTTATTATCCTAAATCCTGTGAGCTGTATTTTCCTTCATCTTGAAATGTTTTGCTTTTATTAAAACCTCAGCATCTCTATAGAATCTTTTATCTACCAAGATTTCGTCACTCATATATCGGATACAATTAATCTTCGATAAACCTTATTTATGTTACTGTATATATGATTGCATGTTTCGAATTTTCAAGGTTGAAAATGTGGCCCGTAAGTTGAAACTTGTATAACCCGATTTCACACTGCGAACTCTCTGTCACGATCGGTTTATTCATCTCTACTACATAGTCAGACATGATGATTTTCATAGAGGAAGATGGAGGTAAGGTGATGTAGAAACTCTCCGACTCTATTTTTGTGAATGATCATTGAATAATCTCTCTCTCTCTCTCCCTGGCGTGTAATTATTGACCGTTCCCAGTGCCCGTTGACGGGTGCTTATGGTAGCATTGGTCCGAGGTGACGGCCCTTTGTTCCCATGTTGGTTGCCAGGCCAATAAAAAGCCTTGGGTCGAGTTCCTTGGTGTGGCGGGATATCCATTGAACGCTACTCCGAGATCCTGGCCTTTGTGAAGGGAACTAGTAGGAGTTTAGTAAGGGGCGTGCTTCGTTGTTGTTCACCTGGTGACAAATCGAATGCCCCTTCGGGGACAGTCAGCGCTGCTTGGTTGGGAGCCACGGCACGCCGAGGTTTGACGACTCGGTCAGACGAACAGCAGCACATGGAGCGTGCCTTCTGAAAGATCCGAAACCTCTCCGATCGATAGGTGGGAGCGACTCACGCGGTGAGAACTCACCAACCCCCCTTTTTTTATCATTGCTGGTCACGAGTTTTCAGAGAGAGAGAAAGCGCTCAAAATGACAGGCAAAAAAGGTCCCGTTCGTCTCAAACACAACTGTGCAATATGCCAGTTAGAAAAGTGGTGCGTTGACTTTCCGGAGGGCTGCTACTCAAAATGCAGCCCTGAAAGTATCTGCACTACTTGCATATTGACGCGAGAGGTGGAGAAATTAAAAGACCTCTATAGAGCCTCAGAGGAGAAAGCTAAGGTCCTTGAGAGAAAGTTGGAGAAGCTCGAAGCCCTTAACGCAGCTCAGGTTCGATGCCTAGAAGAGGCTCCGCCCACTGACGTGTCGGAATCCCCTGGTAACCAAACGCATATTCCGGCATCATCTGAGGCTAAGCTAGCTGAGGCGAGAGAAAAAGAGAAAAAGAAGAAAGGAGAAACGAAGAAAAAAAAGAAAAAGAATAAAGTTGAAACAAAAGTAGTACCAAAAATAGAAGAAAAACAGATAAAGAAGAAGAAAAAGAAAGATAAGAATGTGGAGAGTAAAGAGGAAAAGGGAAGGCCTCTTCCACAAGGGAAGATCCCGTCTTCAAAGACCAAGTGTCCGAAGGTCACCCTCATTGGTGACTCGCAAACACGGAATCTGCAGCCGCTGCTAGCGGCCCGCCTTTGCACTAGCGTGAAGGTAAGCTGCCTGTCAGGACGGGGTAACCACAACATCAGAGTAGAGGCAGAGAAAGCTCAGATTTCTGAGAATTCAGTTGTTGCTCTGATGGTGAGTGGCAACGACCTCTACCTCAGAGGGGGTAAGGTTGGCCTCAGTGGTAAGACCATCCAAACGGTGATGGGAGCCGTGGATGACATAGGGCTTAAAACCCTCAAACGTGTGGTGTTTGGGATGCTTCCAAGAAGAGGTCCATCCCGAACCGCTCACGAAAGAAACATCGCAGTGAACAGAAGGTTGGCGGATTTCTGCACGGCAGAAGGAGTCTTCTTCGTGGACCCCTATCGTACCTTTATCGGTAGAGACGAACTCTACCAAAGGGACGGGGTACATCTCTCCTTTAAAGGGAAGGCCTTTTTCGCCAACCTGATTCAAGATGTCGTGGAACGCACCCAAAGGAGCGTTCGAAACAGAGCGAAAGCGGACGTGCGCCAGCATGCCCGTGTCACTCCTGGAACGACCTTCTCGGAGGTCGTCAAAAAGGGTGTGACCACGAAAACAGAGAAGCCGAGAAACCAAAGAGCGTATGGAGTCCTACACTAGGGGACTCCCTCAAAGTTATTCTGTTCAATGCGAGGTCAATCAGTAATAAGTTTCTTGAGCTCCGTGGCCTCGTCGTAAAAGAGGAAGCTGAGATGGTGGCCATAACGGAGTCGTGGATAAAAACCTCAAGCCGAGATTTTGAAGGTGAATTCACGATTCCCGGTTACCAGCTCTTCCTGAAAGATAGGCCAGACAGAGAGGGTGGCGGTGTGATGTCGTATGTCAATGATACGGATTGCAACATCGTATCCGACCATGAACTACTAGGTGTTGACCTAGAGATAGGTCCTGCCAAATACAGGACCCTGATGCTTTATAGACCTCCTGCCAAACTCGTTGAAAAGGATAGAGATCTGTACCAGCTACTAGGAGAACTTGTCGAAGACAAGGTGTGCATCGTCATAGGGGATTTCAACACACAAGTTGACTGGGAAACCAGAGAACCTTGTGGCGAGAACGCACTACTCCTGGAGTTCGCGAACAACGAGTTTCTCACTCAATGGGTGAGAGAGCCAACGAGAGGAGACAATATCCTTGACTTGGTTTTCACCTCTGAGGATGACATCGTTGAGGACCTCTCTGTTGGCGAAGAGGTCGGTGGCAGTGACCACCGACTAATTAGATTTGTAGTCAAAGTCCCGAAGGCAGGGCCTGCAACTAGTAAATCGAGGAAACTCGATTTGAAAAGAGCGGACTTTGCAGGTCTTCGTGCTGGACTGACTGACGCGAGGCTAGAAGTGTGCGATGTTGTTAAAGACTCGTGGAACAGTTTCAAAACCACATTCATGAGTCTCTAATCGCGTTTCATCCCTCTGAAATGTCCCCGTCGGTCTTCTGTTCAACCAAAGTGGTTTAATCGAGAAATCGGCCAACTGCTTAGGAAGAAGAGAACTATGTACCCGAATCGAAGATCTCGGGTGACTTTGACGAATACCCTAGGCTAGTCAGGAGAGTGAAGTCCAGCATAAGGGCAGCTAAGCGGTCTGAGGAACTCCGAGTGGCGAGACTCTGTAAAGAGAATCCCAAGGAGTTTTTAGGATATGTGAACAGCTGTAAACCAATCCGTCGAACGATTGGCCCTTTGCGAAATAAGGAGGGGGCATTAAAGCACTTAGATGCAGAAAATGCTAACCTCCTCAACGACTACACCTCTTCAGTGTTTACTGAAGAGTGTGGTCCCATCTCCCAGCCGACGGATTCCTACTCGGGGAAAAAGCTGGAGGATATGGACTTCACCGAAGGGGAAATAAAAAAGTGGATCAGTGACCTAATGACGAATAAGTCACCTGGCCCGGATGGGTTTCTATCTAAAGTGTTAAAAGAAGTGCGCGATCAAGTGTCACGACACCTGAGCGCAATCTTCAACATGTCAATCCGAACCGAATGCGTTCCTAAAGACTGGCGTGAAGCGGAGGTGACTCCTATCTTCAAGAGAGGAGCCTGAAGCCAACCATCAAATTACCGACCTATCAGTCTGACTTCGATAGTTGGTAAACTCATGGCAAGCATCATGGTGGACAAAATGACGTCGTATTTAGAGTCAAACCTGCTACTGAAGAGTTCCCAGCACGGTTTCCGAAGGCAACGGTCATGCCTGACGAACCTTGTGGAATTCTTCCACTTCGTCTTCAGTGAGCACGATCGGGACAAGGCGGTGGATGTGGTGTACTTAGACTTTCAGAAAGCCTTTAATAAGGTACCACACCGCCGCCTTCTCCGGAAAGTGCGAGCGCTGGGTATAGACGGAAAAGTAGCCGGCTGGATCGAGAACTGGCTAAGTGGCAGACGGCAACGGGTGGTGGTGAATGGACAGGCTTCTAAGTGGGTGCCCTTTACTAGCGGGGTGCCTCAAGGTTCTGTCCTGGGACCACTACTATTCATCATCTACCTCAATGACATGGATGGTGACATGGTTGCCAAGATTTCCAAATTTGCCGACGATACCAAGCTTGGTATAAACGTTGCAAAGGATGGAAATAATGCCCGCCTGCAGGAAGATCTTGGGAAGATTGGGGAGTGGTCGGACACGTGGAAAATGCCTTTTAACGTGAACAAATGCAAAGTGATGCATATCGGCCACAGAAACCCCCAATCTCAGTATATTCTTAAGGGCACTGCTCTTGAATCTTGTGACACTGAGAAGGACTTGGGTGTAACTATTACTAGCGACCTCAAGTTCTCGAAACAGTGCATCGAGGCAGAGAAGAAAGCCCAAAGGATGTAAGGCTACATAAAGCGCCAGTTTGGATACCATAACAAGGAGATAGTACTTTGTCTGTACAGCTCCCTCGTTCGGCCGCACCTGGAGTATGCCGTACAATTTTGGAGTCCTTCGTTTCGAAAGGATATCGAAAGGTTGGAACGCGTACAACCAGGGCAACCAAGCTGGTTCCCTCTATCCGATAGACTAAGGGAATTAAATCTGTTCTCGCTGGAAACCCATAGACTGCGTGGTCAGCTCATCGAAGTTTTCAAAATACTTCGAGGGTTCGACAATGTTGACTACCGGGATATTTTCACACTGAGTGAGAATAGAACGCGCAATCACGGCTTCAAACTTGAACTGAAGCATTACAACCGCAATCTGTGCGGAAATTTTTTTCACTTACAGCATCTGTGGTAAGTGGAACGCATTTCCAGTGGAAGTTGTCAACAGTAAATCTGTTGACCAGTTCAAGTCAAGACTAGACAAAGTCTTAAAAGGCGGCCGTTTAGGGACGCAAAACAATTGAGCAGCCATGTGCCTGCTCGATTGCTAGTACAAAGGTACCCTCTTTGAATGGACCGTAAGGTCTCCTAGGGTACCTTCTTTCCTTGTTACTCCTGCTTACTCTCTCTCTCTCTCTCTCTCTCTCTCTCTCTCTCTCTCTCTCTCTCTATATATATATATATATATATATATATATATATATATATATATATATATATATATATATATATATATATATATATATATATATATATATATATATAAACTTAGATATTACTATTGAGATGATAGCGATAGAATTGATCGCAAATAGTAATAAAATAATTAAATAGCTTCCCCCCCCCTTCCTCTGACCAATCACTCTTCTCACTTCCCTCCAACTCCCCCTCCCCCTCTCTCTCACACACAGTCTCACACACTCACTTTCAAACTCTTTTATACACCTCCCCTTCTCTCCCCCCATCACTCACTCTCACTCTCTCTTTCACTCTTCTCTTCCTTTTCCTCCATATATACCCCTTTGTTCATCTATCCCCCCTTCTCCTTCTCTCTTTCTCTCCTCCCTATCCCCTTTATACAGAGGCTAGAATAAAGAATTTTAACTGTACAAGTCTCCTGGTCCAGATGGCTTTCCCCCTAGAATCCGTCGGGAAATGAGCGGCGAGGTTGGGCCACAAGTTACTGCAATCTTTAACGAATCGCTAGATACGGGTGAGGTGCCAGAAGACTAGAGGACGGACTTGGACATATGAAGTGAGGAATATAGTAATAGAGGATTTTAATAGGAGAAATAGTGGGTATATATTTTTGGTATATATTTTTTGTGCATATATACCTAAGTGTATATATATATATATATATATATATATATATATATATATATATATATATATATATATATATATATATATATATATATATATATATACACTTAGGTATAACTATAAATATGAATATGAACCACGGAAGGAAACTGAATAAAAAGCAGATTGGAGTTAGTACTTTCGTCTATTCGACATTCTCAAACTCAATGGTAAGGAAATATAAGACAAAATGTTGACCTCATCCCAAGGAAACGTGCTTTGTATAAATACTGGCTGTCTTATTTTTTCTTACGATTGAGTTTGAAAATGTCGAATAGACGAAAGTACTAACTCCAATCTGCTTTTTATTCAGTTTCCTTCCGTGGTACATATATATATATATATATATATATATATATATATATATATATATATATATATATATATATATATATATATATATATATATATATATATATATATATAATTAGGTAAAAGGCCATGTTGTATGCAGGTACTATTGAAGTCCTCAGCTGTGGCAGCATTATTAATTTCAACTTGTATTTTCTTAATAATTCTTACAAGTTTTTAAACGGAGTCTTCGAGGCGAGAAAAATCCGCGAATGACATTTTTTATTCTTAAACCTTTTTCGACCGTGTTAGGTCATCTTCAAGGAATGAACAGAAATGGAATTAGTACAATTTGATGTAAGAGTGTAGGTGTGGGTAGGGGATAAAGAAAGGGTGTAGGGACAGATAGCGGAAAATAGACAAGTGGTGAAAAGAGAAAGAAGTGTGGTAGGGCGCAAAGAGATGCTAAGAGCTTGGTGAACAGGCCTATCGCTTTTAAATATTTTTTGTTTTGTGGTTCTTTTGTTGTCTTTGAGTTAGTTTATATAATATAGCGTTCAAGCCATTTGTCTTAAAAAAAATTAATGTTCTTGGGTATGATATGCGCCTCTGCTGTTGTGGTAATAAATTACTTTAATCACTTTAGTATTGTGCTTAGTGTCTTTGTGCTTAGTGGGTGTAAATCGTGTCATTTGTTATTTTTTGGATGTCTTTTTCTGTATTTTGGGGTCTTCATCGGTGATTTCTTTAGAAATCGATAAGGTTTCACAATTGGGTAATCTTTTTCTTGGTCGTTTTTATTTGGTCCGGGTAAAAACATTCTTATTTTCATGCTTAGAACGGCACTTCTGCTATGCGAGCTAAAAGCCCAGCGGAGCTCAGAAATCTGACGCAACTTATGCCTCTTCTATTCGGGTTAATCATTTGGACGATATCATCGTCTAATTCTCGATTAACCATTTCCTGCATATTCCTTGTCCATTCTTCTATGGCAACGTTAATAGGACTTATCCCCGCCTCCCGGTGCAGCTCTTCCTGGCGTCTTCTCTCTCGCCTGTATGTACCTGTAATTAGGTACATACATTTATTCTGCATCACTTGTAGTTTCCTCTTTTGTGTCTTTGAGACACATGAGAGGGCGGAAGCGTGGTAGAGCAGCGTCGATCTTACAAGTGCATTTTAGATTTTTTCTTATTGCTTTCACGAAGTGGCCTCAGTGATCCTCTCTTGGACGTGCTTCTTGTACCCGGTTGAAGTAATCTTCATTTCGAGTACATTACACTCCGTGGTGTAGAGATAACGTCTATCCCCCACCATGACGTCATAAAGTAGTCTCCTGCCTAGGGGAACTACTTTGAACTTTTCCTGGTTGATGCGGATCTTCCACCGGGCCTCGTCGGTGTTAAGGTTTTCAATTTCTGCTGCTGTCATGCGAGCTTGCCAAGGCGCATTCCACTATGGACAAGTGATAATCTGGGAGAAATCATTGGCGAATTAAATGTCGAGGCAGGTGGGGCTTACAGGGGCTGGGATATCAGCGGTGTAAATCAAGTAGAGAGTGGGGGACAGGCGCTCCCCCCCCCTGCGGAAGGCCGGCAGTGAGGGGAAAATTTGGTCCGTCCGTGCACCCTAAACTGATGTACGCCGCTCTCTCCATGACAGTGTCACATAAAGTTCTTTCTAGGTTTTCACTTAGGCCCAGTCGTAAGATCTTGTACTGCATTCCCCGTTGCCAGACCTCATCAAACGCCTTTGATACACCCCGACAAACAATGTTCACGTAACTTCTTTCCAGTTTTGCTTGGGCTAGTTTTTCCGTGATGACATTAATCGACATCTCCTTACTTTGCTTCCTCCTAAACCCGAATTGATGTGGGTTGAAGAGGGATGTCTCTTCCAGATGAGACACCAGTCTTCGGTTGAGGATCTTCTCGAAAAGCTTCCCGCCAAATTCTAGAAGTGAAATTGGCCGGTAGCTCTCCTTCAATGTTGGGTCCTTTCCATGCTTAGGCAAGAAAATCATCTTAGCCGTTTTATAAGCATCTGGAAAATATCCCGTTTCAGACAGGCGTTATATATCCTTCTCATCACTACGATGACATTGGCTGGTGCCTTTTTAAAGTTTAACTTTGTAAGCTCCGATTGTCCTGGGACTTTTTGTCGGAATGAGCGGAACGCGCCGAGTAGTTCTTCTTCGGTGATCTCGGAGTGTCCGTCGCGCTGTCTATCCACCTGGTGGTGAGGGTGCGTCTTATGTATTTGTTCGTTAAGCTCGTCTATGATGTTGCTTTCAAACTCTAGGTCATAGTCTTCGTTTTCCTCCCCAGTTATACTGAAGATGTTTTCCCAATAACTTCGGAATATCTCTTCAATTCTTCCTTCTTCCATTTCGATGTTTCCATCTTCTTTTTGTAACTCGATCTTCTTCTTCCCAGTCGATCCTTGGAGATTTCTGATCTTTTTCCAAAAATCTTTGGGAGTTGCTTCGTGATTGAGGCTATCGATCGCATCATCCCGCCGTCCCCATTGTTGTTCGAGGATCAACTAGTTGAGTTATTCTTTCATTTCTTTACTTCCCTGAAATGAATGAACTAATGCATTTCTGACGTTGATTTTATACAATAATTTCAGCTCACGGTATAAATCCTTCATGTATTCGGTCCATTTGTAGGTAGAGATGGTCCTATACTTGGATTTAGGGATACATTCCCTATCTGCGTTGATGAGATGAAGTCGTTGATGAGGTCGTCAAGTGCCTCGTTAATCTCCTGGAGAAAGCCTCGCCCAAGTTGGGCGGATCGTAGGCCTCAAGAAGGCGGCGTACCCGGTCCAGTCTGCTATTGTGTAGTTCTTTCTGACCACAGTTGGAACTTGTATAGGGTTCCGTTTGGTAATGAGTAGGATCCCTATACGGTCACTACATATACCTAGACTGTTTCCATGTAGTAATTAAACGGCAGCTGACGATTCGCCTGACAGATGTCTGGTTTTGTGGCACTTCTTGCTCTGACAAAGGTGGGGAAGTCAGGGCCTATTCGCTGGGCAATATTTCTGTTCAACAACAGGTCCAGGCTTCTCCCTATATCATTAAAGGTTCTATAACCGGATTCTCGGCATCTGGCGTTCAGATCCCCCATTAATATAGTGGGGGCTCTTCTGCCAAATAGGCCAGTGAGAGTGTGAATTGGTAACACATCTCTCCTTGGCGGTTGATATCCTGTAGCAATGACCAACTTTCATATGTCGAGTTCAACCTCAATCGCGAGTTAGGATTCTTCTAGATTACTTATTTGCTTGTATTTAATCCCTTTTTTTATTGCAATAGCGGCACCCTCGAACCGCTCCTGCGAATAATTCGTGATCAACACGTCGTAGTTCCATATTTTAATTTCTGCACTATGCGTGTCGATCCCGTGTTCCGAAATTAAGATGATGGCTGCATTAATTTCCCTGAAACAATTTCCGTAAAGAGTCCTTTTCGTCGTCCACCCGTTGGTATTAATTTCCAATATTTTCAGTGCGTTCCGTAACATGGTGAATTGTTTTTACCTATGCTTCTTCTTATTCTTCTTTTTTTTTGGGGGGGGGGCTGACTGGGCGGTTTTACTGTGCCCAGGGTTTTGATTCTTCGGGGGTAGTGGTTGGACCTGCTCTTCGTAGCTCTTGTACGGTTGCAAGGGCCCTCGTCATTGTCCGAAGAGGAGGATCCCTCCCCATTTTCAGCCTTTTCTTCATCTTTTTCATCGTCCTCTTCGGATTCCTCCGATGAGGGAGCTTCGAAGATCTCCTCCAGTCCAGATTTGACATTGTTGTTTCTTATGACTGATTTTTTCAATACCTTGGAGCATTCAGGGTCTGCAGGCATGATTGCTGACGGGAGATTGTTGGCTTTTAAGAGTGCATTGAGTACCTGGTTGTAAAAGCCAGGCTTCACTTCATTAGCCACATTTGCGTGGGTAATGCAGATCATTATATTTGCACTTAGATCTCCTGTGATATTCAACTGTGCAGGTGCAGGTGCAGGTGCAGTCTTTATTTACCCATTCTCCTTTGCATCGTTTGCGTAGGTCATCTCCTTGGCTTTCTTCTCTTCTTTCTCCTTCCTGTTGATGATGTCTCGGCGCTTTTGGCGATTCAGGGCCATAGTCCTGTGTTCCCCTTTACAATTGAGACATTTCTTCTTAGTGCACTCGCACTTATCGAATTGGTGTCCTTCTGTGGCGCATTTAGTGCACCACAGTTTGTTATTGTCCGGGCATGTCGTCGTTGTGTGATCCTCGAGTTTATAGCATACAAAGCACATTTGTATGATATCAAATTGCTCTTGTTGGATATTCTCTCCTGGGATTCTCATATTGAAAACCAAGATTCCGTCCGTCGTCGCTTTTCTGGCCATGTCGGTGGTGGAAAACGTTATTTTGAACACGTGGGTATGTTCACGGAATTTTATTACATCCCGGACTTTCACCAATGGGTTGCTCCTCTTTTAGGTTTTCGATCGAGTTTTCACCGACCCAACTCTCCATATTGAAAACCAAGATTCCGTCCGTCGTCGCTTTTCTGGCCATGTCGGTGGTCGAAAACGTTATTTTGAACACGTGGGTATGTTCACGGAATTTTATTACATCCCGGACTTTCACCAATGGGTTGCTCCTCTTTTAGGTTTTCGATCGAGTTTTCACCGACCCAACTCTCCAATTTGCAGCAAATGACACTGCGGTTCGCTACGACTTGTGGGGGGACTTTTCTTCGAGTCCGATGCGTTTCAGTGTGGTAGCTCCTTCTTCAGACAAGAGCCGGTCCACATCTTTTGTTTCTGCACAGATGGCTATGAAACATGATGAAATTTCAATCAGCTTCACCAGTGCCACTTTGTGTTCGAGGTAGAGGGTTTCACAAAGTTTCCTCTTTTCCGGGGCCTTTTCTCCTGGTATGGTCCTGAGGGGGACCCTCTTAGTGAGGGTCTCTATAGTCCTACACGTCCTTCTATTAAGTCCTCTTGTGGTGTTTTCTTTTCTGAAACCAAAGCGTAATTATGGTGTTTGTAGTGAAAAAAGAACTTATGAGGTGGTAAAGGAGGTAGCGGTTAGTGAAGGTAGGTTGGTGTCTGAGTCCAAAAAATGGTAAAAAAACGCCCCCGTCCATTTTTCAGTTGGTGCCCTGCTTGTTTGCTGCCAGGATGATGGGTGATGGATGGACGGGATGGATCTCAAGTGAGAACCTCAAGAGGGGCGAATTATGGTGGACTTGATGCAGTAGTGGTCGAATAAACGGCTGCTAAAGTTTTGCCGCCCCCTCTTAGGTACTTGCGCCATAACTGCATCCAACTACATAGAGACGGGTGTTACTTCCCTCTATGATTTTGGCTGGGACTCGCACTTATGCCCCAGTTTTGAGATAATTTCTGACTTCACTTCCGCTGTGGGCTAGTCCTCAAACCAGTTTTCACATAAGCCCTTAATTATGTCAGTCCAAGTGGCCGGCAAAGTTAAGACGAAATCAATGAATGGCAGGCATCCGAGCAGATTCTCACGCAGGACGATGGACGGAAGCAGTGAGGTGCCTAAGACCTCATTAAGAATTTCACCAAAAGACTCCCAAAATAGGCTCTTTTCTATGTAGGCGGTGCTCAAAGTCCGTTACTAAGCAAGTAAAAATGCTTTATCCGTAGGTAGTCAGCAGAGCGTATGAGTCGAATATTCGGCCGTCAATGGAATTATTCACGGTTTATTAAGAATGAATTACAAAGAGAGATTGTATAAATGTAAATACATATGTAGCGAACAGTGTAGAAAATAGAATTTAGCAGAGAAGAGATAGTTATAAGTATAAGTAGGAAGATAAAGGTTCCCGGAGACGTGGAAATCAAATTTTTTAGCTCTATACAATACAAATTTCACATTTACTCATAAGAGTTAATAGTTTATAGTTATAAAAAAATATTCCTAAAGATTTACATGTATTTTTAGACATTATTATATATTTCTAACGTTAACTACACATTATTTTAATTACTTTACATTATTTCTATGAATTTGTTGTAAAAACCTTTTAAGTATTCTATTTCAGTTCAGCTGATGATTGTAATCTAAGTTTAAATCACTTATTTGATTAATTCACACAAGATAATTAGATATATTTCGTAAATTAATTCTAACACACTTTCTATGTACACTTTTCCGAATCACTGATATTATAAATTATTTTATCATTATTTATTTAATTCACTTTGGGGCTTATCGTTTTATTTTATACACTTGTATTTTGCACTTTCACTTTATTTCGGACGTTTTTTGTCCACTTTTTATGGCTTTAAATGTTGACATGTTCACGGCGTGGGCGCCCGATGGTGGGATGAACACCGGGCCCTTCAACATCAATGCTGCAATTTCGTCCGGTGAAAAAGGTCCCTCGATGGTCCACTTGAATTCCCCCTTGGCAATGCCAAGTAGGAGAAATTCTGGATCGTCTCTTGAGGGCGGGCACAGGGGAGATCCAAATACCTTGAAGCCCACGTCCTTGCCGTCGAAGAAGTAACCGTTCTCGAGGACGTCCTTCTTTTCGGTTTAGGGGACCTCCGTGTATTCCTCTTCGTGCGCTTGTTCTTCGTACGACGAATTTTGTTCGTTTGTCTTTTCCTCTGTTTTTTTCTTCTTCTTCCGTTTTTTTCCTTTTCTTTTTTGCGCCTTTCTCCGTTTCTCCCTCTCCTTCCTAAGTTTCTTCCGTTATTTTTGGTTCTTCAGTAGATGACTGCGTCGGCTCCTCATTTGGTTGATATACCAGTTGGGATTCGTCGGTAAACTGGATATTAAGTATTCCCGCCGAGTCTGGATTTTCGGGGAACCAGAGTTTTTTGGTAACTTCGTTCTTCTCCAGAAGACGGTTAAGTTCTTCAGAAAAGGAGCCAGGGTTAGCCACGTTAGCCATGTGAGCAAAGATGATCATTGTCATGACATCTTTACCCGCCTATGGCATCACCAGCTTCGGGGCCGCCGCTTGAGCGTAGTTAGTCTTGATTCTTGCCTCTTTTTCCTTTTTTTATATTCTCCCGTTTTGTACGGATGGCTTCTTTGCGGATGGGGCACCTCATGTCCAAGGCCCTATGGTCCCCTTCACAGTTGACGCACATTTGCTTCCCTTCCGTGCAATCTTTCCAACCGTGCTCGGATTTGGCGCAGTTGGAGCATGCAATTACCGCAGCCGTGCAGTCCTTTGTTAAGTGCTTTTCGACTCCATAACAGTTGTATCAGCAGTCGATCGGTATGTAGTCTTCTGTTTCAAATTGCTCAGGTTACACCCTTAGGTAAAACCCAAGTAGCCCATCTTTCTTGGCTCTTCTTGCCATCTCGATGCTCGAGAAGATGATCTTCACTATACTGTTTCCTTTGCCGAATTTTTCCACCTTTAAAATGTTGGCCCATGTCTGCTTCGCTGACAGCTATGCCCTGATTACTTCACAGGTGTTGTCAGTGAAGAGTGGGTCCAGCCGCCGAAGAATAACAGTACGTTGCACTAAGATTTTTTGTGGGATGTGTGCCTCTAGTCCGATTTTTTGAGGTGGGCCTCGGCCTAGTTCGAGACTAGCCGTTCCACATCCTCCAGGGTGTGGCTGATTGACGCGTAGCCAGTCGGGGTGTGAATTAGTCTGATGAAGACTACATTTATATGTTTATAGATAGCCTCATTCATGGCTGTTCTTGACGGTTTAACTCATCCCCCCCCGTATAGTGCGGAAAAGAACTCTCTTGCAGTCCTGGAGGGCTGACCCCATGGGGCCTCACTGGGTAGTGGGCTCCCCCTACTTGGGGCACCATCCTTCTACTCGCGAATAGAGAGATTTCGATCCCACGAGCGAAGGAAAAGATTCTCTTGTTAAATGTCTTCCTAAAGTAAACCGCCTTTATCACGACGAGACTTAATGAAAGCTTCAGCTGAATTCCTTTTCAAGTATTACAAAAATTGGCCAATCATGGCGCGGGAAATGTTTAAGGGGGTCGCTCCGATCTAGTTCTCGGGCAAAGGAAGCAAAGGAAAATGAATGTTTGAAAACGTGCTTCTAATAACGGCGGTCAACTCGGAGACGCCGAGATGTCGGGAGCATGGTTTCCGGCTGAAGTTGCACGTTCATTGCCGGTTTCTCCATTTGAATAATGATGGCTTCGGCCATCCGCAATCGTCTGCGGTTTTGGAGTCTCATGGTGATAGCGGTGTCCTTATTCAGTTTTTCACGGGTTTCACAGTTTTTCATGAGAGTGGGCGTGATTTTTAATCGCGCCATCTTGAAGGTGAGCTGTCAGTCGCCTTGACAAGGTTGTGGAGGTCACGCCGATGTACTTTAAATTGTGGTGTTCGCAGTCACCGACTTTGCACGAATATTCGTACACGACGTTAGTCTCCTGGAGTTAGCTCGTCGGAGGGAGACAGCTGTTCTTTATGATGCAACTACTTGTTTTCTTGGTCTTGTAGTATATAATTAGATTTATATACGTATTAGGGTCGGTTGGGGTAACATTACGATAGGAGTCCAAGAAGGGGCAGGAAGATTTTTATATTTAACTTGAGGAATGGCTTCCTTATCGGCTTTTAATAAATATTCAGTAATTTTATCTAACTCCTCGTCAATCTCTTCTAAAGTGGCATTAATTAAGGGGGCTGGGTTGTAATTTTCGAGGAGCTGTTTATAAGTATCCCAGTTGGCGCGAGCGTTGCTCTTGCGTTCTGGAATAGGGACCTGAATGGGGGAGGTTGAGATGTTAATAAGGATAGCCTGATGGTCGCTGTGGATAGGAGGGCCCGGTTCAATGAATAGGTTGTAGGGAAACACAGTGCTAGTGAGCACTATGTCTGGTTTTGTGGCAGATCTATGTGTAATGAATGTCGGGAAATCTGGTCCAATTCTTGGGATAATTTGCCTGTCAATAAGTGTGTCTAGATTCTTACCTTCTGGGTTGGTCGACGTGTAATCTGAGGTGGCACTCCTCGCATTCAGGTCACCGGCAAAAAGAACGGTTCTGCCCTGACCACAAAGTTGCAGGAAGTTGTGAAGCGGTAAGTGCCCTATAATTTGGGGCTAAAACCCTGTTGCCAGGACCAGGAGGCCCATTTCCATACGGAACTCCACATCAAGTCCACTTATTGATCTGAAGTCAAGACCTCGTTTCACAGCTATTGCACATCCGTCAAAGCGTTCTCCGCTGCGATTTTTGGTTAAGACTTCGTAGGGAAATATTTTTATCCTGACTGTGTTATTTATCCCATGTTCTAATATGAATATAACGTCTGGGTCACATCGTCGTATTACGTTACCGTATATTTTTTTCTGTTCGTCCAACCGTCTGAGTTAAAATGTAATATTTTTAATGTGTCCATTGTCCTGTTCACAATAGATTCCTGTGTGTGTTTATGTTGTTTTTAAGACTTATTCTCTTACGAGCTTATGTCCTTGTGGAGTGGATGGGGGCGTAATTGTTTTGCCTTGTCGTTTCTATCTGTATTCGCCGTCCGTGAGGGTTATGAAAGCTTCGGGAGCCAATCTAATTAAGCCTTGGAGTAAAGCCTCCTCGACCTCCTTTTCATGGCAGTCGTCCGATGTGAAACTCGGCCAACTGGAAGAGAAATGATTCTCAGACCGGCGACAAAGAGTGAGAATCAATGGGGTAGCCTCGAGATGGGCCCCCGTGAGTATTGGGGTGCTCCAGGGTTCCATGCTCAGTCCTCTCTCGTTCATCATCTATAATAATGATATAGACGATGGATTGCTTTGCTCGATATCCAAGTTTGAGGAGGATACAAAATTAGGAGGTGGCGCGAGTTCACGTGAAGGAGTAGAAAGCTTACAAAACAGCCTTCGCAGGTAAGGTGATTGATCCGAAACTTGGCAGATGCCATTCCACCTTGAAAAGTAGTGCAAGGTAATGTACTTCGGCAATGTCAATCCTCGACAAGACTACTACTTGTTATGTAGAATTCTGGAGGTACGAGTAACTGAACTGGAAAAGGACGAGTGTGCAAATCAGCATCGACCTAATTTTTCCGGGCAGTGTGCCGATGTAGAAAAAAAAGGCACAATGACTATTGGGATACCTTAAGAGGCAATTTCGCTTCCAAAACAAGGAGATTGCCCTCCATTTGTATAACTCTCTAGTCAGACTTCGACTGGAGTACTCCATTCAATTCTGGTTCCCTCAGACCCCACCTAGAGTATCCCGTTCAATTCTGCTCCTCTACACTGCATAAGGACATAGATCGACTGAAACACGTCAGGGCCCGGGACACTAAGTTAATTCCATCCCTTAGGCACAAAGGTTATCAGCGCCGGCTACAAGATTTGTTTTGTTTTCTTCCTCCCTGGAGACTCGTCAATTACGAGGCAAGCTTTTAGAGACTATAGAATGATGTTCGGGCTGAACACTTATACCTCGCGCTTCCTTGTGACACTCTTCACCCTCGCCCTCTCCCTCGCTTTCTCTCTCTCTCTCTCTCTCTTTCTCTCTTTCCTCTCTTTCACTCGCCCTCATCTGTCTCTTTCATCTCTTTATCTCGCCCTCATCTCTCTATCTCATCTCTTTCTTTCGCCCTCATATATATATATATATATATATATATATATATATATATATATATATATATATATATATATATCTCCTACTCATCTAGCTCTCCACCTCCAGTCTCTCTCTCTCTCTC
Source organism: Ceratothoa steindachneri (assembly GCA_963969495.1). Lineage (NCBI taxonomy): Eukaryota > Metazoa > Arthropoda > Malacostraca > Isopoda > Cymothoidae > Ceratothoa > Ceratothoa steindachneri. The sequence continues at coordinate 122,744,820 of OZ018326.1, forward strand.
TCGGTCTCCTTCTGAGTGTGCACGAACGCGGTCTTGAATTGTCTATTTAGTTAAAGTTAATCTATTGATTAAGTCGTGGTAGTCGAGATTTTCAGTCAGTCGCATTTGCCACAACATCGCAACCAACTCGTAGTAAATGTAAATTATTCCAAGATTTCTAATACCATTTTACCCTGCCGTTAATGTTATTGTTCAACGAGCTCAATTAAATACCCCCAAATTCCAACAATTGTATTCTCCAAACAGTCATGAGTTCCGAGATACGACGCGCAAATATCGACAAACGCTCAAAAAGATTATTGCATCCAATCAAACTAATCTTGGGATTTAAGAAGGTAAATAAATGAAGCGAGCAAGTGTTTTTCTAATGTTTGGTCAAAGAGGGATACGACCCGATCTCACGTTAAATCGAATTTTCATGTAATTTATTGAGAGCTACATTCTTCTTTAAATTTAATAATTTATATTCATTGATATGTTTTATAAAGAGATTCGAAGAGTAGTAAATGTCTCTAAATATGGATGAATTAAATGGGAAATTACTTTTTACAAAGTTGAGCAAAATACAGGATATAATAAAAATAGAGAAAAGGGTTTTTAACTTTTCTCGTCTAATAAAATAGCCTAAATTTAAATAAAGTTGTTTTTAAAGCTGTTACTTAGGCCTAAGTTTAAAAAGCAAACTTTGTTAACCGAAAAAGCAGTCAATCTCACAAAGAGGAAAATTAATTTAGCAAACGGGAGTACGATTTGAAACGAATAACCAGTGATCCAAAAAGATCCCTAAAAGATCATAGAATCGATAGAGGAATGGGAGATCTTGAAAGTGAAATGACTCAAAGAATAAATAGATAATACAAAGAATCTAAACCCCTTTGATGGATGTGGATTTTCGAAAATCGGGGAAGATCACACATTCGTCGTCGCTTTTCAAGTCTCTATTCCTTAGCCGGTGACCAACATGGATGAGACCAAAGCCGTTTCCTTCCTTCCAACTCGCCATTCTCAAAGAGGAAGACACTCCAGCCAATCAATACCTCGCTCTCCTAAGTCATCTACCTCATTCACTTCCTTTAGTGACATTTCCAGGCTTTCTCCGTGCGCAGTTCCAGCAGTTTTCTCTTCTTTTTTTTCAACGCCACAAATCTTAACTCCTATCTTAGCCCCACTTTTTGCGTTCCCGTCCTGTCAGTTAATGAAAAACTGCGGCCCTAAAACAGAGACGCGCCACAATGCAGGTATTTTATCGTAGTTTTAACAGTTCTAATCACTTGGTTGGCCGTTGATTTAGTCGTAGATACGGGAATGCAATTTACAGGGCAAGTATTTGGGGAATGATTTATGGATACGAATTCAATAACGATGGTATAAGGTATTAACAAATGAGTTATACGTTAACCACATCCCTCTTTCCCTGAAAAGGGGCACTAGGAGAGTACCATCCGAAGAGAAAGACGGCAAATAGGAAGAAAGTATAAATATAGACATAAAAAAATACGGAACTCCTTCGGTTATAATTGACTATAGGACGATATTGGTTGCAATCTTCTACGTGAATACAAAATCAAAAAATAAAATTAATTTAACGTGAGATAGAAGTATTGACAAAATTATATCGATTTTTTTTTCCTAAGGAAACAGAGTTCATAAAATTTTCACTAATCTCCATTCGCCAAGATTAAACTTGGAAACGGAGCAAATTTTCGTTCTCTACCTTAATTAAGCAATCAAATGTATTAATTATTCTCCAAACTGTCTGGGGAAATTCTCCCGACAGGTATCAACTTTTAACGTCGCTTTTCTTCGAACATTTTTGCACTATTCGATAGAGCCGAGACGAATACATTCATGACAATGAATTTGAGCAGGGAATATCTCAGGCATATTGGGCGAAGTTAAAATCTCGAGTAGGCTTTGTTATGACAAAAGTGCCAGAAGGCAGGTGCCAAAGCCAGAGAAGGAATTGGTTTATAATTTTTAAAAAAAGAGTTGTTAATAATGACAAACTGACATTTGGTAATCAACAGAAAACGCCCATAATTACAGGTCACGTGTAGACGTTTGAAAAGAGGCTGTATCCAAATGAAGCTGCTGAAGGTTGCAATGCAAATGAAGAAACAATGGAAGATAAAAGAGTCGGGGAATAATCAAACATGAGATATTATAACTGGTTGAAAGGATGCCGGGAAAAACAAAACACAGATACAAAAATGACACCATCTTCGAATGATTAAAGCAAAAAGAGTGCACTTAAGTGTAAACTAAAACTGAGGATAAATTGTAGGTAATGGTGACGCCGAGTGGTTTATAAACCTAAATAGGCTTTGTTACTATCAAATTAAATTTCCTTAAGCAAAGATATAAAAATTCTTATTTGTAACATGGGTATAATTTGTGTAAAATCTGATCTTTATTCCATTTTTTTCTTAGTCTGGCTTCGAGTGGATTTCAGGCGCTTCGCTGGTTCGTAATTCTGCACAAATCTGTGTAATTACCAATTAACTCTGAGCCCATTAGGAGAACGAAGGAAGGATACCAAAGAGCGAATAAAATTGAGAATTAAATGATGGACAAGAGAAATTCGAAAGAATAGGGGGAAAATGGATTAGGAACATATAGTAATTACGTGATTCTTGGGATTTAGTGTAAATTTATTGAAGTTACGAAGTTAAATTGTCATTTTCCTTTGACACAAGAAACGCAATCAAACGCAATTTCTCCGTTAATGAACAATTAAGTAATGGTAAGGCCAGACTATTTTCACCCTTACTCGTCGGATTATTAACCATATAAGGATAATCATTTGCAAATTCGACATTACCATTCACTAAAAATAAAGACATGGACTAAATCTTTACTTATGCTCGTCACCCGCCCCCACTGACTAGAGTTCCTCCCAAAGTGAGTTGTCTGGACCAAATCTGCCGACCGAAGGGCTTTTCCCGAAGATACAGCACGCCGTGCATCTGCAGGTACGAGGTAACGATTTTTTTTATTAGCACCTATCTGGTGAGTACTTATTAGGGCACAAGTCGCCAAATTATCTTAAAGCCTACGGCCAGGGTAGATTAATAAAACAACGACAAAAAAACAAAGCAAAAAACAAACAAACAACAAACCAAAGGCAAAAACAAAACAAGAAGCAAAAAAAGCAAGAAAAAGGAGGAAACACTCTGGCGTCGGAGGAAGCCCCTCCCCCTCCTCTATACAGAAGCACACGACCAAAGCAGTCGTCGCGGTAAGGCGCTGGCTAGCGCTCCATCAAATGGCGGGGCGTCCCGCGAGTGTGTCCAATTCAGAGACGACAGAAAGAGACCTGAAACCATCGCCGCATTGGGAGTTAGGTCTATGGGAACAGTCGCAGCGTATTGGCACGCAAATTTAAGTTTCACTCGGCCGTCTCCCATCTTCTTTGCCAGGTAGCCTGAGGGCTGACCTGATTTCTGCCATGTAGTTGGTGTGAGGAAGAGCGAAATGCTAGTCAGGTCACCTAGTCTTCGCGGACTCTTTGGCGCGCTCATCAGTGAACTCATTCCCCGCAATCCCTACATGTCCAGGGACGCATCAGAAGATAATCTCGACATCCGCCTGGTTCGCGGCAACCATGGCGTCACGCATACCACAAACCAGCGAATGTGAAGCCTCCAATACTCCAATAGCATTCAGGGCGCTTTGTGAGTCGCTAAAGATCAAAATCCGGTTTCCAAACAGGGTACGACGCGTTATCTTCCGTACCGAGCGATGTAATGCAACCAGCTCGGCCGTGCAGACAGACACAGACAGCGTTTGGTAGAGTCCCGCTGACTTCAAAAAGACGGGATACGGCGTGTGGAAGCCGACCCCCTCCTGGGCCTTAGAGTCATCCAAGTACACTGGCACGGACGGATTCAGTGTGACACGAAGTGTGCTCCAAAAAGTTCGAACGCAATACTTCCGGCTATGTGGAAGCTTTGAAGCAAAGGCGTGCCGACAAATAGTCAAAGGTGGTACACTCCAGGGTAGCATCCTGGGCAGAACCAGAGGCGCCACCGCTAAGAGAGTTATGACGACCTCTCGAAAGAGTTTTGTAGCTATAAACCCAAAGTGCTTAGGGTATGACTGCCCCCTCTCGGCGGCATAGGCACCATTGATGTCGACGTGGATGTAGTGAGACGTTGGCGACTGAGGGGGTTCGCGCGGTCATGGGCATAATGCATTGTGCACGGCGCAGAGTGAGTAGTAGTATCTTGCCTCCATCGTCTAGTAAACTCTCAATGGGGGACCGGCAGGCACCGGTGGCCATAAAGAGACAAGTGTGGTATGAGGTAACCTGTTAGAAAAAATACATATAGGGAAATTGAAAGTTTGAGGGCGTACAGATGATGACATGGTTGTATACACAAATAACTAAGTTTAGTAGTGAAGGAATAATAGAAACTTCACTGTTTACAGGCCAACCAGCAAATTCCATTTGTGTAAGGGTCAAGAATGTCAGATCGGTGCAGTCTTTGTATGTTTCGTCTGCGAAAGTGACCACCTCCTAGTCATATTTTAGGGGATAATTCAATTTTCTCAACAGAGATAGGGAGAGAAGAATTGTGTATCCCTCCCGGTCTCTAACCCCCAAGTTGACCATTTTAAGCTTCTCTCAATTATAATTATAATACGTCATCATTTTCAAGAATTATTAATAAACTTTTGAAATGTTTAAAGCTTTAATAAAAAATGCAAGATAACTATTACGAAATATTAAAAGAAGGATTATAAAAGTTCGCAACAACCCGAGTGGTAATATTTTATTTTATTCCAACCGTGTAGTATAAGGTTAATGTTACTAGGATTTTCTGTGTGCTAAGTTAATGGATAAGGTATGACAAGTAGTGTTTCTAAAGGAACTGCCTTGGTCTCACTATTTCTTTTATCTGTTAGTGATTTAAATGTCGGTCTTTATGAGATATATTGAAATTTGCATTTAATATTGAGCATTTGTTGTAAATAGTAGAGAGGGACTTCTAAAAAGGCAAAAGAACTGAGATGGCGGATGAATATTCAAGTAGCAAACAAACTGATATGGTTTATTGGCTATTGAAGTGCCAAAGGAACTGAGATGCCGGATAGATATTCTAGTAGCAGAGGAACTAAGATGGTGGATTGGATATTCAAGTGGCAAAGGAACTGAGATGGTGGATTGGGTATTCAAGTAGCAAAGAAACTGAAATGGCGGATGGATATTCAAGTAGAAAATGAACTAAGATGTCGGATGGATGTTCAAGTAACAAAGTAACTGAGATAGCGGATCTATATTCAAGTAGCAAAGGAACTGAGATGCCGGATGGATATTCAAGTAGCAAACGAACTGATTTGGTGTATTAGCTATTCAAGTGTCAAAGGAACTGAGATGCCGGATGGATATTTAAGGATCAGAGGAGCTAAGATGGTAGATTGGATATTTAAGTGGCAAAGGCACTGAGATGGTGGATTGGGTATTCAAGTAGCAAAGGAACTGAAATGGCGGATGGATATTCAAATAGCAAAGGAATTAGGATGCTGGATGGATATTGAAGTAGCACAGGAACTGAAATGGTGGATTGGATATTCAAGTGGCTAACGAACTGAGATGTTGGATTGGATATTTAAGTAGCAAAGAAACTGAGATGACCTATTGGATATTCAAGTAGAAATGGAAGTGAGATGGTGGATTGGATGGTCAAGTAGTAAATGAACTGAGATGCCGGATGGATATTTAAGGATCAGAGGAGCTAAGATGGTAGATTGGATATTTAAGTAGCAAAGGAACTGAGATGGTGGATTGGGTATTCAAGTAGCTAAGGAACTGACATGGTGTATTTGATATTCAAGAGCCAAAGGAACTGAGATGGTGTATTGGATATTCAAGTAGCAAAGAAAGTGAGATGGTGTATTGGATATTCAAGTAGCAAATGAACTGAGATGATGGATTGGTTATTCAAGTAGCAAAGGAACTGAGATGGTGGATTGAATATTTAAGTACCAAAGAAACTGAGTTTGTGGATTAGATATTCAAGTAGCAAAAGAACTGAGATGGCGGATTGGATATTCAATTAGCAAAGGAACAGAGGCGGTGTATTAGATATTCCATTAGCAGAGGAACTGAGATGGGGTATTTTATATATAAGTAGCAAATGAAATAAGGTGATGTATTGTATATTTAAGTAGCAAATAAAGTGAGATGTGGTTTGATATTGAAGTAGCAAAGGAACTGAGATCGTGTATTGTATATTCAAGTAGCAAATAAAGTTAGATGTGGATCTGATATTCAAGTATCAAAGGAACTGAGATGCCGGATGGCTATTCAAGTGTCAAAGGAACTGAAATGATTGATTGGATATTCAAGTTTCAAAGGAAATGAGATGGTGGATTAGATATTCAAGTAACAAAGGAACAGAGGTGACGGATGGATATCCAAGTAGCAAAGGAACTTAGATGTTGGGTTGGATATTCAAAGGCTAACAAACTGAGATTGTCGATTTGATATTTAAGTATCAAAGAAACTGACATGGCATATTGGATATTCAAGTAGCAAAGGAACTAAGATGCCGGATGGATATTCAAGTAGCAAAGGAACTGAGATGGTGGATTGGGTATTCAAGTAGCAAAGGAACTGAGATGACATAGCGATATTAAAGTAACAAATTAACTGAGATGCAGGATGGATAATCAAGTATCAAATGAACTGAGATGATGGATTAGTTATTCAAGTAGCAAAGTAACCGAGATGGTTAATTGGATATTCAAGTAGCAAAGGAACTGAGATGGTGGATTAAATATACAAGTGCCCAAGGAAATGAGATGGTGGATTATATATTCAAGTATTAAAGGAACTGAGATGGTGGATTGGGTATTGAAGTAGCAAAGGAACTGAGATGACATATCGATATTAAAGTAGCAAATTAACTGAGATGCCGGATGGATAATCAAGTATCAAATGAATTGAGATGAAGGATTGGTTATTCAAGTAGCAAAGTAACCGAGATGGTGTTTTGTATATTCAAGTAGCAAAGGAACTGAGAGAGTGATTTGGATATTCAAGAAGCAAAGGAACTGAGATTGTGGATTAGATATTCAAGTACCAAAGGAACATAAGAATGTCTCAGTGAGTTCCAATGCAAGTCGGAATATTATATTGAATACTGTAGTAAATTGAATCAAATATCTACAAAATAAACTACATATTCCAAACTGGAACTCTCCCTAGCCTAGTGGATAAAGCGTTGCTGGTTTTCTAAGATCGATGTACCTGGTTCGATCCCAATAGACGTCAACATACGTAGATATCTTACCATCGATTGGTGGATGCGCTCTGCTTACCCCCAAGATGGTAGGTGCATCTTAAACAGTTCATCACACTCATAGCTTATCATATCACCGCTATCTTTCCCCTCTTGCCTTCGCAGCCCAACGCCTACCCACTTTTTCACTATGTTCCAAAGAATCGTACCGATGGGTATTTTTATGCACACATATACCCACATACCCCTGACGATAAATGGGCCCGTCGCCTGGCCCTAAGTAACGAAGGTTCTCACGTGATCGCAGGGTTGGTGTCTCAGGTACTCCCCCGCCCCTGACTTCATGGTGCTCGCGGTTCCTCAGTAATTGTAATGCTGATCTTTATTGTTGTTTTCATCATTCGTTCCGGGCTATCGTACCCCAGAACGAGGGCTGTTCATCACGAGCGAAAGCCGGATGGTGCAGCACATAATAGCAGTAAACCAAACAGTCCTCAAATCATAAATTATCCTTATGGTGATCGAACTTAAACTCACCAAGTGTGTCACTGTTAGCCCTTTCGATGGGTAAACTATTCGAAAACTTTAGCCATTTTTACTAAAAAGTTGGGGGTTTTTTTCCACTATCCAGCATAGACGGATTCATCATCAATTTCCTAACGTGACCCCTTGTCCTCGTTAACAGATTCTAGCCATGTGTCCTCTATTTGGATCTGTGATAAACCTAAATACATGATTTATATCCTCTTCAAAATCTACGCCTCACAGAAAGGATTTTCAACTCCAACCTTTCCTCTTCATATCCGAGCCTAGTGAATCATAGGCTAGATAAGCTTAGTTAGCCTAGGCTAGACCTTTTAAGTCATATTTAAGCCTTGTGCCAGGTTTAGGTTTGCCAACTGTCCTTTATTGGAAAGGGCAGTCCGTTATTTAGCTTTCCTGTCCTTCTCCTTTCTTAAGTTTGGAAAGGAGGCCAAATGTCCTATTTTGAAAATCGTTTCCCTTATAAGACATTAATGGTATAAGTTATTGATATGGATATCAGGAAATGGCTTCGCCACTTCCCCCTACGGGGTTGCGCTTCGCTACTAAGACTAAAATTTAAAATCTAAAAAAAAACCAATTTTTAAATTTTAATAAATTTTCTTAAATTCGCCAATTATAATAATTTTAAAAAGGAACTTGAAACTAAATTTCCCCACCATTCAAAATATCACGTTGCTAAAATATAGTTATAGAAGAAGATATATAAAGATAAATTTTCTGAACTTCACCATTTTGTTTTTTGATATTATAAAAGAATTATTAGAAATAACTTTGATAAAAAAACATAAGTCATAACCAAACTAATATCAAATTCTTATTCAAATACTCGAAAAAATTCCCTTCTTAAATTATAGTTAGTGATGATGAGGATAAATCTAGACTGTTTTTCTTAGAAATTAGATATTTTGTAAATTATTTTGCTTTGATCGTTTATATATATATATATATATATATATATATATATATATATATATATATATATATATATATATATATATATATATATATATATATAATATTATATCATGATGCATGACAGCATGAAGCACCCGAAGAAAACGGAACTAAACGTTATAGTTCGCTGTTCGTTTGATTATTTTATTATAAGTTGCATTTTGGCTGCCGAGCGATGAGGCACGCGGTGACATGTTATAACTTGTAGATTGTATCCTACTTGAAATAACGGTGTCAGTGAGACATGATTTTGTGAGCGGTAATTCTTAAGTTTTTTGTGTGTTTATTTGTAGGCTTCTAAGCTGTTTGTTGATTTCATTTATAGAAATAATGGCCAGTGCAGTTGCAAACTGTTACAATTAACTAATATTTGCAATATAAAATAGGCGCAGTGAAAACAAAACAAAGGATTAGGCCTAATTACTGTCTTTCAAGTTTTACTTGTTTGTAAGGCAAGCATGCATTAGCTATCATAAATTTACAAAAGAGTAACCTAATTAATAACCAAGGCGAAATGTTGGATTGAACTTAGGTCACTGGTTAGTCTAGGCTGAATATAAACGCAAAGCCTAGGAGGCCTGGTGTTCACTATTATTTATCTGTTCTCTTATTAGGGCGCAACTTCGTCTCTTAAGCCAGAGGAATCAAAGGCCGGCTGAGGAGGCTGAACTGCCTTTCTCATGCGCGGGAATCGAAGGATGGTATCACTTCTATGTTATAAGTATTTTGGCAGTTTGGGGGTCGAATAAGAGGAAACTAAAAAAATAATAAAACTAAGGAAAGTACAAAAAATAAAAGCTAAACATTATTTAATAAATAAAACTTTACAGTCTTTATAAATTTGAGCAGCTAAGTCTTTTCCTTTATTTCGTTACCTCCATAAAAAATATAGAAGTCTATCACAGAACTATCAGTTCCACATTCTTTTTTATTCCCCATTTTCGCCTTAGCTCAAAACGACTCTATTTGGTTTGTGTGGGTACCTGGTTCTGGATCTTTAAAGTTCTGCGAGTGGTTAAGAGTCAAATACTTATACCGCATCTCTGGCAAGGATTAATTATAGATAATAATGTTTCTGCCGATCTATCAAGAACTGCATACATGAAACACTGAGGCAGCGGTGCTCGCTGCCTCAGTGTGCCTGGTTCGAATCACTTCCCTGCACGGATTTTTTCTAAAAAAGGTAATAAAAATATTACTGCAAGGAAAAATTATTCCGTTTTCTCTTTCAATGTGGTTTAATGGATTCATTTTCATCATTCTCTCGCACTACTTTGAGATATATATATATATACTAGAGTTGCACAGATTTAAGGTTGCATCATAACAAATCCCTTTTGTATTGGGAGGATATATGTATGTGACAAATCTGTGATTGGGGAAGTTTTTTATGGATCCTTTGTGATTGATTGACCTAATTTACTGTATATATGTTTATATTTGCGTAGGGTGGGTTGGTTGTGGCTTGTTGGTGACTGGTTCCTTGTACTCTTTTCTTACTGCTTCCATTTCTTATGTTCTTCTGTACTCGTAGGTAGGCCCTACCTAAGCTCGGTATTTATTTTTATTATCTTTGTGCACTTTTTATAATTATTTTTTTAAGGCGATTAATTACATGAGTAAATACATGACTAAAACTCTTATTTCCTAACTCAGTTCGTTAAATGTTAATATCTAATCCTATAACTAATAATGATGAATCTCTTTTAATGCTGTAACCCTCAATGAAAAAAGAGAAACGATTGTACTCATATAACAAAAAAAATGGGAAAATGATTATGAATGGTTGGCGGCAACTAATAATCCACAAGAAGAAAAGTGTATTATTTGCCAGAGTGTTTTTAAAATTGGATAATGGGTGTTTTAGCAATAACACAACATAAAAATTCAGATGGTCATAAAAATAAAATCAGAGTTTCAAGTTCTTTAATTGGTAAATCTATCGTAAATGAAAATTCTAAAGAAGATATTATAGTTGCTTCGGAAATAGCTCAAATATATCATGCTTTTAAACACAATCATTACTATAACTCACTTGAGTGTAGTTTGAAATTCAATTCAAAACTTACCGGGATTCAAAATTAGCAATAAAAATATTTTGTGGTCAAACCAAATCAGAGGCATTCGCTACAAATGTGATCGGTAAAAAGGCATTAGAAGTAGTTTTCCTCCTCAAATCGATGCTTCAAATCACAAAAACATGAAAATGTTCTCATTATGTGTTCAATATTTTAATATGGAATTTGGCACAGTGAATTATATACTTAATTTTTTCGAGAATGCTGACGAAAGTGCAGATAGAATGGTAAAATGTTTGAGAAACATTATGGACAATTTTCAGCTTGATTAAAAAAAAAGAGTTTCTTGTTTTAGTGCAGATAAAGCAAATTGCAATTTTGGAATAAAGCATTTTTTATATACTAATATCCTCACAATGAATGACGGTGTTGTTAAAGCGAATTGCAATCTTCACATTTTACAAAATGCAGCAAAATGTGCTTTGGGAAACTTGAATGTGGACATAGAAAATATTGCCCTGAAGATGTATGGCCATTTTTTTACGTCAGCAAAGCGACGCGAAACTCTATTAAAGATTTTCATTCATTTGTAGAGAAAGAATTTAGTGAAATTCTTCGGCATGTACTTACTAGGTGGCTATCTCTGCAGCCATGCATTGAAATAATTTTATTTTCTAGGAAAGAATTAGGTTCTTATTTCTTAAGCAGACCAACTGATTGCTCTAAACAATCACTCAAACTTCGTTCAATTAATAATGATTCAACAGAAATTCCCCAAGTTGTTGAAATAAATTTGTTGTTCTCGCCTCATACAATTGAGATATTTAAACTATCTGTTGAAGGACTTGAGAAAATTTAAACTTCAGCAGCAGTTGTTTTTAATATTTTGGCTAATTTAAGAAATAAGTTAAAATCTCGATATGCTGAGGAATTTTCTGACTATCATGTTCACCAACTATGAAAAATTTAGATAGTGCTGAAGGTCGTAAGATTATTGAAACTTTAAGTTATTTCTTATTTCAGCAATTACATATTTGGAAAAAAAACATCGCCTTTATGAAAATTCAAACATTTGGAAAATGATCAAATCTAAGGTTTTTAGACAATTCATTCCCAAAATACCAAAAATTTGTTCAGGTTGTTGAAGAGTTGAAGCTAAAAAAAAAGGTGAATTTGAATATGGATGACCTCTTTTGTGAAGTGACATTAGTTAAAAAAAACCTTTGACAGCTTATTGTCTGCTATGGTAGACCATTACAGTAATCGCTTCAGTATATGGGGTTTGTACGCCTTAAAAATTTCAAACGGCGACATGCTTGCTATTTTGTCCTGCCATCTTGCATATTTCAGCAGTACAGCAGCGGCGACGAGCAATAATTTGTACGTAGCTGCCATGTGGAAGGTCCTCGAGCATGAGTATTACTTCCCGTGCTACTATTCAAAGCTCTGAACGATTTACAAGATGCAAAACAACAGGCAGCAAATAGAACTTGATTTTAAAAAGTGCTGATTTTAAGTGTGTGAATATTTTCAAAAGAGTTTCCTTCGTGCTTTCAATTCCTGGAACATCAGACATACTGTGAACGGATTTTTAGTATATTTAATGTCATATAAATGGCTAAATGAAAGAAACAGATGCTCCGTAGAACTTATGACAAATGAACTTTTTATATACTTCAACTTTAAAGATAATTGTCTAGAATTTGCTGAAAAAACAAAAGATGACACTCAATTGCTCAAATGCGCAAAAAGCCAGAACAAGGATAATTTTAAAAAAAATCCTTTACTAAGTTAAGAAAGAAGTATTTTTTATTTTTATTTTTATTATGTTTATGTTTTATTATATTTATAGGATTAAAATTAAAAATTTTGTTCAGACATATTATTGATATTTGTCCTTTATTAAAACTTGACAGAGTTGGCAACCCTAGCCAGGTTGGAAGCCGAAGCCTGATCACAATATTCAGGATGACGTCTTCTAGAATAATTAGATATCCTACAAATCATCTCTAGAATTTATATGATACATTTTTCATTAAAACACCTAGCATTTTTTAGCTTTTTCCTAGCAGTAATTTTGAAAAATGTAAATTAAAGCATGTAGCTCTAAAAATTATAATGTTATGAAATCGAAAGGACAGATATTGGTTCGATTCGAAATACTTGTAGGGTTTTTTAAGGTGCATGTCAATCATGAAGGTCATTGGCGCTCTTACATAGAAAGAGAGCAATTTAGAAATGGCAATAATTACTTCAAAAGCTCCAAATATTTTTGAGAAGCTAGGTTCAAGTCCATAAGAATGCTGGAGATTATAAAAAAGTGTAAGTTAATAAAATTAAAAGGTAATCTAGATTGCACAATTTAATGTGGACCACATTATAAATAATGTGCATAAACAGCTTCCTCATTATCGTCAAGATGATTGTGATAACACCAAATATTTGTATTTGTCTAATTTCATGACAAATATAACTATTTTGCACATTCATCTGCATGTGTAAAACGGATATTCTCCCAAATAAATTACATCAAAACAAAACAACATTCTTTGAAAGCGGAAAAGGTAAAAGATAGATTACTTGCCAAATAATCCATTATGAGAAACAATCTGCAATACACATTATATGAATCCCAAAAGAAATTAATCGGGGATTTGGAAAAGGAGGACGATGAGTTCTCACTACAGACATAAGAAGAATTAAAACAGTACTAAAAAGACAGTGATTATAACATTGTCATTTATTTTACTATTTAATATTTATGAAGTATATTTTATAATCTAAGGAATTTCTCTATCTGGGCGTTTAGAGGAATTAGGATCTTTGAATTTCCTTATTAAAATTTAATTCTCCCTCACCCTTGTCCAGCCCATCGATGACGAGTGCATTGCATGGCCGACCGTCCTTTCTCCGTATATGTTACACGATTTTGCCCGCTAATTGTTCATCACCATCTCTGTCTCTGCCTTAAAGCGAGATCTGACGACCTGGCTATAACATAAGGTCCCACTTTCGCTAATTTCTCCTTGCTTTCTTCACATCTCTCTGGACCTTGAATTGGTGCCCTTTTAAAGGCCCTTACAATTCCCATTATTATTATCATATCTAAATAACAAGAAAATATGTATCACCATTCATGGCGTCACGGTCGTACGAAACCGCATATGTAGAGATGCATGAATAAGTACAGGCAAAACCTATTTGATACGTATTTGGGGGTTTAGACCACATGCATACTTTGTATAGGTATGACGGAAGCTTCATATCCTATTGCGACTACATATGTACACAAAATGTTAAAAAAAGGGGTATAACAATAATAATGAGATTGATATCTGGTATGACTCGCTTTAGCCTCAATAACAACCGTAGAGTGTTTTTATATGTAAGAATGTACAAGATTCGTACGCGTTTCTGGAGGGATTTTATTTCACTCTTAAGCAAACTTTTCAATTCGACAATATTGCGAGGGCCTCGCTTGTACAAAGGTTTCTTCAGCTACCTCCATAGATGTTCGATGGGGTTCAAATCTTCTTTATGACAAGGCCACTTAAGTATAGTAATATGGTGCTGTGCTAGGTATTTCTGAGTAGATTTAAGTTCGTATTGCTTTTCAAAGGTGAAATACCTTCAAGGTCCCAGTTTCCTTGCCGATTGCTTCACGTTTTCATCAACTATCCGCTCACAGTTTTCATAATTCATGGTCTCATTTATCACTTTTAATACGCCAGTTCCAGCAGCAGCGAAACATCCCCACAACATAATCGAACTCCCCTCCATGTTTGACAGTAGAGAAGGTGTTCTTTTTTTAATAAGGGTTTCGCCAGATCTCCGACAAACGTACCCTTTGTCGTGTCTATTAAGGAGCTCGATTTTGGTCTCATCTGACCATAGTATTTTATCTAATTTAGCTTTGCTCTCTCCCAGATGCTTATTACTGAACACCCAACGGTCTTCTTTATGAGCTCTCTTCTCGGGAAACGTCCATGAAATCCTTCCCGGGGTAGATAACGTTATACTGTTAAAGGTGTACATCTATGCCGTGTACTGTAAAATTTGCTTGGAACACATATGATAAGGATTTAGGATTGTTTATGTCTTCATCATAGACCGAACATCTCTAGGGCTCAGTTTCCTTGGTCGACCTTCACGCGGACGATTTTCTAGGTTCGATTAGATTTTGATTTATACTTCACAATAATATTCTTTACAGAAGAAAATGCAATGATCACAATGGGGGAAATATTTCTCTGTATTTACAACCGGCCTTATATAGTTTAACGATATGGTTTCTTGTAGATTCTGAATCCTCATTGGTCTTCAGAATTGCGCTCTCTCATTCTAGAAATTCTAGTTTACTCTATTATCTTTTTGAAAACGATTTAAAACCTTCCGGAATGTCGGTTTATATTAAAAATCCCTATTTTATCTTCAAAACACAAAAAAATATCTATTTTGCCTATGCCATTACTTTTTCAATCACATAATAATTACTCATATACGAAACTAGCATTTATTTACTATAATTTCTGTTCTAATTGATTTAAATATACAATGCAAGAAACAATGTTCCTACCACAATATAATAAGGAAAAATACATTCAAAGTTAATGAATATACCAATGGAGTCCTACATTAGACCGTGTCTAACTTTGCCTATACTTATGCACGCATTTGTATTTTCGATTATCTGAAGAATCGCGAAGCTCAGACTGCAAACAGTTTCTAAATTCATCTACAGATGGCGTCACGATTATTATTTTTTTATTAAAAGGCAAATAGGATGAAGGATTTAAACCCATAAACAATATAGTTTGGCTGGATTCCGATGCAGCTCAAAATGTGAAAAAGAATTGACTTGGAAATTTGGTACGGAAGGGCCAACTGAATAATATCTAAGAATAAACAATTCCATGCTTAGCGTAGCATTGCCCCGTAATGCAGAGACATTGAGGGTATAATAATAAAGGAAGAATATATTCTCAGAGTTTGAACACAATCCTCCATGATTAAATTAAAAGCCATAGCTAGGAATCCTTTTAACGTCTCGTTATTATAAAACTGAATACTTCTATTCTGAAAAAGTAACCATTTGGAAGCAAAACTTAAAGCTAAAGTGAAATATTGTGAGCCTTACAGATGATGAAACAGTTGTGGATACAAATTACTAACTTTGTTAATGAAAGAGTTAAATAAAGTTTTAAGTTTGTTGGCCAAACAGCAAAATCCAATTAAGGGTTTCGCGGAAAGTCTAGTCGGCAATGGCGTTTGTTTAAATATACTGAGAAGATTTTAAGACATTTACAGCAAAAGTTCTCATAAAACGATGGAAATAAGGTTCTCAATGACTTAAAAACAACTCTTACTGTTGCAGTTTGCAAGGTGTATATATATATATATATATATATATATATATATATATATATATATATATATTGTGATAGAACGGGTTGAGGCCGCGTTAATTTCAACCCCTATCACATATTATTTAAAACCACGATGCTCCCACGTGCATCTTCGCTTTGAAGCTTGGCGCCTTATCGCAGCCACCTGAGTCAATGTTTAAACAAGGAGGTTTATCTTCCCCCGTTCGCCCCCACACGCCGGCCTCGCAAGATTGAGTTAGGCTTATGGGCAGATAAGACATTGTTCCCAGGCTCGGCTGTGCATTCCCTCGAAGCTCCCACTCCATTGTCCCCCACGCCAAGGGAGTGTCTCGACTATTTAGATGGAAACTTTACCACTAAGAGCAGATTGGAGATCCAGATTTTCGTCGCGAAACATCACCACGACCCTCTCTCACTTTGTGCGCCAAGGGACCTCGACCTCGAGATTCACCATCACTTGTCCAGAAGGAGGACAATATCCCTTGAGTGCCAAAGTTCGAGCCTTCGTGACACCGAGTCCACAAGGCTTCCCCCTTGTTGTTCAGAAAGAGAACAACGTTAGAACAGCCATTGTTCATTTGAGCCCGTTCGCCAAGAAACGGTTCTTCCCTCTCCTGTTGTTCAGAAGAGAACAACGTAGAACAGCCATTGTTCGTTTGAGCCCGTTCGCCAAGAAAAGGTTCTCACCCCTTCCCCCTTGTTGTTCAGAAGAGAACAACATTAGAACAGCCATTGTTCGTTCGAGCCCGTTGACAAGAAACGGTTCTCACCCTTCCCCCTTGTTGTTCAGAAAGGAACAACATTAGAACAGCCATTGTTCTTGAGTCCGTAGACAAGAGACGGTTCTCTCCCCCTGTTGTTCAGAAGAGAACAACGTAGAACAGCCATTGTTCTTCAAGCCATTCGTCGAGAAACGGTTCTCATTCCCAAGACGCCACGTCAGGATCCTTTTATCCCCCCCCTTCGGCTGGAACTCGCCAGCGGACCGAAAATCCCTTCACGTCGACTTCCTCTGCACCACTAGTATAAAATTACGTAAGCCGAACGTTACCTTTGAGTATTTAACCCTTTTGTCAATTCTATCCTGTGCTTTAAATGGTTTAGCGAACCATCCCATCTCTTTAACTTTATATTTGTTTTACCTTTTTAAATCTTTTGATCCTCGGATTAGCCCGAGCCCCCACGACCCTTTCCATTCTCTGTTTATGTCAATATTTTCCGTTTTGTGTGTTGTTGATAGTTATTATTAATAAAACTCTATTTTATTAATAATAGCAATATTATTATCCTTGAGCTCAGTTCCACTTCTTAAGCATATCGAAGATACATAATATCGGCCCGCCAGACATCCACGCACTCTAAAGATAATTAAAAAAGTTCCCTCAACGAATAGTTATATATGGTATATCGTCGAGAGTCCATTCTACGATATATATATATATATATATATATATATATATATATATATATATATATATATATATAGGTAAAAGAACTCAAAAGTCTATAAATAGCGTACATATCATAAAAAATAAGAAAAACCACAAAGAAACACAAAACGGGGAAAAGGGTCATTAATCAGTGGGTGCGAGTCTAAGATCTTTGACTAAGCTGTTTACGATAAGGTTACGGGAATTGTGGCTGCATTTCAATTGCCCATCTGACAACTTAAAATTGGGAATTTCTCCTATTAATATAGATTCTAGTATTTTTCTTTTTTTTCAAATTTTTACAATTATATATGAATTGTGCGTTTGAATAGTCAATTTTGTGGTTGAAATTGATATATATATATATATATATATATATATATATATATATATATATATATATATGATAATATGATAATAGATTACCCTTTTTAGATGTCCTCATTAATAAAGATCACCATGAATTAAAACTTGACGTGTATAGGAAACCAACCCACTCGAATGCCTATATACATAATTTTTCGTTTCACGATAATACTGTTAAAAAATCGGTAATTTCTAGCCTTTTCCTTCGAGCATACAAAATATGTCATCCTTCCTATTTAGATGAAGAAATTGTCATTATCAGGACCATTTTTTCTAATTTGTATTACCCCGATTGGTTCATATCGTCTGCCCATTTTGCAGCTAGGAAAACATTCTATGGTAATAAGCCTTCCCGCACTAACGACTTCAACAAATGTATAACATTGCCATTTAATAATAAATTAAATAGTTTAAAGGACATATTTGGAAAAGCGGGTATTAATCTAGCCTTTAAATATAATAATTCCTTAAACCAATTGATGATAGCCAGGAAACCCAAAGAACATCATAACATAGGAGTATATGCAATACCATGCAACGATTGCCATAAAGTTTATATAGGGAAAACGGGGAGAAATCTAAACAAGAGATTGTACGAACACAAAAGAGATATTAGAGTGGGCAGCGAAAGTAGTGGAATTTTTTGCCATGTTAGAGACAAGAATCATACGATCGATTCCAATGGAAGTAAAATGGTATTTAAAGCGGCTAACTATGTTAAGGGAAGAATCGTAGAATCGAGCTTGATATCGTCAGTTCCTAATTTAAATCTATCTGATGGTCAATTTTCTTTGTAATCCTGTAATAAGAAAGCATATAAACAAAATAGTTAAATGTCAGCCCTTCAATATGTTTAGGCCTAACCCCCTCCCCCCTCCAGATTAGCCACAAGTAGGGGATGGGGGAAAAAAGAGGGGATCTTATATTATGCTTATATGCACTTCTCTTATATTTTCTACCCAGTGTCAGTTGAAAAAGGGTGTGAGATACACCGAAACTGTTCTGAATTAAATTGTCTTCGGAGAATGTGGTTTAATTCCTCATATATATATATATATATATATATATATATATATATATATATATATATATATATATATATATATATCATGAACTGTTGAGCTTCTTCCAAACCTGAATTTCAATATGAAGGTGAAAACCAAGCACGCTATTGTTAAAATTATATTTATTTATCTGGATTTGAACGTTTCGAGGACCTAGCCTTATCATCGGCCCTAGAAACAAGAGGGTTTGGGATTAAACTTTCTAATTTGATAAAATACTAAACGTTAACAGTTTAATTTAGGATAAGTTACGTAATGCAAAACTAAAAATTCCATTATTTTATGATACAATGTAGAGATTGGATGCTGTTTAATTTATATTTAAATTAGGTTTGAATTTACGATCAAAAGCGATTTTAATATTCGTAGTTCGTTGGGGTATATATTATATATCTCAACGAGTATATATATATATATATATATATATATATATATATATATATATATATATATATATATATATATATATATATATATATATATATATATATATGAGGAATTAAATCACATTCTCCAAAGACAATTTAATTCAGAACAGTTTCGGTGTATCTCACACCCTTTTTCAACTGACACTGGATAAAAAATATAAGAAAAGTGCATACAAGCATAACACAAGGTCAGGTCGTAAAAGATCCCCTTTTTTTCCCAATCCCCTACTTGTGGCTAATCTGGAGGGGGGTTAGGCCTAAACATATTAAACGGCTGACATTTTACTATTTTGTTTATTTGCTTTCTTTTTACAGGATTAAAAGAAAATTGACCCTGAGATAGATTTAAATTAGGAACTGACGATATCAAGCTCGATTCTACGATTTTTCTCTTAACATAGTTAGCCGATTTAAATACCATTTTACATCCATTGAAATCGATCGTATGATTCAAGTCTCTAACATGGCAAAATATTCCACTGCTTTTGCTACCCACTCTAATATCTCTTTTGTGTTCATACAATCTCTTGTCTAGATTTCTCCCCGTTTTCCCTATATAAACTTTATGGCAATCGTTGCATGGTATTGCATAAACTCCTATGTTAATATGTTCTTTGGGTTTCCTGGCAATCATCAATTGGTTTAAGGAATTATTATATTTAAAGGCTAGATTAATACCCGCTTTTCCAAATGTGTCCTTTAAACTATTTAATTTATTATTAAATAGCAATGTTGAAAAATTTGTTGAAGTCATTAGTTCGGGAAGGCTTATTACCATAGAATGTTTTCCTAGCTGCAAAATGGGCAGATGATATGAACCAATCGGGGTAATACAAATTAGAAAAAATGGTCCTGATAATGACAATTTCTTCATCTAAATTGGAAGGATGACATATTTTGTATGCTCTAAGATAAGGTTAGAAATTACCGATTTTTTAACAGTATTATCGTGAAACGAAAAATAATGTATATAGGCATTCGAGTGGGTTGGTTTCCTATACACGTCAAGTTTTAAATGGAAGATATCACATTGGCGTGATGTATATCAGTGAAAGATAATGTTAAACCACAATATTTGAATCAAGATTTTTTTTATAACTATTGGACTAGTTTCGGCAAGATGCCATTTTCAACTAATAAGTGAAAATGGCATCTTGACGAAACTAGTCCGATAGTTCTAAATAAAATCTTGATTCAAATATTGTGGTTTACCATTATCATTCATATATATATATATATATATATATATATATATATATATATATATATATATATATATATATATATATATATATATATATATATAGAGAGAGAGAGAGAGAGAGAGAGAGAGAGAGAGAGAGAGAGGGGTTTATTCCATCCTGTGAATGTCCGACCAAATAAATTCTTACTTTTGAGAATTTGAGGTTCTTATAATGAAGGAATGGAGTTTGGTGAATCCATCCACCGAAGTGGAACGGATCACAACGATGTAAAAGTGTCCTCGATTGTTTCTAAGGCTGATCCGGGTTCCTGAGCAGAATCTCTCTTGTTTTATAGAAGGTGGGCGCGACCATGGGAGAGAGAGGGAGGGGAGGGGGGGTCGTGTGAACTTAACACAAACACTTGAGGGGAATTAAAAAACAGAATTATTGGTGTTAGACGTCAAGGGCCGATAAATACCGGTTATAGGGCTTGTCCTGACAAAGTTTAAAGGGGAGATGAATGAATCTCACATATTCGTTAGGCGATGCCTAAGTGTAAGAAAGAACGTAGATATATGAATGTGCACAACCTTTGTGTACATGATCAATATATATATATATATATATATATATATATATATATATATATGTATATATATATATATATATATATATATATATATATATATATATATATATATATATATATATATATATATATATATATATATATATATATATATATATATATATATATATATATATATATATATATATATATATATATATATATATATATATATATATATATATATATATATATATATACATACATTTGTAGCACCTAAAAGAGTTTCCTAAAGGAGAAATGAACTTCGCCAAGTGGTGAGATAATATAACAAACTGCCGCTTTAAAAGAGAGAAAGAGAGAGCGAGAAAGGTGAAGGTCCGTTGCTTGGTCTGTTTCTGATCCAAAATCTGAAACTTTTATCAGCGAAAATAAACGGTGATGAGATTAAATTTATCGAGCCACGGGCCACGGATGAAGGCAGAGAAAAATAGCACGTTTAAATCGGAACGACCCAATGAAGGATTACTGGAAGGGGAATTTTCATTCGACACTAGCCGCTTTGCACCAAAATAATGATGGTCTTTTTTTATTTTAATTCCATTGGAATAAAAGGCCTCTAAAAGTACTTCAAAATGGGTTTAACAATTTAACCTTCTGTTCTGAGGATAAAATGTACATACGAATGATGCAAGATGTTGGGTGCAGAAAAATCGGCTTAACGGAAGTATAGCAATGAAGGTCCAACATCCTTGTAATAAGATTAAAATTTAAAATTAAATAAAAACAGCCATGGCTAAATTTTTATAAATTTTCTGAACTTCGCAATTATAATAATTTTCAAAAGAAACTCTAAACTAAATTTCCCCACTTTCAAAATATTACGTTGATAAAATAGTTATAGAAGAAGATATATAAAAATAAATTTTCTGAACTTCCCCATTTGTAATTCTTTGGGTTTTAAAAAATTCACAAAATTTCGATGCTTATATTTATTTCTGAACTTCACCATTTTGTTTTTTGATTCTTATAAAAGAATTATTAGAAATAACTTTGATAAAAAAACATAAGTCATGACCAAACTAAGATGAAATTATTATTCAATTACTCAAAAAAATCCCCTTCTTAAATTATAGAGTTAGTGAGGAAGGGATGATGATATAATATCATATAATATACTTACAATCAGTAAAGTTTTCGCATCGTACGCCCGGCAGTTTACACGCACGCTTGAATGACCTTTAGTTATGAGCGAACAACCTTGTGGCCACAGGAACAGATCGAGCGACTTATAGATACGGATTATATGAACTTTTTTTTCTAAAAGATCCGTAGTTTGAGAAAGAATTGAATGACAACTCCTCTAATAAATTGGCAGACAACCGACTCAGATTTTCAGGCTCGCAAATTTTGGGGATATTTCCTAAGAATATTTAAAAAAAATATGAGAATGACCATGTTTTTTACTTTAATTATTAACATTTTTAAAAGAAAATGGTGAAGTTTAGAAAAACTTCCCACTTTTTTCGTATATTCGGTTTTAGTGAAGTAATTCTAAAATAGATTTTCCATTTTAATCTTTCAAAGGAATCCCGATACAAGTCTTTTCTTTCTTCTTTTAGGCCTAGAAAATAAGTATAGACCAAACATCGACCAACATAGACCAAAAGTAAATTATTAGGAGACAAGAGGAACGAGTTCGCCACTCCTCATTATAAGAGGAGCTTGCGCTTCGCAGACAGACCTTTGGTCTACGGACTAAGGCCTATCTGCCTCTAACAACAGGGTTTTGGTCGTCTACTACTAGCGAGTGCCATTCAAGTGATGTTGGCGACCATATCTCCATTTCTCCCTGTCGTCCACTAGTCTGATTAGGTCCACAGTTCTTCGTCCATCACTAAAGTGTTGAAGAAGAGTGACCATAAGCTTTGATCTTTTTGTCTTCCTCTATTCTTCCCAAAAGGCAGTGTTCCTCAAAGTCATCACCTCGTGGGGATGTTATCAGTAAAAATCACTAACTATAATTTAAGAAAGGGATTTTTGGGGAGTATTTGAATAATAATTTAATCTTAGTTTGGTTATGATTTATGTTTTTTTATCAAAATTCAGATATAAATATGAGTATCGAAATTTTGTGAATTTTTTAAAACCCAAAGAATTATAAATGGTGAAGTTCAGAAAATGTATTTTTATATATCTTCTTCTTCTATAACTCTATATTTTAGCAACGTGATATTTTGAAAGGGGAAAATTTAGTTTAGAGTTCCTTTTTATAATTATTATAATTGGCAAAGTTCAGAAAATTTATAAAAATTTAACCATGGCTGCTTTTTTTGTAGATTTTAAATTTGAATCTTAGTAGCGAAGCCATTGACTGGTCTCGTAATAATTTAATCTTGGTTTAGGTTTTTTCATATCCTTGCTTATTTTCTAGCCCTAAAGGCAAGAAAATATTTTTAGGGGAATTCTTTTGATATAGGGAAACCAGGCAATGGCTTCACCACTCCCCACTACCGCAGGGAGCTTGCGCTTTGCTACGCTACTAAGATTAAAATTTAAAATCTAAAAAAAAGTAGCCATTGTTAAATTTTTATCAATTTTCTGAACTTCGCCAATTATAATAATTTTCAAAAGGAACTCTAAACTAAATTTTACCCCCTTTCAAAATATCACGTTGCTAAAATATAGAGTTATAGAAGAAGAAGATATATAAAAATAAATTTTCTGAACTTTACCTCCTGCAAGGAGGAGTGGCGAAACCCTCCTCTTGTTACCTCAATTTTTTAAAATCCACAAAACACACCAAGTCATTTCCAAACTAAGAAAAAAAAGTATTTACTATTTTCCAAAAAATCCCGTTCTTAAAATATAAAGTTAGTGATAATGATGATGATGATGAAAACAATCCTCAGACTTATTTTTCTTCCCATCTAAATTTGTTATTATATACAAAATAATACAAACAGCCATGCCATAATTTTAGAAAAACTTCACCCTATTTATATATATTTTTTTAAATTCCCCAAAATTCGATAATCATATTCATTTTTTTTTCTGAACTCTTAGAAATAACTGATAAAAGCTTTAAATATACGAGACGCCAACCTTAATTTGAATAATTTTGGAAAATCTCTGAATCTCTCAATTTTCCATCTTTTTTCTTTTAAACAACTCCATAATGTTATTTTTTTTTAAATAATATTACAATAACATACAAAGCCACACTTGAACTAAGAGAAAAATAATATTAAAACATTTCAAACTGTTAAAAAAAATTGCCTTCCTAAAATATAGTATTAGGGAGGATATGTACTGGAAACCTTTTAATTTCTTTTAGACCAAAAGCCTTTTGTCAGAGCCCTTTGGCCTAGGTCAAAGACGGATGGTCTGCCTGCGTAGCGCAAGCAATTCATGTAAGGAGGAGTATCACAGGTTCGGCTTAAAATAAAATTCACTTTCTCCTGAAAGTTGTATGCCCACTGCCTTGTGGGTTCTGCTTTTTAGGAAAAGGTTAAAGGAAGGATACCTTGATTACAAACCAGGATCGGGAGTGCCTATACGCGAGCACCAACAGACTGGCGTCACGGCAGCTCCCTACCGCAAGGGATGGACCCTGGTCGTCTCGAGCCTTACCAGGGTCCTTCTCCCCTCGGTCAAGATACGGGTCCGAAGACTGTACGCATTCTTACCCGTTTAAACCTAGGTCAAGGTTTGATGCCCTCAACAAACAGTCCCTAACCAAGTCCCGCGGCGATGGCTGTCTGGTGGTGGGGTGCTAATATATGAGGATATACGTCATCAGCGACCCCGATGGACTTCACAAAGCAAAGCAAAGCAAGCAAAACAAAGCAAGACAAAAAAAAAGCAAAAGCAAAGCAAGCAAAAAAAGCAAAGCAAAGCAAGTAAAACAAAGCAACGCAAAAGCAAAAAAGCAAAGCAAGAAAAAAACAAAACAAACAAAGCAAAGCAAAAAGCAAAACTAAACGCAAAACAAAAGCAAAGTAAAAAAGTAAAGCAAAGCAACTCTCTCTCATGTAATAATCATCATAGATCGTTTTCTCACAAAGTGGAATCAGCGTGTATCAACCACTCAAAATTACCCTAACCCTTCAACCCCTGGTTGAGTAGTATAAAAACACAACATTTTTTTTAGTTGTGTCGATTCGTAGGTCGTCGGGCGGATGGTAACCATTTTACTATTCAGTATTTTTTTTTTGGGGGGGAGCAATAACGTCGTAACTATTCGGCCGATTCTAACGAAATTCGAAACCCTAATGTTGTTTTTCATTCTCTTCCGAATGATATAATTGCCAAGGTCATCCCAAGGTTAGTCAGAGAGTTGTTAAAATAAAACTAACTATGGATCGGATTGCCCCACTTGTTGAAACTTTTCAAGGTCGGAAGGTCACAGGTCAGAATAATTGAGAGCACGCGAGTTAGGTCTGTTGGGCTTGTTTTTGTTCAGCTCAGTTGCGCGCCTCAGAGGAATACTGCCCCCCTTCCCTTTCCTCTCTCTAAACCCGCCTTGTTCATTCCTCTACTTCGGTAAAGAAGTTGTTGTAGTGAGTTAGAATGCAATGAACGCAGCTTTGATATGCACTCACTACATTCTCAATGTCAAATGATAGCTTGTCCCTGTGTGTGTGGGAGGGGGGAGGGAATCCCCCGTTACCAGGTTAGCATTCCCCTGTGTGTGTGGGAGACGGATGGAATCCCCCGTGTACCAGGCTTGCTTGCCCCTGTGTGGGGAGGGGGGGGGGGAGGAAATACCTCATGTACCAGGTTAGCTTGCCCCTGTGTGGGGGGAGAGGGGAGGAAATACCCCATGTACCAGGTTAGCTTGCCCCTGTGTGGAGGGGAGGGGGGAGGGAATCCACCCAGTACCAGGTCGGCAAAAGTGAAGGTTAAAATAGTATGAAATGAAATGAAAGGGAAAGTGGGAGAAAAAGTTTTAGATCCCCGTGCCCATCCCCCCACTCTCCGACCAGTCCCTCCCGGAGGAGGGACCCGGTCGTGGGAGGGAAGGGGGCGAGGACCGGTTTCCCTGAGTTTCCCCGGCGCCCTCCTCCCTCTGGGCCTGAAAAGGCACCGAGGAAAAAGAGCTCCGGAAAGTGGGAGAGAGGAAGGGGAAGAAGAAAGAAGTAATGATAAGACAGACTGAAATAAAGTCAAAGGGTTGAAAGTTGACCAAGTTGGCCTGTGGACCTGCTTAACCCTGGAACGCTGACCATCAGTTCACTACACACCACTACTAACCATGGGTATATCATACCCGATTTGAAAAGAAAAAACTAAATGTAAAGCTTTAATGGCACTTCAAACTGACAATGACGTCGTTGCTCTGGGTATATCCTACCCATGTTTAGCGTTCTAGGGTTAACGTAGGACCTGGACCACGGTGTTTTTATGTTTTCCTAGCTTTTAATTGTGATTTGAAGAGTTCATTTTGGGGACAGAATTGTTTCTGAATACAGTCCCTTGGCGGGGATCAGGAGTGACCTCTAAGAGTATAATTATGAAATGTCAATGGACAGTCATTACAAAAATAACCGCAAGGGGGTTGTTTTTAAGTTTTATGTGTGTCTGTTCGAGTGTCAGCTAAACTTATGTAGATCCTTGGGGAAATTTAGTGAACTGGTTATTTTCCAGCAGCTAAATAATTATTTTGAAAATCTGCTTGTTTTAGTTCTTTCTCTTTTAAGTTCTTATCCGATTTTACTTATTTCTCTATTAATTATCTTGTTCTTTGAAGTATATTATCCTGTTTTAGGTTTCGTTATTTTAATATCGTCTTTTCCAAGTTCTTTTATTTGTATGTAAAATATTTATAGTTTTTGTCCTCTTTGGCGCTTTTTTTGTTTTGGGGAAACAAAGCAAAAATGGCTGGTGACGTGATGGCTGGTGACGTCACCAGCCAGAAAGGTCGACTGGTCACTGTTACTCTATAATAATATTCTGCGAAGCTCCTTCGCTTGAACTTAGTTCAGCAAATTTAGAAAGACATAAGAAATTTGTCCTCTTAAAAATAATAGATATTTTTGTTGCTACTTTACTTTTCATTTTCACTAAATCAGGTTCAATCGGTGGATTACTTTTATATTTTAGGTTAAGGTTAGGTTAGGTTAGGTTATATAACCCCAAAAGTACCAAAATCAGTAGTTTTGTCTTTATAAGAAAACGCTGGTGCCGTCACCAGCCATTTTGAGTTTGTGTTCCTTAAACAAAACGAGACTCCTTTTTCAATATACATATCCTGTTTTAGTTACTGTTTTCCTTTTAAGCTTTCACTTTTTTAGTTCTTGTCCACTTTAAAAGTTTCCCTCCCTTTAAGTTCTTGTCCTTTTAGTTTGTATGTAAGTGGGTGTGTGATTGGTCCCTCGCATCCTGGCGAAGAGATCCTCCCTCCCGGATAATGAAATTCACATAAAGATCAGTCACAATTCCTGCTTATCTCAGAGTCACCAGGGTGACCGTCCTCTTTTTTTTTGGGGGGGGGGGAGGATTTTGTGTTTTTCGTAAACCCTGTAGAAGGCATACATGACCCCAGTTCGTTTTTTTTTCTTAAATAAGATTACAATTATTTAAGAGGAAATTACACTCTCTTATGATCTCTAAAAGCAGATTGTTATTATTTATTCAATACTCGATAAGCGAAAACCAACGAGGGCGTCTGCCACAAAGTCTTGGGGAAGGGATTCGTAAAGTGTGTGAATTGAAATTGTGTGTAAAGTCTATAACCCGAGTAGTATAAAGAGGAGATTACTTTGTGTGTTGTGCATCAAGAAGGGTGAGGGGCGGGGGACTCTCAAATTAAAGTAACTTTCCCAATTAAGGCAGATCCACCAGCCAGCGTTTGGGTCAGTAGGGTACGCAATCCTTTTGTTACCTGACATCTCCGTTGAGGAATCGTGAAGCAAGAGAGTACTGGGGCTGAGGAAGGGAAAATTAAACCAGGAAAAACAGAAATGGTAAAAAGAGAAACAAAAATAAAGACAAGAAATGAATGCAAACCTCAACTTTAGTGTCTAGAGTCGAGATGTTGTACTTATAGATTTACACGAACCTGTATGTATACGTTCCGATGTGTACATTTTGATTTTGAAGCACCGTGGAACGATTCCATGGTTGGTTTAAACGTCAGAAACGGTCACGAGAGGACCTTTCTGGTGCTCTCGCACTCACCAGCGATTGTCATGTTAACCTTTATGTCTATTTCATTATCAGGTCGGGGAGCCACCTGGATAAAGGCAGGTTGGCGAACCACTGCTACACCGCTTCCGATTAGAGCGAAGTTGTCACATTGGGTGCGGTTAGTGTCCAGATGGTGGGCGTCTTCAGGTCTTCTTTATGACTGCTGTCACATGATGAAGCGACGCGTGGTTCGGATCTCATGTTAAAATGTAGGTAGGTCTCTTTGGAGTAATAGGCCTCAGATAAGGGCAGATAGGTGGTAAATTCCTTAACAATTCTTTTATTCTCCTCCTTGATTAAGTGACTTTTATGGGTCTCCTCCCTTCTTGCGATTTTTAGACCTTTGTATTTTGTATGCTAATTAGTTTAAAGCCGAGCCTAAATTAATTATCATGTAAAATACAAACACTCCAAAATCACAACCGGCGACGAAGACCCCATAAAAATCAACGGATCCTTCTGGTTGTTCAATTTGATGAGTATGGGGTCATGGCGCTTTTACACATCCCCGAATAAGCATGTACATAATTAAATAAAGTGTCTACCAAAAGACGGTCATGTACGACTACGTTGCGTCGCACTATCGGGCGAGTTTCCGTCCTCAGCGAGAAGGAAGAAGCAGACTCCAAAGGAGGACGGAAACGGGTGCTTCCCGACGTTGCAAGAACGTATACCGTTGTGTCCGGCAATACTTGCACACGACACGGTTATCCGCAGTCCATCGATCACGCACGTACTGTGTGTAATACTCTCGTTCCTTCCCCTCTGCGACATCATCTGGTCGAGCTTCCATCGCTGCGTCCTGATCGCCAGGTAAGCTTCGTGACACCTGGAAGTTCGACCAATGAGGAAGGAGCGCTGACAAAGGGTCACGTCTACAATTGCTATATCTCGCCATTTACGAATATCTAGGCAAGCGCTGAGTACTTTTCACATTTTCAATAATTTCTGGATTTGCCTGATTGCGAACGCCTTCGTGATTTTATCTTATTAGGCCTGGTCTACTTTATGACCACTGGTTTAATATTTTGGATAGAATATGCTTTTCCCGATTTTTTTTTTGGGGGGGGGGAAGTAATCTTAGCATTATATATATTCCCCGTATGCATATGTCTGCATAAATGTATGTCAAAATTCATATTAGTGTGTTTCAGTGCCTTCATTCTATCAGTTTGAAGCTTCGCGACGCGTTTTAGTTGGGTTCGGAATTTTGAAAGCCCAGATTCACCGACACAGAGACAGAGTCAAACTTAGTCTACGTTCAATCGCGGTGGGAGTTGGGTGTGCTGCTCGGATTTTTCCGGAAAGCGTTGTGTTGGCTTGTTTTTAAAATTGTTGGTGAAATAATACGAATTAAGTCTTATCGGTGATATGAACACTTTTTCTACAATCCAGTTTAGTCATGCTATTGTGTATTTCTTCCAATAGTTTGTAGTCCTCTTAAGTTAATTTTTTTAATACCAACTTTAAAATTTTCGCTAATAAAGGACTATAAAACCTCACTTGAATTATTTTATGAAGACAAATATCCAGTTGCTAACAGTCCTATATCAATATCCCTTTGGTTAGCCAAATTACTTGAATCTTCCGGCGAAACATTAGAAGACTAACCGATTTTGGGATGGATTTGTCCTTTAATTAACCTATAATCGCGTTGCATAAAAGTTTAGTATACCAAAAGTTTAATTTGCTTTGTACTTTATACATTATATGATCACTCTTTGGTACGGTCATAATTTCAAGTAATCGAAGACGTGGAACCTCTGAAGTTATTCGGAACTTTTATCTTTATTATTGGTTTATGATGACTGAATTTCTTAAATTTGTGAGATGATTGTAAACATGGATACCATGTTAATACTCTACCTGGAATGTCAGGGATAAGGTAAGATAATAGGTAGCTGATACGATATAACTATATAGGATAGATAGATAAACAAATATTTTGTTTGGGACGAGTATTTTATTTTATTGAATTAATGAAATAAACTTTTCCATTAGTTTGTTACTCGGGGATGTAGAAGGGTGAAAAGTAAACAAAAAAAGTGAAAAAATGCTAAAAAAAGTTCTTATGGATGTAACTCATCAATATTTGATACAAGTCCCAACCAAGTTCCATTATTTTAAGCTGATCAAAACAGCAACCTACCTATCCTATTCCAAATCTTCAAAAACAAACAATAAAAAGTAATCCTTTAATATAAATTTCGATTAATAATTTTATCTGAATTTTGTGGCGCAACTATCAAAGAATGACACAAAATTGCTATTAAAGTTTGGCGGTAAAATTATTCGAAGGCCTCCTGTTGGTAAACACCGGTTCCCATACTTGGCTTGGAGGAATTTTAAAATAGACCCACGCCATTTGAGGTTAAGGTTGTACTAATTTGCATAGGGGGTGGGGGTCCTGTCCCTGGTGACAACTTACCGGTTACTCTTTCCCAAAAGCCCCAGTGTGACCTGCAAGGCGGTGTCAGAGGTGTAATGAGCCAGCGTTCTACAGGACGATCTTGCCACCCGTTTTACCGGGACGCATAAATTATAATCCGCGAAATGTCACAACACATTTTCACCTATATCTTCCCCATATCCTTTACAGTTCTCTTTGTACAATTTTCTGCTACGTGTGCACTCCTTGATTTTCCCTTTAAATAAAAAAAAGTTCCAAAAAGTAAGCTTCAGAACAGAACAAGATCTGGTCCAAGAGGATCCCAAGAGGATCTCATTTTCAAAAAAAAAAAAAAAAAAACTAACGCCAGAACAAGGATACCTGGAAGCATTAGCATTACTCGTATATTCTTCGTGTGCGTATAATTGACAATAAACACATTTGTGATGGCCATTCACATGAAGTTTTTGAAATCCGACTACTTAAATGTGAAGGCATTGATTGTTTTGTTTTCATCGCATTCCTGTGGATGGTTTAAATTGTATATATTGTAGATGCATGGTCTAATCCTATGGATGCAGTTAATGATGATTGTTTGGAGTTTAGCCTTTCCTTAGTTTGAGCTTGATTCCCAGTATCTTTCTTTAATTTCTACTTTCACTCAACTTAACGACACTTTCTATTCTTTTCATTGTCCTCGTTATTGAATAGGTATATCCTGATTTACTGATCTTGGGGGTGTTTTGACGGATGTGGATGACCTTTGATATGCCCTTGCGGCTTTTGTCATCGAGGGAAATTGTTATAGTGTAGCTCTATCCTCAATTGGCCTACTGTCTGGAAGAGTGGAAACGCCTATTCCAACCTTGTTAAGCGACATCGGGTGACGATAATCGTTGGATTGAGTTCCGATTCCAGTCTGCTTCACTCACGGCGTTTACCACAAGTAGATTTCTGTGGTTCGGATCCTACCCTAAACACTGAGAAATAAAATACCCCCATAAATAGTGCAGCTCTGGGATAAAACTCATGCCAATATCGTGTTGCTGTTTCCCACACTCAGGTCTGCGAACTTTAATGGCACTAAAACTACGTGCCCCCCCATCCCTCCTTTTATGTCCTATTAAATACCAGGCCACCCATCATCTTGTCCACACTGAATGCTCTTCGTAATGAAGTAGAGAAAATGGAAAAGTAAACAGGTTAACTTGAATCATTCCCTCGCCGACTGGCCATTTGTATGTACAGCTTCCCCCATGTTTTAAACTTTTATTCTAGATAATGTTAAATAGTTAATAGATACTGTTAAATAGTAAATTAAAACATAAAATAGATTGACCAGTGTTGTCAGCTAATGTGCATTCATTTTTTTTAAAGAAACCAAACTGTTACTTCGCTTCATATGTAAAAAAAACTTCAACCCCTAGATTGGCCGATAACCCCTAAATTTGTTTACTTAAAGTGAAAATCAACGAGGGCATCTGTAAATAAAGTAGTGAAGATAGAGGAAGTGAAAATATATGGCATAGGGAGCTGCATCATATTCAACCAGATTAACAACTCAAACGCAATCGAAAGCGATTTGTTATAGATATCGCTTTTGAAAAAATATGCAAATGCTATATAATGTTTTTCGATATAGATAATATAGTATTTTCACTAATCAAGGCACGCAAAATTCCAATTATGATGTTATGACGAAAAATAGGTTGGCAGCCATCTTCACATTATCTTGTTTGAAACCACAAAAAATGGTTATGTGGGGGCTTAAGTAGGTTGGTTCTTTTTAATTTTTGTAGGTTTTGTTAATTTGCGAGGGGAAGGTAGTTTTTTTTTATTAAATTTTTATTTTCTATTTTTCCCGCCGCGTAGAAACAAAACGAGAAGCCTATTCTTATGACACGGCGTTGCATAGCTAGCCTATAGTATAAATGTCTGCTTTCTGTGATGGTTTTGAAATAACTGTTCTTACGTTCCCCCCCTGAATATTATGATCAAGTTTCGATGCTATAAATGATTTTTGTCAGCAGCACGGCATAATTCTTAAAGAATACGTTTATATTTAACGAGAAGGATATGGAGATGTCAGTTAAATTTTCGGATTCTTAGAAAAAATAAATAAAAACACTTAAAACTAAACGTGATTGAATAACATAATACCGCTAATCTTGTATATCGTAGTTAAATTTGCATAATCATTTTATAATATTTATTTCTTGAATCGGCGCAAGAAACATTTTTAAGAGACTTATGACGTCATAGCAGCGGCAAATAATAGATGTATTAGAAAATACTATTTTTAAGTGCCGATACCTCGAAAACTAGTGCTTTCTTTGCCCGCGGAAAAAATAGCAACGTACTATTCAGATAGGCTTGTAGAATAAGATTGTATACATTAAATAAATATAAAATTTGAGATGTTAATATGTAGAATTGTCAATGCGATACCTGAATCTTCCTTACTTTGGACTACTGAACATACTATCTCCTAAGTTTTTGCTATTGACCCCCCCCCCACACCCCTAATAAGATGGCATGTTCAAGCGAAAGGGAGAGACAAGAGCTGATGCGCTACCCCCCAAACAGCATCAATCCATATACTACAGGAACAAGGACCAGAAAGACCCTAGGTTCCGCTTACACAGACGGTGTTAGACTACCACTATCTAATGTTAGTGTATCATGCTTCTGTTTTGCTTAACATGCTGTTTGTTTGTTATTTTACTATTTTAATTCTTCGGTACTCCCTTATCTACATGTGTACCCTTATGTAGAGTATTAACAAAATGGCAGAGCTGGCAAGTACATGGTAAGAGCAAGATTCGCAATGAACATAGAGGGTGTGTTTGCCGTTGACAGTAATCAAAAATGGCTTCACTAAAACCTTGTGTTTCCGATCCGGTGAATGAAGTTTTGACTCGCAACAAATCTTTCTGGAAGAGAATTCCAACTGTGAATCAATCTAATACTGAAATGCCTTCTCTATTATAAGTCTGACACCTTACATGAGAAATTTGATGAGCTTGTATACTCTGTAAACTTGTTAGGGGAATTAGCATAGTATACACGTCGATAGTTCAATAGTTCAATACAAAATAAACTTAGTAATTTGGTAGGGAAATTAAAGTTACTCAATATAAAAATAAGATTAACTAACTAAAGTAGAAAAAAAATGGGAAAAGGAAGTGCCGATGTATAGAAGTAGCGACTCGATTTAGATAGGTTATTTCTAGAGTTGAGCATACTTTGATACACTTACCCCTTGACCTGCATCTTTGGTCACAATTTTTCTTTTTTTTTAGTTTAACGTCAACTTTCTACCTACAGATTCGTCTCCAAAGAATGGTACGAAGAATAAAAATTGCTGCAGGCAAATTGAGCCTAAATGTTTAGTCGCATTTCATAATTTCGATCAACCATGCAAATAAAAGTTCTTTTTCAAGAGAACTTTTTATTTGGTCATAATAAGTACGGAACTACTTTCCGACTATCAACTCTCAAGCTTTCCTTATAAGAATGGAGCGTGATGCTCCGAAACTTGGTATTTACTTGTGAACTAATAGAAAGCTCTTCTCTTCAAAAAGAGTTTTTATTGAACTATCAATGTCTACACTACGCTATTTCATGAACTATCAACGTCTACACTATCCTATTTCATGAACTATCAACGCTATTTCCAATAAGTTTACAAAGTATAGAAGTTCACACCTATCGAAATTAAGAATTCCAATACAAATTATCTGTGCAAAGGGGGGGCCTTCTTGTGGCCATAGTTAATACCCTCCTTTTCGTGTTAGGGTTGTATTTTAGTATTTTTTATTATCGAAAAATAGTGCAGTGTGTAATGTAACTAAGGTAGGAATGATGGAAAAAGTTAACCTTGGAGTCGTATTGAGTGCAAGGTGTTTTAACCTTAAGTATACACAGAATTAACATTCACCCAAAGCTTACTGTATCCTCTGTTTGTTGCCGCCGCGTCATCCATCCCTGAGCACTCCAGGTTCGAATGAAAAAGTAGTTTTCTCTCTTTGTGTGTTAGGAGGGCCATGTACCTCCCTCATTTTTATTTCTCCACCTTGCAAATTTTAATTTACTTGTTCTCTCTCCTCCCTATGACTCGCTTTCTCTTGGATTTCATCCTTTGGCTCTGATAAATCTAAAATTCTGAAATGAAATTGCCTTTCTAGATCCTATTCCCATCCCGGTTTCGTCGCCGCCTAAACCAAATCCCTCAGTCAACTCGTTCAGAGTGTCTGGCTAAACCGCCTGGTCCTAGCATAATCAAGGTTTCCATGATACGGTAGTCGAAAATGCTGGCTTATCCCGCTCTTCCTAGTCCAGTGTAAGGTTCATTACCCGGTCGATTTATCAATTGTTAAAAGCGTCTACTTAGCAGATCGATCGAAAAGCTGCCATTAGGATTTAAATTGTTAGAGGGAATTATTTTCTTTGTTTATTGGTAAATTTTACCAATGAGAGGTGTCTTTCGCTTTTGTGATCCTGTATAAGTGAATTATTATTGCCATCTTCTAAAACTTTGACAACTGTATCTTCTTAAAACCTATATTTCTTCTTTTTGGGACATTTCACCGTGGATGTTTAAAATATAACTTTATTTAGAAGTAGGGTACTTTTGGAATGTTATAAAGTATCCTCACACGTGTTTAATGAACACCTAGCTTTCGTTGTACTTCCGTGAAATTCTCCTCTTCTTAATATTCAGAATTTACAAAATACCTCCGTTTAAAAGAAGAAATTACACTAGTTTGGATCCATCTGCTTTTATGTAATTTGTTCGGAAGTTAATTTACAGGGTGTCTCACCTATCTCACTTTTTAATTGCTTATAACTTTACTAATTTTTAACCGACTTAGATAAACTTCGTTATGCATTAATAGTTTTTTTTTGTCTCATTAAAACTTTTCTAATTGATTTAAAGGGTACAAGTTTTATCTAATAGGACAAAAATGAGTAAAGTAATTATTAAGTGTAGGAGATAGGCAGGAGACAGTATTTTGTTGTTGAACGGAATAGAACCTTAATTTGTTTTATTAAGTACAAATGATGGCAAGCTTGCAGTGAATTAAAGGAGAAATGTGTTGAAAGAGAGGAGGGCGAACGTGTAAAAAAAAAACAAGAGGGAAAGTCCATCCAATGACCTGCGGCGTTTTGTGATAAATGGTTATTGTATTAATGGTTTCCCATGGTTCAAATCACTTGCAAGGTCCTTTGAATGGCTAAATGAGACTTCTGCCGCTAGGTGGCGCCACCCAGCGCCAAATCCGATGGCAGATTGGAAATCTCCAGGCTGAATAACCATACGTCCCATGGTCATACGGGTCATTTCATGGCTCTAAATGGGTACAATTGAACTGTACTCATTTGAAAAAAAAGCGACGCCTAGACCTGGCGCTTCGCCGCCGGAAAAAAACAATGATTGGGTGATATTCTAACTCTCGAACTCCGCGTCGCTAAGTGAACTAACGATCTAGTCGAGCCCTTTCCCCCCTCCCGGCTTATTTTTGACTCAGATCAAACCGGGCTCATAAGTTACAAAATGACGAACTTGAAGCTAGTTCCAAGAGTGAATGGAAAGGGTGGAAGCTAAAAGGGACGATTATATGCAAAAATAATTAATTTCACAACTCTTGTTTCTGTTATATCTTGACTGTCGCGTTTTCAACGACATTCCTAGGGATTTTTTTTCCATGTTTGTGTTATTTTATAAGAAAAGAAATTATGTGCTATTTGCAGTACTAAATCCTCTGTTTACTAGCTTGTAACCGTTGTATTGTACTCAGTAATCGGTTAGCTCGTTCAAATATTGAGTTAAGGTTTCTATTTGTGAACCCGTTTAGTATTTTAAATACTTCGGATAAGTTGGAGCGCAGTTACCAATCTTCCAGTCGTAGTAAATTGAGGGGCCTCTTAATACGATTCTTTGGAAAATATTAATGACCACCAGAATTGTTGCGCATTCTCCAATTAAAGGGATATAGCCCTATTTGCCCTTCGTGATGCTACAGTGTTATTTTGTCAAATTTGTCTACCCATATTGAAATTTCTTCGTGTTGCATCTGCCAACTTTGCGACCATTATTCAAGTTTTCGGTTTACTATGATATTCGTTCTACTACCGAGTTTCGTGTCATCAACAAATTTCGCAATTTATATACATATCTTAAAAAGGCAAGGGGTCGGTAGTCCTGAGAAACGCCACTAGTAACCGGTACCCGCGAGGAACTATTTTCATTTACTACATTTTTCTAGCAGAGCTCTTGCTAGCCGAGTGGATACGGCGTTGGTCTCCCAACGTCGTGGTACCAGGTTTGATCCCGGCATGAGCGGACACAAACGTCATCGCACGGAGAGTTCTGGCTACCAATTGGTGGACGCGCCTTGCTCAGTGAGCCCTGTACTGGAGTGGGAAGATCTTACACTTCTCATTAGACACATAACCAATTACAACACTGATTTCTATCCTATCCTGTCTTCGCAGCACAACACACACACACACACACACACACACACACACACTCTCTCTCTGTTCCAAGGATACCCCCCGATGGGTATCTATATCCACATACCTCACGCGGAACAGATCTCTCTGCCCCGGGGCGACGGAGGTTCTACCTGGGCGACGCTGTTTGGTGCCAAAACACAATACTTCCTGGCACCTCTCCCCAAAGAGGACCGGTCCTCGAGCTCACCAGCGATTGTCATACTGACCTTTATCTCCATTTCATTATCTGGTCGGTGAGCCTCCTGAACTGAAACGAAAAGTACCTTCTTTTTTGTGGAACGGTGTCAGAAGACTTTTTAAAAGTGAGTTAGATATCTACAGCTTTATCATGGTCAAACATTATCTTTAAATGAAAAATAAATCCAACACATTACCTAAGCTTTAACCTCCGCCTCGAAAACCGTCCTGCGAATCATTTGTTAATGTTCTCCAGGAGTTTATTCGCGATACAAGCGAGGGAAATGGGCCGAAAGTTTCCAGGATCAGTCTTTATTTCTTTTTGAAAATTGGTGTTACATTTGGTTATTTTAATTTGTCAGAAACTATTCGTTCATAATGGATTTTTAAACATTCTAAATTTTTTTTAAATATTTTACTTTCATTTCCAGTAATGTCGAAATTTGAAAGATTCTTCCTTAAAATTCATTGTCTTGGAAATAAATTAATATCTTATATGGTAAAAACCTGTGCAAGGTGTTCATTTAATATCTCCACTATCTGGTCCGGATCTTCAGTAAAGACTCCCTCGAAATCCTGGAAGGCCACCGTCCACTCCCTAATAGGCTTACGATCATTTACATATCTATAAAATCGCTTGGGCTGGTGTTTTGACACTGAAGGCTGGGTCGTTTTCATAGTTCATTTTGGCTCATCTTATTTTGCGCTGGTAATGACGATATTATCAAAGTATTGCTGGTTAACCTCTTTATAATCCTACTATTTATCCACGACACCTGAACTCGTCAATTAAAAACAAAAACATTTATACTGCACTACTATTCAGTATTTCATAAAAATTTAAAAGTTCTGGGCGCGAAAAATACCAATATTGCAAGATTTAAAGTCCCGAATGAGTTGAGAACTCTCGCGAACATTTCTTGGAATATTTTGATCCAGCTGCAGAATGTTGTTATCCTTATTCCCAAGCGTTTCGCCTACATCTATATTATCAAATAAATCCTCTTCATTAGGGAAAATTAAGTCTATGATATTCTTTTTGGAGCGTTTGATTCGACCACTCCTTGATGCAGGAAGTTGTCTTTATAAATTCGAGAAATCGATTTCCTGCATTGTTAGCAGTTTACTTTAGTAAAATTGTCACTACATATAACCATTACTTTGTCTAATTAGGTTAGAAAGTGTTTCAAAAAGAATAATATCACGTTTTCCGTTTGCTTTGGTGGTCTATAGACGACAAAATTCATTTACTGTTTTGTTTAGTAAAGAATCAGCCTAGCTTTATGGGCTTTCTCTGCTATATTGTTTGTTTTTTGGATTATAGTTTATTGCTTACCTGTAAGATAAATTCGGTTGGTTAGGACCTCTATACTTCAAATGTGACATAAAAGATATTGCGTAAAATAAGTTTCACTTTTAAAAAATGTGCAAAATATGTATTAGAATGCAATTCTGAATTTCAAATTCTTAAAATTTAATCCAAATTAGGTCTGAACAGCAAAAGTGGAAAAGAAGTTGAAAAAAATGGCGTATCTATAGCATGTTCCTCAGACATTTAAAAAAATGCTTGAGAAAATAAAAAAAAGGAGACTGATAATGACCTCAGTATCCGCATAATGACCCTCTTTGACCCTTCGTTTCGATGGTTCCGTGAAACGTTTAAATATCAGGGTCGTGTACATGCAACCATTGTGCTAGTCGCGTCTTGCCGCCTCGCTCAGAATGATTAACGGAAACCCAATGGCCGTTGATCGCCGGGAATACTACTTCGTATGAACGTGAGTGTATATTCCGGAGATTAGAAACACTAGTTTCGAATGAATTTTCCCGAAACTTGGTGCTATGGCAAATACGACCAGAGATTTAATTATAAGAGGTAGAAAAAACTGATCTCAGAATAGCAATATATATATATATATATATATATATTGATGATTGAACAATAAAGTTCAAGTCAATGGGTTAGGTAAGAGTACAAGAGTAATAAATAAGAATGATTTAATCCGTTTATCGAATATGTAACGCTCCCTAAGAGGGCTGAGGAAATCTAGGAGACTTTTTTAGCGTATTAAGTAATTCTTATTATTACCCGTACCTAATCGTGTGTGTGTATATATATATATATATATATATATTATAT
Organism: Ceratothoa steindachneri; assembly: GCA_963969495.1. Lineage (NCBI taxonomy): Eukaryota > Metazoa > Arthropoda > Malacostraca > Isopoda > Cymothoidae > Ceratothoa > Ceratothoa steindachneri. Next base: position 122,784,431 of record OZ018326.1, read on the forward strand.
ATATATATATATATATATATATATATATATATATATATATATATATATATATATATATATATATATATACATACAGTTTGTACAATAAATATCTTATATATGGTCAAAAGTTGATTTACCATAGTTACACAACAGCTAAATAATCGGCAAATTATCATCTTATGTATTTTGTACGTTGAATACAATTCGGTATTAGAATACACAAATAGTAAAGCATTGATGTTATATCGACAAAAGTGTTAGATTATCGCATCAAAAAGTATCCAACACAACCACAAAATTAGTTTTAAAGCGATAATAAATAGTTCTCGAACATTCCAGAGTGGCTTACGTGACAGAAATGCTGTAGAACTTTCTAGAAAAATAATCTACTTCGTCCACGTGAAACAGCAGATTTCAGTCAGTGTCTGAGAGCTGCATGAGAAGGAGGTCATCGTTCAACACTAATTTTAATATGGCGAAGACTAAAGAATTGCCAAAAGGAGCAGAGAACTAATTGTTCAGTTACATAAAAGTGGTTTGGGCCATAGAAAAATTTCATCTATGCTAAAAATACCAATCTCAACCATTGGTGACACGATTCGCCGGTTCACGTCATATCAGTCCACTGCAAGTCTACCACGTTCAGGGCGTCCATCTAAAGTTTCAAACCGTGCTGCTAAACATATAGTCCGTAAAGTAAAGAAGAATCCTCGAGTGTCTCGATCTGAACTTCAGAAAGATTTGGAAGCAGCTGGGACAAATGTATGCAAAAATACAATTAGAGCAGTTCTTAGGAACGAGGGATTCCATTCTCGCACACCAAGAAAGACACCTTTGTTGAAACCAATTCATGTCAGAAATCGTCTGAATTTTGCCAAGGAACATTTAGAGAAGCCTGCAAGTTTTGGGGACGCTGTACTATGTATGGTCTGACGAGACGAAGATTGAGTTATTTGGGCGGAATAGTTTAGAGGCGCCATCCTAAAAATACAATCCCAACTGTGAAGTTTGGGGGAGGCAGCATAATGGTATGGGGCTGCTTCTCCTCTGCAGATCCTGGAAGACTCCATATTATTGAAGGGAAAATAAATGCTCAGATGTATCGCAGGATTCTAGATGATAATCTCTAACAGTCTGCAGACGACTTGAAGTTGCCAAGAGGATTACATCGAAAGTCTGGTAGCGACAGATCTACTGATCTTCACTAGGCCACCAGAAGGATTATGGATCAAAAAAGCTCTATGAAACGGCAAAGTAAAGGCGAGGGAGGAAAAATTTGCTAAAGTAGAGCCAACTTTATTAGTTACTATTTTTCGTCACCCTTTTTTTTATCTACTGTAAAACAAGTCTGGGTTATGGTTTGTCATCATCCATTTATCAAATTTGTCTTTAAATGAAACTATACTAGATTTTTATGGTTCTGTTGAAAAAGAAGAATTTCGTTTCGTCTGCCCGAAAGTGACTTCCTTCAAGCTTAACGTTGTGACCACGGGTATATTCCAACAGGGCAACGATCCAAAACATACAGCCAGGGGCAAGGCAGCGTGGTTTCAGCACAAGAAAATAAAGGTTATGGAATGGCCAAGTCAGTCGCCAGACCTAAATCCTATCGAGAACCTGTGGCGAGAATTAAAACTAAAGATTCAGAAAAGGGACCCAAGAAATCTAACAGATTTAAAAAAGAATATGCCAACAAGAATGGGCCAAGATACCTACAAATATTTGAAAGAACTTCATAATTAAATATCCCAAACGGTGGGAAGTTGTACTAGCGACGAAAGGTCATATCACCAAATACTAACTAGTTTCATAGATGTATCGGATACTTTTTGAAAAGTTCGTTTGATATTTTTGCCGTAATCATAGTAATGTTTTACTATTTTTGCAATATGATGCCAATTTGTATTCAACGTACAAAATACATAAGATGTTCAGTTTTCGATGATTACTTTACTGTTGTGTAACTATGGTAAATAAACTTTTGACTATGTATCGGATATTTATTGCACATACTATATATATATTTATATATATATATATATATATATATATATATATATATATATATATATATATATATATATATATATATATATATATTAGTGTAGATGGGTAGCAGTCTTTCTTGAATGCAAATTTTGTTTAAGACCAAAGGAAATTAATTAAGGCAAAATACACAATGGTCTTCAACAAAATTTGCATATATATATATATATATATATATATAGTGTGTCCCCAAAAGGAAATGTATTAAAGAAACTAACTTGCATTTTTTATTTATTAATTAATGATTATCGTTATCACTTACATACCATGTTCTAAATGACATCCATTTACTTGTATACATTTTCTAACGCGTTCCACGCAAGACCTTTGAACATAACTTAATAAGGAAGTATTTGATTTGATGGCTTCAAATTATCTTAATATGTTTGCCTTTTGTTTCGCTATTGTTCTGGGGCGGTTATTATTGTGGCCCCCTAGAAAGTAATCTATAGGTGGCCATTCAATTGGTCCACGTCGTCCAATCCATTTATCTCCAAATGTTTCTTTTAGAAATTCGCACACAATCTTCGCAAAATGTAGCTGAGCTCCATCCTGATGAAACCGCAGACTTCTTCGATCGTCTAAGGATATGTCATCTAATTTAGTTATAAAAAGGTTTGCCAGCAGAAGCAGATACGACCAAGCAGCCACACTATCGGGGGAGGGGGGGGGGGTATGAACCGATTACCGTATCGCCAACCATAGCTGTCTATACCATAACTTGGATTGAATTGTCCTTCCTCTACCCAATGTGGATTATCAGTAGCCCAATATCGTGCATTATGTCTATTGACATTACCGTTTAGGTAGGAAATTGTTTCATCTCTAAACATCATACGTTTTCCCATCTGCCTTCGCTGCGTAAACCATTCACAATATTCCATACAACGATCACGATCATCATGTAATTCCTGGACTAACTGGAGTTTAGACGGGTGGAAATGATTGGTGGCTAGAATGCGCTGAACCTCTCTCTTATATACACCTGTTTCCTGTGATAATTTTCGTATTGACTTACGGGGGCTTTGCTCCACACAATCTCTTACCAGTGGAGATGTTCTGGGATCAGTAGAAATTATCTTTTTCCACCATTTCGTGGTCGATCACAGACGCTTCCTATTTTCTTGATACAGGCGAAGATCTTACTGACAGTCCTTGGTATTAAAAGTATCTGCAACCGAACGTGAAGTGGCTACCATACTTTGCCGTATAAAAGAACCAGCTATATCCTTTCTGCTCTGGTTAGCTTAGCCACTATAATGTAACGATCTGAAAAATATAAAATAAATTAATTTTAAATGTATAAACGAATATCTAAAATCAAAGATCTGCAAAATAATTATAAGATATATAATATAAAATAAATTAATAAATTCATTTTAAACCTTTAATTTACTGTATATTTCATATGCAGCCAGCCTTTAGGGACACCCTGTTTATTTATATAGGTATATACATATATATATATATTATGTGTGTGTGTCAGCCCCACGCTCCAAAGAAGTTTCTACTGGTCCAATGCTCGAGTTTACTCCGTTACTCTCCCATCTGCTCGGTCGTCTTCGGGGTATCTTTATGTATAAAAGTGTTCAATTTAGGATTTGTTCCCTCCATCCTTTGGTATTTCCTCTAGCAATGTGCCCTACCCATTTGCATATCAAGACTTAATCTTTTTACTATATATCGGGCACGTGCGTGTGTTCTTTCGAGTATTTCTGGCTACCGGGTTCGATTACAGGTGAGACGGACAGGAAAATATTGCGTCGCGTCTGGACATACGCGCAGACAGCTCCGGTCACGTACGTCAGTCATCACACGCCTAGCCGATGTGAACATCGCCGTGTCATCTTCCCCTGCCCCTGTAATGGTGGCCCTGGTTTGCTGGGTAGTGGCAAAGCACATTACTAAGGGTCCGTCTGCACCTTCCTCTCTAGCGAGAGGAAGGTCCTCACGACTTTGTCATTCAGCGATTGTTATTCTGACCTTTGTCCGGTGGGTGGATAACCTCCTCATCCACGCTTGAAAAGTGTTAGGTGGCCCAATTAATTATTTTTGTTATTGTTTTAGCGTAAGTTAAAACTGTTAGGTGTACGAACTCATCGCTTCTGAAGAGGTGGCAAAGCTTTCCTACTGCGTTGAAACGAGCTTTTAGGAAAAAACACCTGATTGTGACAGCCATTGATTTCTCTAAGGCTTAGGATTCAATCCAAAGAACAACGATGTTGAAGTTTGAAAAATATTTAGTAAATGAAAAAATAATAGAGTACCAGAGACATATAATAATGTTAAAACAATGTAAGGTAAATACAAAAATAACTCAGGGTTGCGCTGCATCGATAATTTTATCGCAAGTGGATCACATTGAGATCGTCAATAAATTTAGAGTACAACTATTGGATACAGAAATCAATTTTTTTTTAAAGCGAACTCGCTTTTCTCTGCTACTGACGGATTTGCAGTTGGCAAGATAAAAAATGAAGCAGAACAAAATATTCGAAACGTTCTAGGATATAAACAACCAAAAGACAAACCTGACAAGATTGAAGATATATAAGTTGTACAGGAAATAAAATACCTAGGAATTAGTATAAATGACAAGAGAATGCTTCAAACACCATACATAAAACGGAAATGATCGAAAAGGCATCACCCATACACTGGCTGACCAAATGTATTCCATTATAGCTAAAAGCTGCAACAAGCTACAAATAGGCCAGACACTGGAAGTCAGTGGTTTGTCACATATACTGTACGTAGCCAATGGGATAAACCTAACAAAGCAGAACTTCAGGAAATTAAAAATTCGGTAAACATAACAATAATTGCTGTTAACAGATTTTGCCCAAACATGGTATAAGAGGAGAGGTCGAATCTTCATTAATGGTGAAAATGAGAGGAAGGCTGCAATATAATATTCAAGGCATTGTAAAGGGAAATGTTTGAAATAACCAAGGAAGACCCACAAAACAAATGGGGTGAAAGAATGAAGAGGGTTTGTGAATGAATTAATTATATAGATTGAAATAAAATTGCATAAGTGAAAAATATACAGAAAATGGAAAGATGCTCTAGGACAGGGGTGGGCAAAATTGGCCAAATCTTTGCTACAAAATATTCTCACATGTCAATATATTACAATGAATGCCCGCCCAATCTTTTAATCGTTTGACTTGACTAAAACACAATAAAAGGATATAAAATTAAAGTTATTATTTTATTGATTATATATTATTAGTCCATCATTAATGGTGCAGTAAAATCACAAAATATCTTCAAAACAACATATTATATTCAACAGAAGTGAATCTTTACTATTTTTAGCACAAAACAACAAATCCAAACTAGAGAAAGAAAAATTGTGGACCTTTTACTCATTTCCTAACAATGAGACTTCTGCTCCTGCATAACTGATGGCAGATGATTTATAACAGGTTGCATATAACACTTAGCATATAAAAAAGCTGGAGATACATTAAGGTTTTTTAAGGTGAGCATTTAGCTTTGCCTGTCGGTAATAAGTCGTGGCCTGGCAAGCGTTGCCAAGGCCTGCTCTAGGAAAAGGAACATATTAATCCCACTACACCAGCTTCGATAATATTTAATTGCCAAACTAAACGAGAGAAATATATTTACAAATAAGGAAATAAAATGCCCACTATGTGAAGCAGACCCAGAAGATCTTGAACAGTACATTCTACATTGTCACAAGTATGCAGTAAAAGTCTATTAAGTAAACTGCAATAACCTTTTGAAGAAAAAAAAATAATTGATTGGTGAAGTACTATTTAAAAGTCAAACCCTTAAAAAAGTGAGGTGATATATGGATTTTGGAAAATAATGTATAAAAACGCTCCAATCTGCTTCTGTGGTTATGCCGAAATTCGCGTGTTTCTGTTTGTTTGAGCATTTCAGCCGCCTACACGAGTATCACTCGAACCCGCACCAGTTTCTAAATGAGACTAGCCTGGGCGTATTGGCTTCGTGCATATTCATCGCTCGTGTATTCGATCGATGCCCCATCTGGGATAAGCATATTCGCAGCCTTAGTCTCTCTTGTATCAGCGCCAGGGATGTACGCTCTTTGGCCTTCAGCACGTTGCCTATTGATAGATCTACCCTCCTCATATTTTAACGTCCCTTTGTTCCCTCAAAAATTGACTTGATGCGCGATTTATTCCTCTACATTCGAGCATCGATTGCGGAAGGTAGATTCAATCCACCAAGTCGCTCTCCGGCGGTGCCTGGTGCTTTCCAAATATCCCCTATAGAGTGCCTCTTTGTCGCCGCGAAGGAGATGCCACTCGCTTTACCCCGTACACACTGCATCATGCTCTTGTAAGCCTAGGTTCAGCGTCTCCTTGGTCGCCAATGGTTCTCACCTCCCCCGCGATATCTCTAGACCGTGCCTATGCCAAGGAGAGACTAATCATGCCCTACACCTTTCGAGTTTGGGATTAGAAATACCCCTTCTATAGTTCTGTGTAATACTTTCGCCCTTTGTTCTGCCCATGAGTCCGCCCTCGATGATATAACCTCTGAATATTTGTAGTCACATCTCTGCTCCCAAAGCTTTTACCGCACTGTGATTACTGTGTTCGTATTTGTTGGCGCATATATCATGTCAAACTGGGTTCGAACCAGTGTACACATGGCTCTTAGTCTCAGTGGGGAGTTGGTTTCATCGCCTACCTCCTGCTGTTAAAAGCCATCGGGCCACTTCCGGGATCTTGTCTCCATGTCACAGTTGGTTGCAATATACACCTCGGTAGGGAGATTACTCGTCGTGCCCACTTCGGGGGCTGTTTTGTAATTCATCGTGACTCAGAGTGTTGCTGAGTCATTGTTCTCTCCGTACCCCCACATGTCGGACGAAGAGCGAGATTATCTTTTCCTGAATTCCTGGACATTTTGCGTTGCCGGGAACGAACTTGCCGATGAGGGTCCAAGCTGTTATTGCAGACAGAAGTGACCGTATAAGCAGAGCAGGATAGGTAAGTTTCTCTATGTTGAAGACGAAAGAGTTTTTTAGTAAGAGACACACACACACACACACACACAGGCTTCGGAAATAAAAGGTAAATCACAATAACATGCGACATAGTAGATGCTCACATTAACCCATAGAAAGGCTGGCTTATCCGATATCCTTTCGTGACAGTAAGAAGAGCTTCTTCCGAGGGCTTGATGAAGAGATAGTTAGCTACAACATTAACATTTTAACCGCATAATTATAATTGCGCCATTGCAAATAATTATCGATTTATAAGGCCGAGCTAAAATGGATTAAGTGATTTTTTCCTTTCTCTTTGAAAGCAGGGATAACAATTAAAAAAGGTAATTGATAGGTATACAAAAAAATACGCAAACATTTGTTTGCGTTGGAAAGGTTGGCTTATGCGATATCCTCTCGTGACTGCAAGAAGAGCTTCTTCCAAGGACTTGAAGAACTTAACTACTACAACATTGCCATTTTAACCGCATAATTATAATTGTGCCATTGTAAATAATTTTCGATAATATATATAATATGAATAATTATTCTAATGTTTACATTATTCTAGGTTTATTAAAAAGTCAGCATTTAAAAAAAAACCCCAAAAAAAACAGTATATGCCTTCGCTGAATCCAAAATGGTGTTCTGGTCCTGTAGGAGGTGAGTTTCAGTCCCTGGAGCTTTGCTATTCGATCAAAAGGGTAAAATGATGACAAATAAGGGTTAAATGAATGATGTTGTGTAATTATAATCTATTTCGTAATATTTTTTTGTAAAAATAAATGTTTGAATTTTTTTACATTCCAGAAATGTTCTTTCCAAAGAAAAACGCGAAACCATTGTTGCTCTTGCACCAAAGTGGCTGCAGATGCAAGGATATAGTTACTAAAGGTGCATTATCTTTACAAAAGACTCCTATGAAGTATTCTGGACGCCTAATACTCGTAGCTTGCCCACGATTGCGCAGAAGCAGGTGTAGACGCTTCTTCGCGTACAGTGAGGCGGAGACTTTTCGACAAATGCTTCAAGTCGAGAATGACTGTGAAGAAGCTTCATCTCGCCAAGAAGAACCTTACGGATAGGCTTCACTTTTGTAGGAAATATAAAGAATGGACTGTTGAAGACTAAGGGAACTGGATCACTAACAATTTTTCCCCAAAACACTGGCTGGAACTCAAAATGGTACCAAAACTTGTTTCATCGGCGCCTTTTACCTACAGATCACGACCAACTTGCAGGGTTGGCAAATCAAAAAACCCGAGTTTTATTAGCGTTTTATTTTTGGGCTTTTTCAAATGAAATTTGAAAAAGCCAGGTTTGGGTTTTTTTTTTCAAAATTACACTTTTTTCAAGAAATGAATGCTACTTATCATTATTTTATTCAAAATTCATATTTATGTTTATAATTTCAACATATGTATCAAATTAAGGTTATTTCTCTGATACTGACTCACAATTCATCTCTCCTTCTACAGGTTATGGCTATCATGGGTACCCACAATTCTCGATCAGTGATCTATTACTGTGATCTTTTCTTACTATAATATAATTATTTTAAACTAATTAATTATTATTATATAAAAATAGAGATAGCTATTCTTTTTCTATGTTATTCTAATGTTTGTAGCTTTTGTTGTTTTTTAAAAATCCGAGATTTGAAAAAAAACAATGAAGCCCAGGGTTTTTTTTAAACCCAGGTTTTATTGGGCTTTTTCAAAATTTGGGGTTTTTTTTTCAACCCTGCCAACTTGGGGCTTATAATTGTATTTTTCAACGTGATGGCGCACCTTGTCACAAAGCAAACATTGAACATTTGGGACATTGACCCGGCACTTCGCCAGAGTTGAACCCAATAGAGGATTTGTGTGCAATAATCAAACTGCAGGTTGATAAACAAAAGCCATTCAATTGTGAGCAGTTGCGGGTAGTTATTGAACAAAAATGGAGAAAATTCAATCGGTAGCATCACAAATTTGGTCTCCAGCATGCCAAAACTAATTATTTCAGTCCTGAAGAACAAAGGACATCATGTAAATATTGACTCCGCGCATCAATTGACTATTTATTAATAAAATAGGTTTGGGTTTTAAAGTTTTGTATATTTCTCCATCAAATTATGATACAAACATACTAAAACAAAATGCAACGTTTGATTAGTTCTATTTCTTATGGAAAATATGTCCTCGTTGCTATTGCTCTTTAAATTCGCTGAAAATAACGCCATCAATAAATTTTTCTATGGTTCCCTCTGGACATGGCCTCTTTCCTGAGCGCTGCCGTGCTCGCCTGAAGATAACGGGGAGGAGGGGGGGCGCAAAGTAAAGTATCGCTGCAAACTCGACAGCTGGACCGTAACGCTTTAAACGCAACCACCGAAGCAATGCTTCCGCCATTCCAACTCGAATGACGCTATAATCCATTTCCTTCAGACGGCCCGCTGCCTAATTCCAGCCATTAATTGCTGCACTCTCTCGCCTCATTCCAGTTTTGTGACGACGCCTTCCGTCATTTGTACCCCTTGAATAACGAAGTCCGCTTCCATATCCGTCATCTGTACCCCTTGAATAACTAAGTCCGCTTCCATATCATATCGCTTAAATCGTTGTTTTTTTTTCTTTAAGAACTTTGATAATAAAAGCACAAAAAATAATTTAGCTTGAATACTCTTAATAATCCATTGAATCAAGGGGAACCATCTGCAGACCCTTCTTAATTACTTACATTCACGTGTTTTTGTTGTTTGTTTTTTAATTGGAGGGGGGGGGTACGGAACGTGCCAAGAGTAATGATGAATTCATTTAATTTTTTAAAAGAAAAAACCCACAGGAAGGTTCAGATGAGTACGTTTAAGTAATTGTTCTAGAAAATTTATAATGCGTTCTTCCATGTCCAGCCTTTTGTTATTTTTAATCCTTTTCACTTTTATTTCCATGCATTTTCTCTTATCGGTTTCTCCCTTTGCTCGTTTGTTTATCATTCTTGGGCGGAAGAGAATAAATAATCTTGGACTAATTTAGGTCCTTCATTTTGAAAAGTTGTTCTGACGCATTCGCGCTATAAAACAGGACTTTTTATCTTCTTTTTTTAAAGGTTATTCTAACATTATGAGAACGTATTTGGGCTATAGAGCAAGACTCTTCTATGGAGGGTTATTCTGACGTCATTAGAACGTATTCGTGTTCTAGAACAGGACTTTTTCTATGAAGGGTTATTCTGACTTCATGAGCACGTTTTCTCATTAGAGAACAGGATTATTGTTCTATGAAGGGTTTAGCGACATCATGAGGACATATTCGCCTTATAGAACAGGACTCTTTCTATGAATAGTTATTCTGACTGACGTCATTAGGATGTATTCGTGTTATAGAACGACTCTTTTTCTATGAACGGTTATTCTGACGTCATGAGGACGTATTCCCTTTATACAACAGTAATCATTTTCTTAGAAAGGGTTATTCTAACGTCATGAGAACAAATTCAATTTTTTTTTCTATTAATGGTTATTATTATTAATGTCGGTCAATCAGAAAAGGGGTAACCGAATATTTGATGTATAGTTTATTTCAGGGTTGGTTTACAATATTTGAATCATAATTCTTTTTACTGTCTATTTTGTGATTTTATGTCCAGGAAGCTTCCTTTAATTTTTATTTAATTTTTGCTTGCTTTTTGTGACATATGTGAATCCGTGGGAGAAATTAGGTTTTCCCTCTAGATGTCTTTGTTGCTTGCTGTTGAGGGTGTTTTGGCAAAACAATTTTGAGCATCATGTCATTTGCCCACTGCTCCACTGACAGTAAAATGGTTTTCACTCGTTAATGATACCTGCTACAACTTAATCTGTAACAAATCTCTGCATTCCATATGAAATAACCTAATGCATAAATACCTGTATGACTGATGCAATGCAGTCGAATCTGCTTCCCGATCGCTTCTCACGTTGGTGGTTTAGATTGTGACAGTGAATTTCGAGGAACCGGGGTTATGCACAAGTTTGAGTTACTGAGCATCACAGTAGATAAGAATACAAATCTTCCTTCTTAGTTTATTGAGCAGTCACAGCAAAGGATGATGGACACGGACATCGATCATTGTTCACAACATTATTAATCAGATGAAACAACATTTGGACTAACAATCCACCTTTAAAATATAAAATAAACGCATTCAATCATAGTTTAGTAACAAGATAAAGTTAATACTTAATGATGTAACCAACGAAAGCAGATAAAAATAACCGTCTTTGGATCGTTCACACGATCTTACGCAATAAGATGCAACCTATAACTAGGTCTACTAAAGTAGACAATATGGGGCGATTGCCTCGCAATATATTATTTAAATTAGGTTCCCCTTGCTTCAAGTTCAAATGGGTTATTGTTAAGAATGAGGTGAAAAGGGATGATGGACACCACACACACCTGTGGGAGAAGAATTAATGGACTTAAATACTACCCTTAGGTATAAATGAACATGAATAACAAATAATGACAAGTGATTTTATGGGTGTTATCTATCTCCTTCCTCCCCTCGCAAGTTTATATGGGCACATTAGAAACTTAGACAATAACGAGTAAATTTACAAATCCTTGAAACAAAACAATAACGTTGCACCTAAGATTCATAATCCAGATGCAATGGGCGCACGGTTTGAAAACAATGACGCTAAATATTTTCTTATATAGTAAATTATTTGTCAAGACGGGTACGATGCCTCAGCCTGTGTGGGGATAGAGATTCTGATGACCCCTGTTCGTTATGGGGCTGCAGCCGTGCCAAAGCTAGTGGTAGTTTTTTTCTGGACACGGATATCAGCACACTTCAGAGGGTTCACAGACTCTGGGATGTCTCTGGGACCTGTAGTCTCATATACTGAACCTGAAGGGTTAGTCAGAGACTCTTTACTGGGGGTGATAGGCTCTACATCTGTCTCATCACGTATAATTACAGGGCTTGTACTCCGGGCAGTTTCCTGTTTACTGGGTGGGGATGGTCTGTGGATAAGAGGAGTTTCACTGTTGGAATTATCAGGGGTGAAGTCTTTGATGATAGCTTCATTGGTCTTCGTGAATGGAGTGAACTTTCATAAGTGTTGCCTGTTTCTCAGGGTTAGTCTGCCAGACTCATCCACTTTTATAACATACTTGTGAAATTGTCGTACCTCTACAACAATACCAGTTCGCTCCCAGCGTCGGGGGTGGTTCCCTACCAAGTTTTGCACGTAAATGTGGTCTCCAACCTGTAAAGGGGGTAGCATTCGGGTGTGCTCATTCCACTTTTTGCGTTCTCGGGAATGGCGTTTAGCTAGTGCCAGTTCACGATTGACAATAGTTTCCTTCCAGGTGTTGTGGACTGTATCGTCCCATTGGGATCGGGACTGGGTCTCTGGTTGGGCGCCCAAACAACACCAGTGCTGGTTAGGCTCTGGTCTCAGGGTCGATCGAGTTGCTGTAGATAAACATGGCGCGCTGAAACTTGTCTACATCCAGAGAACCACTTGGGCCAGTGTCGTCCATGAGCATTCTTTTGACCGTCTTGACGGCAACCTCTGCACGGCTGTTTGCATGTGGGTTGGCTACAGACGATATCCTGTGATGTACACCCCAGGAACGTAGAATTTCTTGCGTTTTCCCTGCAGTGAACTGGGGACCACCATCCGACGTCAGTTCCTCTGGAACACCATACGTGACAAAGGTCTTCCTCAGACGCTTCAGTAGACCATTGGCACCGGAATCTGCTCTAAATACTATGGGCCAATTAGAGTCGCGATCTAGGATGACTACGAACTCTGTGTTTTTGTAAGAAAAATAGTCACTGCAGACCTGTTGAACGGGAAATCAGGAGGAACTAACTCAGTGGGTGGCTGCATGGAATTGGATTTGCCAACCTTGTGGCAACTCTCGCATTCGTCTCGGATCCTGGCTATGTCCGTGGATATATTGGGCCTGTAGACAGAATCGGATGCCCGCGCTTGCATAGAACTGATGCCTTGGTGAGCTGCGTGAAGAGAGTTCAAAATAGCTGGTCGGACTGATGCGGGGATAACAATACGCTGGCTCATAAGAATGACTCCATCAACGCTGCAGAGGCTGTCAGACAGACGGTGACATGGGCGCAGACATGGAGTTAAATCACAGCAGTTTTCAGGGAACTCTTTTTTGCTGACGTCTGTGAGTTCTCTTAAGTTGGCATCGGCGGTTGTGGCTTGGTGGACCATATCCCAGGTGACCATGTTTGTGACGGCATAAAGTGTACAACTCATGGACGCTATAGTTGCACCATCATCGGCAATATCTTGATAACCCAGGTATACTGCATGGGTGTCGGTCGCTCCAGAAGTCACGTGGTCTGCTTCATCAGAGAGTGGGTATCGCGATGCAGCGTCGGCACCTGCGTTCTTCTTGCCTGGTACGTGTATTACAGAAAACTTGAAAGCTAACGTCTTCTCTTTGAGATTCAGAAGGCGCCTGTTGTCTATTTCACTCAAGCTTCTATCATTGAGTACACCCACCAACGGTTTGTGATCTGTAGCAACGGTTAGATCTTCGCAGCCATGGATATAATACCTTGTCTGGTGGGGCGCGTAAGCTACGGCAAGTGCTTCGCCCTCAATGACCGACTCTCTGCTGGCTGGGTGAATCGGCTACCCACGAGGCATAGTTTCCAGCCACTCGGACAGCACAATGGTGTACGAGAGTTGCACTGGCAATATTTTTTCATCAACATAATCCAACCCCGTCAATGGACCAGTCAGTCATTAGGCAGGTGGGGCGGGATTGAGTCCGGTCCAATTAATGGTGGCTGCTCTACTGTATAGTGACACGTGGCGCTCTTCAATGCCACGTTTCTTCACAGGGTGCTTGACTTACCAACTAACATAAGCTTAATCAGGAGAAGAGGTGTGTGGGTCTTCAAAGCATAAATGGAGGGGGAGGATGGTTTATCAACAGGCAGAGCATTCATTCCAGTAGCGAAAATTGAGAAAGCACGATCACCCAAAGATGGGTACGAGGTCGAAGCAATAAAAGGTGGTCGGGGGTAAAAACCTTACGAAAGGTTCCTAGAAAGAAGAGGAGAATGTATCTATACAAAATATTTATCCATGCTCGTGAGAGGAAGAAACTCAAAGGGAGGTCTGTATTTTTTCGAAAATTTGGCGTACAGATGACAAAAAGTTTGGCATAGAGTAGAAGTTTTGTGGTTCTTATGCGTCACTACTTTAGATTACTACCCCAGTACCATATACAAAATTTTGCAGTAGCGTGCAGGAAAATCAAAGTGATATAAATAGGTTTCAAAAATTTAGTGCATTAAGAAAGCAAGTTTACTCATGAAATTAGTACTTAGTCTTTTATTTCTTCTTCTTTGACTTCTGCAACTCGCTTTCATTCTGGATATCAACTTTAGGGGAAAATTCTCTGCCATTACATTCCATTCTTGCCCTAACAGTACCCCGAACCTGCACTCTCCAGCTGCTACTCTTAAAACAACTTCAACACTGATGGCCTTATGATTCTGAAGTTAGCTTTCTGAACCCGTCCTGACGGTTTTTCACTGCACTTGCATCTTCTTCCCTTGAACGTTGTAGCCATCCGGTGGGTGGTTCTTATAAGCGGATTAGGCATAGGAGAACTTTCTGCATACGAGAGACCACTTTGGTACAAAAGCAATGATCACTGTACGAATTTCTATGAGGGTGGCAATTATTAATGAAATAAGAAAATTATAGCAAAATATGTGTTTAACATAACTTTAGAAGGTGGTGAACGACTCCAGTCTGTAAATGTTCGTACAACTCGTATTTCCTTTGCCTGGGGAAATTTCCATGTGTAAGCAGCTCGAGCCCAGTCACCTTCGGTCTTGAGATATTTTGAGGAAAGGTGCATCCAAGATAATATGGTAAATTGGTTTATTGTACTGAAATACGTTTTATTTGAGTTTGATTTTCTAACGTTCGTCTTTTGGGGCTTATAACGGCATCTTGTACCACTTTTTTATATATATTTGTGTATATGATAATGTGGTTGCAAGAAACTTAAGAATCTCAAAGGGTATTATTTCATCCCCCTTTTGACTTTTTTTTTTTTAAACCCATCATTATTTTTATTAATCCGCTTCTCTCTTCATATTTCTTTTCAGGTAGTCGAGGGGTTGTTTTAAGTGCTCTATCTTCCCCTGCACACTTGTTGCTAGGGGTTTCATTTGCCTCAGGTGGATGCCTTGCGGCTTCTACGGCAAACAAATACACACAACCAAATTTAATGTTTTGATTTCAAGAAAAGGTCCCTCTTTAATGAGAATACGGGCGTTCAGTGGTAAACCAAGAGGCAATTGACTAACCCGCAAAGAGAAAAACAATTAATGGCAGTTAAAAGACGAACGGTTATAACATAAAGTTGGGTGAATTATGGAAAAAGAATAATAGAACACCAGAATTATGTTCAGGTCATCTTTTATCGCTAGTCGACGAACCGATCCTACCATTGCGTTGCGTCTATTGAAACTAAAATACGTAAAAAAAAAAACAACCACAACAATGCACTTTCAGGATTTGAAAAAGAATGCTTTAATGTTGGACGCTTGTGCGAATGGGGCCCCCGAAAATTAGTACGCTTTTGTTAAAATTACGAAAAGGGAAATAAATAGCTACAAAGATTTATGATCCATCTGTGAACCTTGATTTAGATTTTAGATGGAACTAATTTATTCGTGAACTGTCATTCACTCCGCTGATTTATGGCTGTATCTATTTTGACATCATCTGGACGCGGCCTGATGAAAGGTTTATTGCAATTAGCTATTTTCTAGTCCTCATTTCCTACCGTAATGTAACACTTCGTAAGCTGAATTTTGAGGGGTGATATATTGTCTGCCTGCGGGGGTTTCTTTAAAATTTGCATGCCCGATGCCGTTCGCTTCATCCAAGATTGACGTTATCTTTTTATTTTTTTACGTACTTTGGCTCTGCAAGGTGACTTATGCAGTGGATTTGAAAACACTTCGTTAACATTATAATAATAATAATAATTTGGTAAGGGTTTTCACATCCATCTCCACTCGTTCTGAGTGAGGCCTTTTATTTCTGGGTGGAGACGTACAATTTAACGTTGAATCCGAACCTTTGGTATATATGTACAGCATGTGGCAGCCGCTAGGAAATCGACCCAGAGTCGGATTCCATCGCCTAACTAATCACGCTGGATGTGCCTTAATTTCGCTAAAATTGGAAGCCGTTTCCTCTTGGCCATATAAAATGCGTTGACTTCTGTATAATTTTCTAAAAAGTTAACTATCATCATCATTTCAGGCATTTGCCTACCACAGTTGTTGAGAGAAACATTTTCTCCTTTTTCTGATTTTTTTCTCAATATTGTGCAATTTGTTTCTAATTTTTAGCATATCTATGTTTGAAGATCAACACTTCCGTCTTGTTTTTTGGTCTTTTATCAAGTGAGTCCAATCGGTAATTTTATGGTCCATCTATAGTCTTGAAAGCTTGCCACATGGTCTACCTAGCTCCATTTCAGGTTTCTTATATCTATGTTCCACAATATACTGAAGTTCGATTTGTCTAAGTATAAAAAGAACTGACTTTCTGCCACGCACACATTTTTGTGTTCTAAATTGTTTTTTTTATGGTCAAGTTCCAATTTTCTGCTCCATAGGGGATTTTGCATTTATTGTCTATTTTTCAGGCATATAGACACTTTGCTTTGGAAGATGAGGAAGACACTTTGCTTTGGAAGATGAGGATTGCTTGCTTTTCTGCGTTGGATTTATTGATCTTTTCCTAGTAACATTGTAATCTGTTGACCAAGCTAAATATATTTATCTACCACTTCAACTTCCCCGTTGCCAAATAGTCTTATCATGTCTCCCTCTGGTTGTTTTTTTTCATGACCTTTTTTTTTCCAATATTTATTTTTAAGCCGACTCCTTTTCTTAAGTTAAGTTCTTGAAGCATTGTTTGAATCTATTCTAGTTTATCGGCTCTGAATACAATTGATATCATCTGGGAATCTCAGGTGATCTTTATGCCTGAAGATTTCTAGACAGGACGTGAATAATTTCGGAGAGATAGTATCATATCTCATTGTCTTACACCCTTCTGTAATTGAAAGATGTCCGAATCTTTATGCAATCTAATGTATGATCTGCAATTTTGGTATGTGTTCTATGATATTGCTGGTGGTGCTGGAATTCTGGAACGACATTTTTTTGGATCTTAATGGCCTTATTTTTGGAATGTAATAACTTTCTTCTCTTATTCTGAATGTTAATTTTTATCCTACATCTGATCATCCTGTAGTCACTGATTTTTTATTCCATTGTTGACTTGGAAATTATTGACTGATATTTTGTCGACCAGTATATATATATATATATATATATATAATTTCACGGCGAAGGTGAGGACACTCAGGTACGTGTGATTTATTTGTTATTGGGAAACAACGTTTCGGAAGTATCGCCCATCTTCAGGTACAGTCAAGAAAAGATTTCCTAAGTCTTCTGGATAACTTGAAAAATGTTGGGTAGTTCTTCAATCCTTCAGGTCCATATTTCTTCTAAATATAGTCATATGAATTGCTGCTGACCAGTCTGATCTTCAATTTCACCCAAATCTTTTCTTGACTGCACCTTTCTTGAAAATTTTCGCACTGAACCTGAAGATGGGCGATACGCCCGAAACGTTGTTTCTCAATACCAATAAATTGCATGTACCTGAAGTGACGAAGAAGGAAGATTCACTAGAAGAGAATTGCAGTAGTCTAAGCGTGAGGTGACGAAGGCATGAATAGCAGTCTCAAGGCTTCGTCGATCAAAATGGGATCGAAAACGAGAAAAGTTGCGGAGGAAACCGAAGGAAGACTTACAGATACGATGGTTGTGCGGTTTAAACGAGAGTTGCTCGTCGAAAATAACACTAAGATTACTGACGGTAACAGAGAACGACATTGGTTTCCCCAAGGTTAAGGGAGGGAAAGAGAGCTTTAGATTTCTCCACCATCGAAGCGGTACCAACAAGGAGAACTTCAGTTTTATCGTGGTTAAGTTTGAGAAAGTTGGCAGACAGCCATTCACTTATGGAGGTTTAGGCTGAAAGGAGCTTAGTAATTGATTGAGCGAAGCACACAGGGGATGAGGAAAGGTATATCTGGGTGTCACCAGCATAGAGGTGGAATGATAATTGTTGTTTATATTTGAAAAGAATACGTCAATGTTACGAGTAAGATAATGGTACATTTAATATGAAATATGACCGCCCTTTGCTTTTCGAACCTGCTTCACTCACTCTGGCATAGATTCAACCAAATTTGAACACATTTCTGCCAGTTCTTCGTTATGGTACCAGGCATTGATAACAGCACAAATCATCATCTGCATCGTCGAACAGTCGGTTTTCTCGATTCTACGTTTAATTATAGCCGATAGATTCCCAGGCTACTCTATAACGGTAAGTCCACTTTTTCCTAGAATGTGCGCATTATTTGGGAAGTATGGCACGGAGTCAGATCCTGCTGGAAAATGCCGCCTCCATCAGGAAAGTCTTCTGCATCGCGGGAAGCAAATGAGTCTGCATGATTGCCTTGTATTTAACGCTGTTGATCATTCCCTCAATAGTAACAAGCCACCCTAGGCCTTTAGCACTAAAACAACCCCAAAACATATTCTTAGGTGGATATTTTGTCACCTGTTGAATGTGTCCTGGCTGAAGTGATTCATCTTTGCTTCGTCTTACTACCACTGACCTATGCCCATGAACTTCAAAATGCGATTCGTCTGAAAACATAACTTTCTTCCAGTCAGCTGCCTTCCATCCAGCATACTTGCGTGCCCAAAGAAGACGTTTTGTCTTCATAGCAGAAGTCAATAACTTTACGTACCGGTTTTCTAGCGAATCTGTCAACTTCAATGAGCCTTCGCCAGACGGTTGAAGAAGAAACATTTACACCAGCTAAAGACAAATCTCTCTGGAGGTCTTTACTGGTTTTCTTGGGATCAGACACTATTTCTGATGAGAGCCTTGTCATCGTGAAGTGTTGTCTTTAGTTGTCTTCCACATTTTCCCTGTCGCAGTGTTGAATGTTCACCAGTGTCTTCAGCTCTTCACAATGTCGCCAACAGTTGACTTTGCTACCTTCATTTCCTCAGAAATCCGTCTGACATTAAAACCAGCATGTTTTCTAAGGGCTATAATAATTGCACGCTTCTTTGGTGTGATATCCATAAGAACGGAGCACGCTGCCAGCAATATTCATCTACGACAAACTCTGTTGTAGCAACAAATCAGTTACCAGATGTTACCAAAAATTTGATACTGTCCGAATTAATTTGCACAATAAGGTATATATATATATATATATATATATATATATATATATATATATATATATATATATATATATATATATATATATATATATATACTGTACAAATCTTGCCGCTCTCATGGGGTTTTCTTCTAAGGTTTAATACCCTCTTTCTCTCACGTTTTGGGTCTAAGCAGGCATATTTTATCATACTACCTACATATAATATCCCCTTCCTACCGCACTGCCACCGGCAGGCTCCAACTAGATTGTCTACCTGAGCGTTGTCCATTCTAGACATTATATATCCATTTTACTCCTTTTCCGACACTCTTTACAAGCCTCTTTTCACTTATTGTTTTGGCCTGCGGATGACTTCGCAGGCTAGTCGCCAGCCAGCTTTCGTCCCTTCACCCGTGGTCGGGCAATTGAACGCTCTGGTTTATAATGTAATTTCTTTAAACACGAGTATGACTTTTTCCCATCTGTTACTTTAGGGGTCACCACTTATGTTAATTTTGCCTTAATTGGAGTGGAATTACCACATGGTGTTGAGCCCTCATAAATGAGTAGAATTTGTATGAAAATACTCCCTTTTTGGAGCTTTTGGCTCTTGCTGTGATGCCGCCATTTTTAAAAACCTCCTCTTTTACGTCTGTTCCTCAGTTTCCTCTAAGCAAGGTGTTCGCCTCGGGCCTTTTTCATTACTACTTAGAAGATATGTCTGCATTTTTCATTGACTTACTCGTATTTATATAAGCTCGAGTTTGTTGTTTTTTTGTGCCGGGGGGGGGGGGCTGGTCTCTTGTATCCAGGAAGTTTGCCGCCGAATGATTACATTTACGTTTGATAATAAATCCAATTATCTAGCCTATGATCCAATGGTTTGTTTTGTATTTGCCACTCCCCATCCCCACATGTCCTCTTTGGTCAGTAACATTTCGTATTTTCCTCATAAGCTGAGACGAAGCAGTCTTCAACATGGACTGACCACGACTTCCCGTGAAATTATGTTCAGCCGCTGCGGGATGTCCACTAACCTTATAAAGACACGACAGCAAACTTGCAATGAAGCGATGACGCCTATAAAGCCAGTATTTTAATTGAGGCACAAAGTTTTGCATGTTTTATCGTTGCGTTCATTTAATATGAGAAAATAATTCATGAGAGACGGGTTCCATCCTCCGCCGAAATTTATTCGCAAATAAATCGTGAAGACGACGTGAAATATTTGGCTAGTATTATACAAAAATGGTGTTTTGCTAACTTTTTTCGGCTGGTATGAAAATGCGGTAATTAAGTGGATAAATAGGCGGTTAGTCTTATATTTACAGGGCTGTAATTTCTTGTATTTTGTAATTCCGCCCTAATTTGATTTATTTGAAGCCACTGCGAATACGAAGGAAATAAAGTGGAACGAAGACTTCGTTGAATTTTAGGACCTTTATCTTAAAGGAAAACTAAGTATAAGTAGCAAAGCCAAATTTGGTTGTGTTGAGATGGCTTCAAGTTTATCTTTCCAAATAATGAGTGAAGCAAACGATATAAACGAACTACAGCAATCATAACATGGAATAATAATGGCTCAACAGTGATTGAGTGAGACCTGTCTCAGAGTTTTTTTTTCACATGGTGGAGTTTGCTTCGTCCTGGAAAGTTCGGACTTGATGCCGCTTGTTTCTGCTATTTCCGGCAAATGGAAATAGCAGATCGGTATCAATAATGAATACTT
The DNA here is from genome assembly GCA_963969495.1 of Ceratothoa steindachneri. Taxonomy (NCBI): domain Eukaryota; kingdom Metazoa; phylum Arthropoda; class Malacostraca; order Isopoda; family Cymothoidae; genus Ceratothoa; species Ceratothoa steindachneri. Next base: position 122,805,498 of record OZ018326.1, read on the forward strand.
TGTTTTGGACTCATCTATACTATTGTGCAAATCCTCTACTCAGTGTTGCTATAAATTTAATCAACCTAATGACTTTTCCTGTGCCTGCGTTGAGGAAGAGAGGAATTTTGAATAGGCTACTGCAGTCTAACTTTTTCTAGCGTTTAAATTTGGTTTAAGATGGAATCACAATTTTTTCCCCGACTTGCCACAATTGACCCGCTCTGCCATAAATGGACTTAAGTAGCTCTCTTTTTAGGTCTTCCGTGGAAAAATATCAAGATTTTTGGACTCCGAATATGGGGTTAAGACTCTCGAGTATTGAAGAGTTTGAGGAGGCCATTGGAGAGCCTGTCGAGCTGGTCCGAGTGTTGGCGGAGCGTTTGCTAAAATCAACATTAGAAGTTGATCCGTGGCCAACTGAGCCTCGAGCTTTCGATTGTGTCTGTTTTTTTTTTAGTTTTTTAAATTCGATCACCGCTTTTCCCTTGTGTACGTTCGCGGAACGTCCGTCCAAGTCATCTATCTTTGCTGAAAACTAGATGGAGTATTATAATATAAACTCCTATATTGCAAACAGTATAGCTGAACTATATACAATGATAAAACTATTGCAAAAATAGATGAATGAGAAATCTAATATAAATATGGAATAAAACGGGGGAGTACAAATTCCATGACTCGTGACTTTATCACATATACTATCATAAAAGAGATGGATAAAGTATTTGACTAATACATGCACAAAGCAAAGATTTTTGAGAAAAATTAATTAAAATGTGAATCGCAATGTTGGAATTTGGAATTGAATATTAATAATGGGAAGAGTTATTTCCTCATAAATGGAATATTAATAAATAATAAAAGGAATCGTCTTAAAAAGTAAAAAAGAAGATAAAAGATTTAATAAATTATTGATTTGGAAAACTTAGAGGAAATGTATAGTATTACAAGGAATATCATATGACACACAAATTATGGCAATTAATCATACTGATGTAAATAAGCTGCAAAACTTAGAAAACTGTTTACACGAAAGTCTTAGGAGCACCGAGTTATGAGAGAAAGAACAAGGTCTGCTGATCAAAAAGTCGCGTGCTCTCACTTATTCTGATTTATGACCTTACGACCTCCAAAACTTTCAGTAATTCAAAGACTAACCTTAGGAGGACCCTGGAAGTTATATCATTCGAAAGAGAATGTAAAACAACATAAGGGTTTTAAATTTCGTTAAAATCGACCGAATAGTTATGATGTTATTGCCAAAGCAAAATAATTCCCTGGGCTAACCTTGGGGGGACCACGGAAATTATCCCATTCGAAAGAGAATGTAAAACAACATAAGGGTTTCGAATTTCGTTAGAATTGGCCGATTAGTTACGTTATTACAAAAACAAAAAGAAAGCAAAACGGGGACCGACCGACATAGTGAGATGTAGAGTCACCCGCGACTAAAACATAATTAGATACTAAAATACCACAAAATATATGAAAAATAATACCTAAGGAAATTTATTTAGATTGCAGAGAGAGAATACATAAGAAAACTAAACAAATATTGATTACAAAGCACTAATAAAAGTGCCAGATAAAGAGCTGAAGTCAAAATTAATTCAATGGGACTTATAATCCCTGGAAAAAATGGTGACAGTAAAAATTTTACTATTTATAAAGAGTATAAAAGAGAAAAAAAAATGAATAATATGTACACTTTCCTCTATAATATTATTGAGTCATTCGGAAAAATCGTGCCGTTAAAAAAGGGGTAAATTTAATCAATTATATAGTTATCAATTTGTTCTATAAACCTATTCCTATTTAATTGGTTTTAAAAAAAAAGATTATGGAATAATTGATTGCTTGGAGATTACAGGTCGCCTCCGCAGTATTTATTTTTTCGTAGGTAGCCCCCCCCGCCCCCACTTTCCCTCCAGCCTATGAGCATGTCTTTCCTGTTTTGTTTTTTTGTCCTTTTTGTTTTAGTAGTTATTGATATTTTAGCTTTCTTTTGTTGTTAGTTTTAATATAACATTAGAATAGGTTAATATATTTTTTCGGCAGTTATGCCCTTGGTGGAAGCCGCTTGATTAGTGCCTAAATAAGCAAAAATAATATGCCGGCCTGGGCAACCATTGGCACGCGTGCCAGACGTGTCACGCCAACGACTTCTTACCGGCACGCCCCCGTAAGGGGCGCGGCGATTTGCCATCCTGGCCGCCGTGCTGACGGGATCCAGCACTCCGTCCGGCCCCAGCTTAGCCTCTCTTCCTTCCTTCAGATAGCCCGATTTCTCCCCTACCTCGTCGCTTTTCATACAACCTCTCCCACAACTTTCTCTGGTCACCCCCGTAAGGGGCGCGGCGATTTGCCATCCTGGCCGCCGTGCTGACGGGATCCAGCGCTCCGTCCGGCCCCAGCTTAGCCTCTCTTCCTTCCTTCAGATAGCCCGATTTCTCCCCTACCTCGTCGCTTTTCATACAACCTCTCCCACAACTTTCTCTGGTCAGCCTCTAATTTCACAGGGTAGAATGCTGACCTTCTTCTCAAGCCAACCACCCCGGATCGGGGCTGAGGGGGGGAGGGGACATTGTTCCCTAACCCCTCAGCTCCGGTTCGGGATGGGTTTTTTTTAACAACCTGCTTCATCCCCACCCACATCTTCCTCACATCCCTTTTCCTCTCCTCTTCACAACCTATATTTTTTACGCCGTGTCCAAGGTGGAGCCGCCATGCCGAAGGACTGCCAGGCCACCAGGCGGGAGGGGTGGTCCCGAATGGCGGCGCCTGGCTCTGCCGGGCTTGTAAGCACCTCTCGCAGTGCGGGCAACTGCGAGAGGTGATGAGCTATTGCGTCCCGTAATCAAAAGAGGGTCACCATGCCCATGTATGAAAAAAAACAAAAACCCCAACCCCCAACTTCCCCAAAAACATCTACGGAGCCGCCCTCGGGCAGCTCCACCGAGAAAATGGAGGTCCCCCCCCTTGTGCTTGCGCAAGGGACCCTCCATAATTCTTTAACCGGAGAGGAGGCTTACTCCTCTCCTACGCCTACGGGTGTAGGGGACTCCCCCTCACCCCCTTCTCTGGAGGTGCTTTCGGGCACCTCCCTATCTCCAGCGGCAGTCCCTCCTTTGCTTTCTAAGGGGACTGCCAAGAAAGCCAGCAGGCAGCCCATTGCCGACCGCCCCTCGTGCAAGCGGCTCGGTAGGGCAAACCCCCTTAGGGGGGAGAGGGAAGCCAGGCCCCTTCGGTCGCTTCCCTCAAAAGACCTGCTGGCAAGAATTTTGAACCTTGCTGGGGTCAAGGCCTGTGCCTCCCCACACCACCTGACTAGTGACAATACTGCCAAGGGGACCTGCGATGTCCTGGGAGGGGATGGCCAACTGGAGGCCCCTCCTGTGATAGACATGGTCCTTGAGGAGACCCAGCCCCAGACGGTAGGGCCTTCCATGGGGGGGAATTCGGGCTCGGCGCCAAGCACCGAACCCGAATCCGCCCCTATGCAAGGTCCTCCTCAAATGGCTGAGGGCTCCGAGGCAGTAGAAGGAGGGGAGGGATCTCCTCCGACAGGTGCCCCTACGACAACCAGGACCTTCTCCATTTCGGAGAGGGACCTGGCTGAGGCTGGTCCATCTGGCCTGGGGACTTCTGCCGGCGGAGGTGAAAAGCGGGTTCATTCCCCGCCCTCCTCTCCTAAAAAGAAAAAGACTAAAAAGACTCAAAAGACGAAGAAGACTCGGGGCTCCTCTCCATCCGCGGGGGCTGCGGGGACGGATGGGTCTGCTACCACTTTGGTAGGCGACCAAGCCAAGATCGGCACATCCGGCCCCTCTACCCCCTCGTGTGCGGAGCCCATGACTACGACTAAGACCAAGAATGCACAGGGCGGAGCCTCGATGACATCGGGGCCCCTGATTCAGAGGTTACCTGGCGTTTTCGAGCCCGCTGGCTTCAAACGCTTCCTCGTTATTCGCTCCACTGATGGCACCATGTTGTCCAAGGGCAACATGATCCATCAGAGGAGAGGATTAGCTAGTGCAATTGGTAGAGAGCCGAAGGTAACCCGTTTCTCGGACGGGAGCCTTCTGGCGAATGCGGCGAATCCCGCCGAGGCGGCCAAGATAAGTGCTCTTCGGACACTTCATGGCACCCCGGTGAGTGTGACGCCGCACTCTACCATGAACTTTGTGAAAGGAGTAGTTTATGCGAGGGAACTTGTTGACTACTCCATTGAGGACATCACCCTAGAGCTGGCCGACCATGGGGCGGTCAAGGTCGAACGTGTGATGAGAAAACAGGGAGGGGCCTCGAGACCCACCCCTACACTCTTCGTCACGTTCGACTGTGACAAGCTCCCTGAGTCGGTGCGTGCCGGTTGGTACCGCTACCGCGTGAAGGCATTCGTGCCACTGCCGCGGCGGTGCTATTACTGCCACCGCTTCGGCCATACGAATCGATCATGTAGACGTGCAAAATCGGGGTCACCCGAAGTCTGTGTAAATTGCTCCAAGGTCGCACACGATAAGTCCAAATCGTGTGTGGCCAAGTGTGTCAATTGCGGAGAGCCGCACCCTGCTTCTTCGAAGCAATGTGGTGCATATCTCCTTGAGAAAGAAATCCTGGCCGTTCAGGCCCAGGATCGACTCTCATTCCGCGAGGCAAAGGACTTGGTCCTGGCGCGCCCGGCTCTGCCTGGGACGTCATATGCCTCAATAGTTAGAAAGGCACCCTCTGCTCCTGGCCCATCCAGGCCAACGAGCACGGTTGTTTCCGCGCCCATTCGGAGCCCTTCTGTGGGCTCTACCCAACCTGGGCGCTCCCCTGGTAAAGCTGGCGGCAAAAAGGGTTCATACCCTGCCCCAGCTAAAACCAGGGCTCCCCCCTCTTCCCCCAGCGTGACCGTTTCGCGTAAAGCGAAACGGCCACGCGCCTCCACCGAGTCGTTAGACTCACAGGAGGCAACACCCCTGAAGATGGTCGCTAGGCCATCTTCCGGGGTTCCTAAAGCTGTTCCCCGAAAGGAGGACTGCAACAAAGGAGCTTCGGCCCCTTTGCCCACGCCCCGAGGTGGAGCGAGTGGCTCGGAGACGGTGGTTCCTCGAAAAGAGGGCCCCCCGCCTCCGAAGCCGCAACGCCCGCCTAAAGTTTCGAGGCGGAGGGAGGAAAAGACTCGCATGGCGAGCCCAACCTCCCCCAATAAGTCCTCGAAGGCGACAGCGCCTTCAGCGCTTTGTCCGGCCAACAGCGCCCGGGGTTCTGCCCCCGGGAAGCGTACGGCCATTCCCGTGAGGGTCTTCAATTCGAGGAGGGCCCCCGCGTCTCCTCCGAGCTAGGCCTGGAGGGCATATTCCTTCAATGGAATTGCCGTGGACTCCGGGCCAACTGGGAGGAGCTGCGGAGGCTCGCCTCATCCCGTTCCCCGTTAGCTATTTTTTTGCAGGAGACCATGCTAGGCGCGTGCCCCCTGCCTGCCCTCCCGGGGTATAAGGGTCTTGCGACCCAACCACCGCGGGACGGCCGGGCTGGGGGATGCGCGGTTTACACCCGGCATGATGTCTCCGTTCTTCCTTTCTCTTTAGATACCTCCTTTCAGGCAGTGGCTGTGCAGCTGCACCTGGATAGGAGGTATACTATCATTTCTGCGTACATTCCACCGTCAGCTGACTTCGACGCGGGGGACTTTCGCCGCGTCGTGGCACGGTTGCCGAGGCCCTATCTCTTGCTTGGAGATCTGAACGGCAGGCATCCTCTCTGGGGAGATTACACCATAAATCCCAGGGGACAAGTCCTTGCCGATCTGATCCAAGAGCTTGAGATGGGTGTCCTAAACGTGGATGAGTTTACGCATCACTGTCCGAGAACCGCTTCATTTTCTTGCCTTGACCTATCTTTGTGCTCTTCGGATGCACAGCCTGATTTTGATTGGGGGGTGGTCGATGACCTCCATGGTAGTGATCACTTTCCCATTCAAATATCATTTTCAGGGCAACTGCCGCCTGAGAGACCACCTCGGTGGTGCTTGGCGCGGGCGCGGTGGCCTGCATTTCAGGAAATGACTGAATTCTCTATCTCAGTCAAGGAGTTTAGGTCGGTAGATGAGGCCGTCGAGTTCTTCTCCGGCAACCTCATCGCCGTGGGCCTGACTACTATTCCTAGGACGTCTGGCCGTTTTGCACGCCGACCACTCCCATGGTGGTCGGCCGAGTGTGAGACGGCCCTCAAACAGAAGCGTTATGCCTACATGCGCTATAAGCGCCGCCCGAACGATTTCACCGTCGCTGAATTTCGTCGGGCTAGGGCTAGGTTCCGGTATATTTCGAAGCACGCCCGCCGCTCTTCTTGGCGGGCATACGTGTCTTCACTTAACGGGAAGACCCCTTTAGCTGAGGTGTGGAAGCGAGTCAAAAGGATTCGGGGCAAGTTCTCGCAGGACCCCCCTCCCGTTCTCCAGGAGAATGGGACCGCAATCTCGGACCCCGCGTCCGTGGCGGAATCCTTAGCGACCGCTTTTTCCGCATTCTCTAGCCGTGATGCTGCTCCGCCAGCATTCAATGCACGTCGTGATGTCGTGGAAGGCCGCCGGCTGGACTTTACCTCCAGAGGCGGAGAACCCTTCAACGACAAGTTTACTGTGAGTGAGTTGCGTTCCGCTCTCGCTTCGTGCGCGGACACCGCCCATGGTCCGGACGATGTCCCGTACGCCATGCTTCGACACCTGGGTGAGCGAGGCATGGCCTTTCTATTAGATTTGTTCAACAGGATCTGGGTGGAAGGTCTCCTCCCAGACTCCTGGCGAATCGCTACTGTGCTCGCCTTTCGCAAGCCGGGGAGAGATCACTCTACTCCGACCGGTTTCCGCCCAATCTCTCTAACCTCTTGCGTGTGCAAGTTGATGGAGAAATTGGTAAATGTTAGATTAGCCTATTTCCTGGACAGCGGAGGCCATCTGTCTTCTGCACAGTGCGGCTTCCGTAAGTTCCACTCCACGTCGGATGCTCTGCTCCGACTGGAAAATGCCGTCTGCGAGGCTTTCCTTCGTAGACAGCACTACGCCACGGTGTTTTTTGATCTGGAGAAAGCCTATGATACCGCATGGCGATACGGTATCATGGAGACTCTCCACACGATGGGGGCGAGGGGACGCCTCCCAATGTTTATATCTGAATTTTTGCGAGATCGTCGATTCCGCGTACGGGTGGGGGGAGCCCTCTCCGGCCCAAAGGAGCAGGAAGAGGGTGTCCCGCAGGGAAGTGTCCTCAGTGTCACACTCTTTGCCCTGAGCATCAACGGCATCACCTCGGTGCTGCCGGAAGATGTTCTCGCTACGCTCTACGTGGACGACCTTTCGATCTCTTTTGGCGCGGCCCAGATGCCAACTCTGGAGCGCCGACTCCAACAGGCATTGAACCGCGTCTCTCGCTATGCCGAAGCGCACAGGTTTCGGTTTTCTTTGGCCAAGACTAAGGTGGTGCACTTCTGCCGCCATCCACGGCTTCACCCCGACCCAGATTTGTTTCTTAATGGGGTGCGCCTGGATGTGGTTGAGTCGCACCGTTTCCTTGGTCTTGTATTCGACCGACGCCTCACCTGGGAGGCTCACATTCGCAGCCTTAGGGTCTCTTGTACCCGCGCCATGGACATTCTCCGTTCCGTGACGTTCAGCGCTTGGGGCGCTGATAGGGCTACCGCCTTACTTTTTTATCGATCCTTTGTTCGCTCGAAGCTCGACTACGGATGCGAGTTTTATGCATCCGCAGCCGAGCGTTTATTGCGGAAGGTGGATTCGATCCACCACACCGGCCTTCGCCTTGCGACCGGTGCCTTCCGCACTTCCCCCATTGAGAGCCTGTTGGTCGATGCTGGGGAGATGCCACTCGCTCTGCGCCGCGTGCAGTGCATCACTCGCCTGTACGCGCGAGCCCGGCGCCTCCCCCAGTCGCCAACAGCTCTCACTGCATCCGCAGCTGATCTCGATGGTGCCTATGCCGCCGAGAGACGCCAGTCATACCCTAAGCCCTTTGGGTTTAGGGTCAGGAAACTCCTTCGAGAGCTAGATATAGCTCTCGGGCCGGTGGCGCCCCTGGTTCTGCCCAGGACGCCACCCTGGAGGGTACCACATTTGGCTATTTGTCGCCACGCCTCTGCTCCCAAAGCTTGTACTGCGCCGGGAGTATTGCGTTCGATCTTTTTGGAGCACACATCGTGTCACGCTGGTACCGTGCCAGTGTATACGGATGGCTCCAAGTCCCAAGAGGGGGTCGGCTTCCACGCCGTATCCCCTCTGTTTGAAGTCAGCGGGGCTCTACCAGGCGCTGCGTCTGTCTTCACGGCCGAGCTGGTGGCAATACACCACTCGGTACGGGAGATTACGCGACGTGCCCGGTTCGGAGACCGGATTGTGATTTATAGCGACTCACAAAGCGCCCTGAGTGCTCTCGGGGCATTGGAATCTCCGCATCCCCTGGTTCGCGAAATCCGTGACGCCACGGTTTTGGCGAGCCGGGCAGATGTCGAGATTATCTTCTGCTGGGTTCCTGGACATGTAGGAATTGCGGGGAATGAGCGCGCCGATGAGGGCGCCAAAGAGTCCGCGAGGACTCTGCGACCGGACCAGCGTTTCGCTCTTCCTCACACCGACTACATGGCAGGAATACGGGCAGCTCTTCGGACTGCTTGGCAAAGAAGATGGGAGACGGTCGAGGGGAACTTAAAGTTGCGTGCCATTGCGCCGCGACTGTTCCCATGGACCTATCCCCCAATGCCGCGGCGGCTTCAGGTTGCTTTCTGTCGTCTTCGAATCGGACACACTCGTGTGACGCATCGTTACTTGGTGGAGCGCTCGCATGTGCCCTATTGCAACGACTGCGTCGTCCCCCAGACTGTTCGGCATATTCTTGTCGAATGTCCCAGTCTGGGTGATCTTCGCGCACGATACCTGTCTCGGTACCGGGATGGGCGGGGTCGCTACCGCCTGTCCCTTGTACTCGGGACGAGTGCGTGCACCATGACTGGTGGACTTATTGACTTTTTGGGGGAGGCCGGCCTTCTCCCCTTTATTTAAGGTTCCTTTTTTTGTTATTGTTTTGTTTTAGATTGCACTCTCCTGCACCGGGGTGAGGGGGACCTCCCCCCGCTGCCGGAGATTGCTTCGATTGTTAAGTTTTTCAAATTTATATTGATTGTTAAGTTTTCATATTTTAACTTTAAAGTAGCCTAATTCTAGGCTGTCGTGTTTTTCGGCGACTTATGCCCAAGTGGGTAGTTGCCAGATGGGCTCTATAAAAAAAAAAAAAAAAAAAAAAATCTTACCGGCACGCGAAGCCAAAGCTCACATTAAAAAAAAATCAAACTTTTTTTTATATGGTAGCCGTTTGCTGTTCAACCTATTATAAATGATGTCACCAATGATGCAGCAGCAGAACTCTCATTGATGGTAAATGAATAAAAGTTCGACATTTTTTTAGTCGTGTGCGACTCTATATCTCACTATGTCGGTCGGTCCAATTTTTTTTTGTTTTTGGGGGGGTAATAACATTGTCACTATTCGACCGATTCTAACGATCCTTGAAAACCTTATGTTGTTTCGCATTCTCTTTCGAATGATATAATTGACAAAGTCTTCCCAAGGTTAGCTGGGGAATTATTTGGCATTAACATCCTAACTATTGGGCCGATTCTAACGGAATTTGAAACCCGTATGTTGTTTTACGTTCTCTTTCAAATGATATAATTGTCAAGGTCCTCCCAAGGTTAGTCCGGGAATTATTGGAAGTTTTGAAGTCGAAAGGTCATTAAATCAGAATAAGTGAGAGCGCGTGACTTTTGGTCAGCAGACCTTGTTCTTTCTCTATTTTTGAATTTTTGTTTTCTGCTAAAAATGGTAAAGATTCACTTCTGTTTAATATATTGGGTTGAGGAATATGTTCTTGCGGTTTTATTAAATTTATTCATTGCCATTAAGAATTTTAGAAAAACTTCATTTTTAATTGATAACATTATGCAATTTAATCAATAATGTATTATCCGTTGTTATTTACTTCTTCCCAAAGTTCAACTAGTTTTCGATGCCTCTTCAATAAATATCTCGATTTTGACTCGAAGAATTCGTCCAACCAGGTTCTTAATTCCACATCAGTATTGAACGAAACGCCGCGCAAATTGTTGGAGAGCGATCGGAACAGATGGAAATCAGATGGAGCCAAGTCTGGCAAATATGGAGGATGCGGCAGGATTTCACAATTAAGCGTTTGGATGGCCTCTTTTGTCATATTGGCAATGTGAGGACGAGCATTGTCGTGTTTCAGATGGACTCCATAATGTCGATGAGGTCGCTTTTCAATAATAGCTTCGGCGAGTCGATACATTTGTTGAACGTAGAGTTCTGCATTGACAATCTCGTTGTTCGCAAGGAGCTCATAAAGAATGATGCCTTCACAATCCCACCACACACACAGCATCGTCTTTCGTGGATGAAATCCTTGCTTTAATCGCGGAAGGGGTTTTTTATTGGGGCTAAACCATTGTTTTCGATGGTTCATGTTGACATAAACATGGCACTTTTCGTCGCTAGTGATGATGCGGTGAAGAAATCTGTCCTTATATCCACGAGTAGCTTTGTGACGAGCAGGCAAACCTGCGGCAATCTTGGAGCGTTGAAGTTTGTTGTTTTCGCTCAAAGCGTGCGGAACTCATGCACCGAGTTTTTTAACTTTCCCCATCGAATGAAGGTGATTCACTACAGTTTTCTGATCACACGCCAATTGTACAGCCAAGTCTCTAGTCGATTGACGAGGATTTTCATGAAGAAGGTCGTTCAATCGATCTTCATTCTACTTAATGGTGCGACCAGAACGTTCTTCGTCATTAAGATTGAAATGAAGGTTTTTGAAACGTGAAAACCACCATTGAGCTGACCTTTCTGATAAAGCATTTTCTCCGTACACAGCACAAATATCGCGACGAGCTTTGTCTGCGTTTGCATTGTTCCCGTCTCGATTGAAAATTAATAACAAGTGTCGAAAATGCGCCTTTCTTTCAACTTGACATTCCATTTTGATGGGACAGAACAAAAATTAAATTAACACAACTTTTAAATAACCTGCAATGACTTTATTACTCAACTTCAAGACGTAGCCTAAGCAAAAGCCTAATAGTCTACGCTGTTAAGAGACGTAGCCTAACCTTTGCAAATTTTGCTCTCATTATTTATTATTGTTTCTTTATGTGCACAAATCACGTCAACAAAACTTAAATCAACACAACATTAAAAAAAACGCAAGAACTTATTCCTCAACCTAATATGTAATTTTGAAGATAAAATAACATTTTCTGTATCATTCATAAGGGACTAAGAATCATTAAAAGAATATCTTTAATTTTATATCCTTTTATTGTGCTTTAGTCAAATAAAAGTATTAAAAGATTGCGCATTGACACGTAACAAAATTTTTTATCAAAGATTTGGCCGGTTTTAGCATACATACTTAAGATTAAAATGATTGCGCAGCCCTCTTAGGGTATTTTGATTTCGGGTTCTTTCTATTTGTCAAGATTTATTATCGCTCCTGAATTATTGCTCTTTGTTTATATTTGTTCCTGCAAACTTTAGGGTTGAAATTTGTTTTTTGGTCATTCCTGTTCTTTCTCATCTGCCATCCGCCTAGCTCATTCGCCATGGAGCGCGTTCATTCTCACTATTTGTCAGCCATTCAGTCTCAATTTTCACCTCTCTGAAGCTTCTTTGTAAGAGATGGATCTTCGTTCTGGAATAAATACAGATTCAGGAGAGATTGGGGCCCTTCCAATCCATTGTCTCTGGCTCCCCAGGAGGTCGTCTTTTGACTATTTACCTTACATACATTTTCACTTTCTTCCCCGCGAAGATATCGTTGGATTTCGCTTTAAAATTTCAATTAGAAACGTCCTGAAAGTTTTTTAATTGATCCCCTGTGGGGATTTTATTAGGCTAGCGCTATTTCAAAGAGGCTCAGTTCTACCAGGCACTGTTTTTCCTAGTGTTTCCCCCCCCCCTTTGGTAGTGGTGGCATAAATTTTGGTCTCTGTTTTATGGATCAGAGTAAACTGTGGGACTCAACGTTTGCATCCGATGGCAAGATAAGAGTCGGGAGAAGGTTCCTTGTCACTTCCTCGAAGTCCTTTAAAGATGTTTGACATCATAATGGAAATCTGCCATGTCGCGCGCGACCTAATGGCAGAAGTGCTTTCAACATCTCATTCGCTTTACAGCGGGAAGTCTAATTCGCTGTCAAGTCAATTTCAGGCACGAGGCTTCTGATTATTATTTATTTTTCATTTGTTTTTTAGTCGCGTGCGATTCTATAAGTTACTAGGTCGGTCAATAACATCGATTCTGACGAAATTTGAAACCCTTATGTTGTTTTACATTCTCTTTCGAATGATACAATTGCCAAGGTCTTCTCAATGTTAGTCCGGGAATTATTCAAAGAAAAGTAACTATGGGTCGGATTGCCCCACTTGTCGAATGTTTTGAAGGTCTTAAGTCAGAATAATTGAGAGCACGCGACTTATGTCTGTTAACCTTGTTTTTACAAGTGTACAGGGTAGCCCATAAGTCCCAAGACACTCCACGTACAACATGCGTAACTGTAGTGTCCTGGGACTTATGGGCCACCCTGTATAACAGCAACTGCCTCCTGTTTTTTTGCGCTGATGTAAAAGTACACCTCAACATATCCTTTAATGTACAGGGAACATTTGAAAAATCATTTTGGTGTTGGTAGGAGAGCAAAAGGAGGTGGTTTCAACATCAACATTTACAAATTTCTCACATAGGTGGTGGGCGCACGTCAACGCCAGTAAAACTACCCACCTCTCCCCCCTTTATGCCCTATTAACCACAAAACCAGTCGTTATTGTGTCCACGTCCAATGCTCATCATATTGCTGCCGCGCTGCAGACCTCGTTCAGGCAGGTTCATCCTTCCCACGACCCCACGCAAGACCCCCCATCCCTCCCCGTCATCCCTACCACTTCCTCACACAAGCCCCCTCCTCCCCTGTCATCCCCACCTATCATACACATCTATTTTTCCCTCTGTCAGCACTCTCTCCCATACATTCATTCAAATAATCGACCCACCTTTTACGCGGTCTTTAAACACTTTTCACACTCTGACATTTACTTTCCAACCAGTCTTTTTAAATGTCCACCTCAAAAACACTTTGTCGCGACCTCTTTCACACCATAACCACCTCTTAGCCAGTCGTTCCTCACTCTTATCTACTTTTCCTACACCAACCACCCCTCTCAAGTTGTCCATTTGCATTGCTCTCCTCGAAATCTTTCCTCCCCCTTTCATACCAGTCTCACTCCCGTATACACCAACGTCACCATCAACATACTCTCATCAAACTTCCAAGGTGATGCCACACTCACACTTTAACTATTCATAACGCTCTAATCGCTCCCAGAGACATTTCTACCATTCAAAACCTTGCGGTTGCAATCCACTTCATCTGCACAACCATCCTTTGCAATGCATCCTAGATACTAAGAACTTCGCACTTGTTCAAGGGTGACACCACAGACTCGGATATCATGCACACCCCATTCTCACCTCAAAATACCATTACTTTACTCTTTTCGGCACTCATTCTTAGCCCTCTGCTCTCACACACCCGTCAACAGCTTCCATCAACATTTCAAAATCCCTCTCTCACCCACCAACACACACGTCATCAGCATATACTAACCTAGATAGTTAGAACCCATTCTCCATCAATCGCATACCCCCTTCCCTCATTCCCCCACACACTTCTCTCAGTACTTCATCCAGCAAGATATTAATCAGCCATTAAACGTATGTCAAACCACTCCAGTTATCTTTCACCCTAACGCACGCTCTATTATCGCCATCTACTTTTGACATCTGCATTTCTTACAAGTAACATGCCATTCTTGTCCTTGATTTTCACACATTTATTCTTCTTGTTCCTCGCCTTTCTTACTTCCTTTCAGATTAGCTTCCTGTTCCCATTGAGATCATCATTCATCTTCCTGTTCTTATCGAAATCCTCATTCATCCTGTTTCCATCTGGATCCCCTTTCATCTTCCTTTTTCCATCTGGATCTTCATTCATCTTCCTGTCCCTATCGGGATCCTCATTCATCTTCCTGTTTTCATCGTAATCCTCATTCATCTTTTGTCTCAAAGGCTTCATTCCCTACTTTCCCACCCTTTTTAATCACTTGTTTCAATTCCCTTTCCATCTCCTTGTATGCTTTCAACCGCATTTTCCACCTGCACTATTAAGCATTTGCAAGTACGCCACCTTTTTGTTTTCCACTCCACGTTTTAAATCATTCAGTATTTTGCCTCCTCCTTCCAGTTCTGACACACCCACATACAGCCCTTGCACTCCATCTACTCCCTTAAATATGTTCCACATTTGAACTATCCCCATACGCGCTCTTCATTCTTCTCTTCTACTCTCACTCATTCTCACATACTCTCTCTGATTCAATAACATTTCGCTTCCGATTCGCCCATCCTTTCCAACTTCCTCACAAATTCTCATCCATGCACCAACCAATTTAACCTTCCACAGCACAATCACAGCTTTCACATCAAATACGTGCCGCCGCAGCCTATTCTTTCTCACTTGGCACAGATCAATCCTACCCTTAACTTCTTTCACCTCTCATTCCCACCACCCATGTTTATTTATGCAAATCCTTGTGCTGAAAGAATGTACTTACTACACATGTTTCTTTCAGCATAATTGTACCGCTCTCACTTTTCATTCTCTCCGGGCCTACTAAAATCTCCTCTCTCATTCTGTCACCTCTTCGTCCATTCATACTCATACAACAATCAACCGATACACATTCCAAATTCCCTCCACCACACGTCCCAAGTCGTTCCAGAACCTCTCTCAGCTTCACTTCGATCATTCCAGCGTCCATACACTACAACCACACAGGCTTTCATCCTTGCAAATCTCAACTTCGCTGTGATTTGAAATTCATGAGTTGGTGGCTCTACGAATAGCAGCTACAATGCGCCGGATGAAATCTAACAATAACGTAAAGCTTCCACAAACAAACCTTTAAAAAATAAATGCGAATTATATTAGAATTCTCAGAACCTATAAAATCAACTACCAGGGCTGAAATGTGTATTTCGATCGTATCATATTGTAGCATTGTTATTTAAATACACCATAATAATTTGATAGTAGTTTTACTACTAATTTACGCTCCTTCTTTTGAAGCCTTTTATTTCTTAGTGAGATCACGTGGAATCCGAGCCACGCGTATCTGTCGCGTTATGATAAGTCGAGCCGCATCGGGATTCTATCTGGCCACTTATCACCCTCGATGTGGTATAACCGATGTAATCGGAAATTGTTTCCTTTCTGCTAGACCACATTAACGACAAAAAGCTTTCTTTTATTAACGATGTTTTAAGGCAGTATCGTCTCGCGGACAGGAATCAGTAAACATCCACTGCATAGATATGGTTTGGCTGCCTGGAGGACCCAGGATTTAAGGAAAAAGGAAAAAACAGGAGTGGAAATATTGACGTAAATTAACCTTCTTCCTGAGGAAATGGGACAAAAAAAGTGCTGAGGAAGTTATTAAGGAAACGTAATCTAACCGAGGGAGAATAAAGTGAAGTTCAATAGGAAGGGCAAGCCGAGCGAAAAAAAGGGTGATACGAGTTGCCGTATCGAATCAGATTAACCTTAAATATTGTGTTCTGGAAGATGTACTGCAAAGCATCACGGGAAAGTTTCTAAGAAGATAAATATGACTAAAAAAAAAAATAATACACTCAAACCCATATCGGGCGAGGAATCTTCGTAAAGGCGAGAGAATGAACATAAACACGTTCAGTAACAAAGGAGATTGATTCCCTTGATTTAGAGGGAAGTCTACGTCATCGATGTTCAACGCAACCAAACAACAAAATCACATTAGTCCCTGAATTACCCTATCGGCACTTAGTAACCTAGTTCCCCTCATTCGCTTCGTGCATTGTATTATTAGAAACATAATCCTATTTTGATTTTTTTTTCTTTTTATTATTAACTGCGCCGCGAATGTTCCCATTGACACGAATAGTTTCTGTGATTCCCCCGTCGCTCTTCCGCTCTGCTGCATCTAGAGGGAAGGTCGCTTTGTGAAGGCGTATGTGATGATGTCGATGCATTTTAAATGAATGGGGAAGTATTGAGTTGCGGTACCCTCGAGACTTGTCCCGTTGCACCCTCAGGGTTAATTGAGAATCCCTGTTTTCAGAAATTGGGTTGAGGGGAGAGAGTCGTCGTAATAGGGTTCAAATTTTATAGACGGAACTGAATTATTCTTTTTTACCAGTGGACCTACTCGTAAGTGCTATGTTATTTTTATACTATTGTATCTCGGAAGGTAGCTCATATAAGGAGACCTGTTAGTTGCGGGCTTGGGGATTGCCTAACGTCTCGGTACATAACATCCTAAGTACTCTTCTGGCTTTAAAAATCTCGCCAACGGGTAGCCTTCCTGGCTCAAGGGAGACCCAACCGTACCATATCTGTCGAGTATGGATTGAAAACTGTTTCGGAACGTTCCGTAGAGGGAAGCTGCCAATAGGTGACTAGCTCCTTACAAACTCTGATTTTTTTTTTAGTGGCCGTTCTCGTTGGAAAACAAACACGGTACCTAGGCGTGTTTACTTTCTTGATACGCGTCGTTTCAATTCCTACTATGAAATCGTTCCAGCAGAAAATCCACAATTGAAGATAGTTTCCACCGAATTATGCCGGCAGAGATTAAGGTTTGTGGGCGACAGGTGGTCTGTTTTCCATACACTCAAAGAACCTTTTACAGATGAGGAAGAGACTCGAGCAAAGAGGCCAACCGCTGTGCCACGATGCGTCTATTGTACGATGCGCCTACGGGCTTCTTTGTCGCCGGTAGAAATATCTGTGAAAATATTTCTTTGGATATTAATGATATCATTACGAAACAAATATTTATTTTCCCTTAATGCGGGGAGGGTCAGCGGAAAATGCACCAGTGGTAACTGCGGGGCGGAACATGCCTGAGATCCATATTCTGCCATGTGGTGTTATTACGAACATGTGGTGTAAATAATGCCGTTATAGGAGAGAACTCTTGCATAAGATGGAAAGAAGTTTTAGTGAAACGTTATTTCAATAGTTATATTAAAAAAAATATATATATTTCTAAATTATGGGATTTGTTGAGTGGCAAAGCAAGTTTCTGATGTTCGTTGAATGTGAATTGGAATCTGCTTGATCTGACTCCCTCACGATATGAAGGGAAAATGAACTCGTGTACGTGCGCTCTGCCCATTACCACTAGGGCAATGTGCAGCAAGAAATATACCCGTTCTATTTTTACTGGCAAACTCTATACAGGCATCAATGATTTTAGTGAGGCTGGCAATGTGCGAGAGAGAATTTGTTATCATTGTACATATATTTGTTGCACTCTTATGAATGGTTGATGCATTGTTTACAAAACGTATTTTATAAAAGCGACGAATAACAAATACGAATATCAAAAAGAAATATATATTCAATATTCCGCGCTGACAATATAATTCGCTAAATAAATTTGAATTCTTATCAATTCTCGCTGCTTTCAAACATCTGAGGAACAAAAGGCCTCGCACTTCCTGCGCTCCTCTATCTCCTTTTCTTGTCTGATTGCTCATTGAAAGAGATTGAAAAAAAATAGGCCCTACCTTTGAATATGTCTAGCCCACCCTCGTTCCTAGGGCTTTTGAACCACTACGATTTAGATACCACTCGAAAACCCTACCCTAGAGGCGACATGATTGCATATTCAGGGGGAAGGGTCGTGCCCCAAACTTTTTGAGATACCTACTTTCCATACATTTTTTCTTCCCATAACTCCATTTATTTTCACAAACATTCTTGCAGAGGTCCTCTCGTATTTTTTTTATAAATAACCCCCTCACCCCCTTTTAGCGATATATGAAATCTTTGGTCATTTTTATTACTTTTCATTCGTTTTCTTAGTCTTTTTTTATTTCCTACCCTGAATGGAAACTCTCCGTTGATGAGGAAGAATGTTCCCCGTGGATCAAATTACCGTTTTGCTCCTCGACCGTTGCAGGGTCGTTCGCAGGAACGTCATTGTGCGTAACATCTTTGATAACATTGGATAGTCATTTTTTGGTCTTGTGAAGGTGTTTTTTTTTAAGTTTTCGATTTCATTGTGTTTTTGTTCAATTGCATCCTCGTCTACTTTTGGATGTCTTTTTTTTTTAATTACCTGTGTTCTCATGTAATTGAATCAAGATCATTTTTCAAGCCGGTGCAGTGAACTGAAGGAATAGACGTGTGGGTTTTCATTTTGCATATCAGCTCAAAAATCCAATATATTTCTGTCAGGTTTTGTTCCTACAACCCATGAAATGTATTCACTGAGAATATCTCGGCTTTTCATGTTTGTCCCTTTCCTACTTCTTTGAGGGTGGGCTGTTTTTCGGGTTTGCCTGGGGTCTTTTCACTACCCTACATAAAAGAAAATACGATACGGTGAAACGTGGCTCAGGTTTATGATGCTCCCTCAAATGTGGCCAAAGAATTCCGCCGATGTCATCTAAGAGCTGAGTTCCATAGTAAAGTTTATGTTTCCGCTTCGTACACAGATTATTCATCAAATCATGAAGCTGAAAAGAAATTTGCCTCACGAATAGTGGCATTAGTCCCTTGTTTGGCTAATTGACTATTACCTTTCTTCGTTGTCTTGGCCGGAAATGCGATTTTTGCGAGACGAAGCGGATCCTATGTTCGATTGGGGCGACCCTTTTGGGGGTTCGGACCGCCGGAATCCATTGTCCGTCTTCATTACAGTCGAATAAGAGGCAGGTTCGAAGAGGCTATTAAATTTCTCACTCCGAAACGCAGCTGCAGACGCTTAATTCTATTCCCCTCCGCGGACGTGGGCGAAATTCGCATGGTTGTCATAGGCGCGTGAAATACAAAATACCCCCCTCACCCCCATCCCAGACACAGACTTTGGCGCCGGTTCAGGTGTTTTCTATTAACCCCTCTTGGACATAGGCGCTACTCTACCAGGTGGCATACGCCATTCTATATTTATTTAGGGCTGGAGGTCAGGCGCAGGATTAATTCTTCCCTTTTCACTCGCGAGAAATTGGAAGTTCGAATAGAAATGTTTTTTAGATTCATTCGAAATATTCTACTATTTACGAGTACCTTGTGTTAAAAATATTTCTGATAGTAAGGAGTCTTTACTATTATCGAAATATCTGAACTATCGCAAATTCATCACTAAAAGCATCTTCAAACCTCAAAACTGTTTTCATCGACGGGCTCATCGCTCAACCTCTGTTTTAGTTCAAGGACGTGGTGATTATTCTGGTCATTAAATCAAGAGTAACCACCGAAGTAGACCATATATGGGTGTGTTTAAGGCCTTTCAATTTTTACTGCCATTCTCCAGTATTGTGGGCTCATGGATGTCCATTCCAGGTTTTGGAGTTTGGTTTTCCTCCTCTCCAGTTTCAACTTTTCTTTTTAAGTCTTTATTACATTTGTTGCAATCTAAAACTATGAATATGAAGTCGCCCGGCTCATTCTAACTGTTGGATTCACTCGTGGATTGTTTTTAGTTTGTACATTTGAGGCTGTGATTCTTTCTGTTGACTTTCAAATGCGTCGTCCAGAAACCAACCTTTTGAAGCTAATGCGGTGAGGTACCTTGTTTCTTTTCATACCTACATCCCATTTCCTTTTATTGCTTGTATGTGCTTTCCCGCAAGTGGACCTGATTTAACTTTCTTTATGATCGATCATCCTTTCAATCGCTTTCTGGCGGAGATGCCGGTGATGGTTTTCTGTAGCATTTTTTTTTTCCTTCCCTCACTGAACGCCCTTCTTCTTTTTATGATAACCAGCCACATTTTTCCTCTCAGAGTCGAGTCTCTGAGAAAAAAAGAAACCCGCGATAATCACTCCCATTTGTCGATGGGTAAATCTGGCCTTCCCCATCATAGATTACCACTGCGTATCGTCTCGACGAACCACCACAGGCGCTAAGAAGCAATTTCTGAAATTGTACCACTGCAAACGTTAATTATTATTTATGACATTGACCGAAGACTGGGGCAGAAGATTACTGGACACGCTGGCAAGCAATAAAATTATTTCTACGCTACAATAAGGTGCTGGATGGGGGATATGCGATCGGGAAAGTCTTATCCCGCACATACACTTCCTATATTTCTACTAAGGGGTTTTCCCTGGTTGCGAGTTTTTTTTTTTAAGATAAAGAGAACTGTGAACTATTTGAGAGTGTGAATCCACTGTAAGATAGTCATTTTACTCTTAATTAGACAGGAAAACCGATAGATTAATTGGTTTTCCTGAACTCTTTTTTTTATCAAATAAACCTTTTCTCGTTCCATCTCGCCCACCCCCTTGGTGCTCTCTGGTGCATTGCAAAAATTACTAAAACGGCTTCTCGGCAGTTTCAGACTCATTTCGAGGTTAGTTTGAATAGTCGATGGTGACGTGTATATGCGTGTATATACGTACATATGCACATAAATGCGCGGCCTTGCTAATGGCAAGACTTGGAGTGTATATTGTGTTTTTCTTAGCACATTTTATATTTCAAAATATTCAAATAGGTTGTTACATAGAAACATGACCAAAAAAAAAACGCGCGCAAGAGTGCCCATTCACGCCATACTTCAGAGCACTTTACAAATTTACATAAAAGGGAAATGGGACAACTTATTTTAGGCACATGAACGCATAGGAGGAAGGAAGAGGGACATTCATTGGTGTTTGATTTAATAGAATGAAAGGTGGTAGGCGCGACGCTTTGAAAACGACTGCCTGAAAAGGAGGGCGCCTCATTTCTGGCACTCATTTAATGAAAGTAGAAGAGGCCTTCACGTAGGTGAAATAAAGGTGGAAAGGCTCGAAAATTGCTAGGGTTCTACAGAAATATTTTTTCCCCCCTCCCCGCAAGACTTTTCCCCAGCTTTTCTGCGTTAACATATATACATCTGCATTAATCCATGGACTTTTCACACACCTCAAAATGAATTGTTTCAAATTGTTTTGTAGTAGGGCATCTTCAATTGCAAAACACCTCTTTAAGGAAGTTCTTGTTTTCCGCATAGGAGCTAACAACGCCTGTTAGCTGAATGCGAAATTTGTTTTCACTGTTTTCTCGAAACAGCGAAATGGTGTTAAAGTCTTAAAACTAAGTCTTGGGCCTACCAGTGAATTTCTTTGCGGAACGCCCCGTAAGATGGCTTAGCAAAAAGATTGCTCCTTTTTGCCGAATATTGACAGAAAATTCAGGAAAGCAGCGTGCGCTCCCGGCCTCTACGTACCTTCCATACATGTTCATATCCCTTAAGTTCACCTCTCTCTTTATGGACCTCTTCTAAAACTCTGGAGGTGATACCTACATTGGTTTTCGCTCTGTTTTTAGTACAGAATCCTCGAAGAGGGCTTAAGTTCCTGTTCGTCCCCTTGCCAATTAGTTCCGGGTTTCACTCTCCCAGTTCAAGCATTTAAAGAGGAAATTTGTTATTGCTTTCATTTATTTTTTTATATCTTGCTCATCTTTTATTGTTTTCTTAATATTATTTTCCCTCAGTGAATTGCTTCCGCGAATTGCTCGTTTTTTTTATTCCAAGTAATTAGTTCATCCAGGCAATGGCTTCGCCATCCTTCCTACAGGGGGAGCTTGCGCTTCACTACTAAGATTAAAATTTAAAATCTAAAAAAAATCAGCCATGGTTAAATTTTTATAATTTTTTTTAACTTCGCCAATTATAGTAATTTTAAAAAGGAACTCTAAACTAAATTACCTCCCTTCAAAATATCACGTTGCTAAAATATAGTTATAGAGAGGATATATAAAAATAAATTTTCTGGACTTCACTATTTGTAATTCTTTGGGTTATAAAAAATTCACAAAATTTCGATACTTATATTTATTTCTGAACTTCACCATTTTGTTTTTTGATATTATAAAAGAATTATTAGAAATAACTTTGATAAAAAACATAAGTCATAACCAAACTAAGATGAAATTATTATTCAAACGCTGAAAAAAAATCCCCTTCTTAAATTATAGAGTTAGGGATGATGATGATGCTGATGATAATAATAATAATGAGATAGAAAAATGCATTAAAAATGTCATCAGTATATCTAAGTAGTTAATGTAATTTTACTGTAATATTGTCATTTCTAACCGGCAGAATGGTCTCATCCAGCTCGTGCGCCAATGTGCTCTTTAATATTTAATTTTGTGGTGGATGAGTTTGGTTATTGCGGTCTTTGTATCTATCAATTTTTTTCATAGTCTTGCTTTAATTTATCTACCCTAATTCCTTCAACTTTCTTCTCTCCCACTCTTTCTCCACTGAGTTAAAGTGGCATCGTTGATTACACCCTTCTTTTCTTTCAATCGGGAACAAAATCTTGTCGCGCATATTTCTTCAGTTTCATTTTTGTTTTGTTTGCCCCCCCCCCACTCTGCATTTTTCCCCTTCCGTCTCAGCAAGCCCCTCTCGTATTACACAATTTTCTTTTCTCTATCAAAATATAAATCATCATCACTGTCAATATCGTTCTTACTCATCTTCTTTTCATCGGCACGATACCCAATCACTGGAGTGTTCTGATGTACCACCATTTCCATAGGATGGGAATAAAAATAGGGAATATCCGGATGGCATAAGAGAAACGGCCGCTCGAGATGTCAGCTCGCTGTTGATATTTTTTGCCTTGCATGGAAATCCTTGTGCAAATGACGCCGTAATGCCTGTAGGGAAAGTGGGGGGGGGCGGTCTGTAGCTATATATCTTTCACTCAAGTTAACTTCCTCCGTCTTCAGCATTTTCTTTTACTGATATCTTACAAACTTTCAGCAGGAAATTCCCTCGGTTAGTTTCCACGTTTAATTTTGAGAGAAAATTCCACTCGAAGACTTTACTGGTCATAGCGATCGTGGTTGTATGGTCATTATTTGTGCATTTTCTTTTAAGAAGCAAAAAAAAATAAGAAAATCTGAGTCTTTGGACATCGCGTTCCTCTCATCAAAGCGTCGTTTGTGCTTCGAATAATTGGTTCATCCGCGCCCATCGGTGCAGCTCTTTTTCCGCGATTGTTTTCCCAAGGGGCGGAGCTTTTGCCTGTCTAAATAGAGCTGCGACACTACTCTCCAAAGGGATTTGGATCATCTTTACAGAAAATTGGGGGGAGGGATTTTAGTATGTTATACCTGTTACCTGGAGGAGCGCCATGCCCTCCCAGGCTCACTGCCTCCGGCAATCTTGAACTAGTTTGAGACTACCTGGGTTTTATTTCTTCAGAGATATTTATAATTTTTTCCACTTTTTTCACAAGCAACTATTATCGCAGGCTAGTCGTCAACCAGCTTTGATCCATTCATTCCTGGGAGAGGACTGGTTCACCCCTCTCTCTCTCTTTTGGGCTCGGATTGGAATAGTGGGTTTTAACATGTCTTGCCTTCTTCACACTCTTTCCTTCTTCTACTGCCTCACCTATATTTTCCTTATCTATCCTTTATGCACTCGCAAGAGGACGTCTGGTTGCATCTAGCTAGAGGTTTTTTTGTCCTCCTAGCTCCAATGCCTGATGGAGTTGTTCCATAACTGCGATTCACCGAATTTTAGCTTAATTCAACAAACTGATGGAAAATAAATCCCATTGCAATTAAAAGAATTATTACCTGGCTTACTCAAGTTAATAATTTGGTAGCAGCTAAAGTTGGGAATTGGAAAACTTTTTTGTTGTGGCGAAGAGGCACCGCGGCCTATTTACTTCTAACTGGTATGGGACAAGGAGAGAGAAGTTTAGAAGACTATGGGGGATATTAAAGCGCATCAGTATAGAAACTTCTTGACCTTGTGGTTTTGAAATCAAAGTTTAAAACTCTGATCTAGACAGCAACAGAGGGGAAAATGTTTGTTTCTGTTATTCCTTTGTGAGTCCGTATTGTTGGTCGTTTTGCGACGCTCTAAATTGAGAATCCAGGGACAGGGTTCGGGAAAGAAAGGATACTCACCAGACTTAGACAATCAATTCATCCGCACTACCCTCAACCACTCAGTCGCCAGCACAGTACCCAACCCATCGGCCAAATGCCACCCAAAGATGCCTCAAACCGCTCAGAATAATGCACTCACGGGTTCACTCCAACCGCACCAACCCCACACCTACACGTTGAAACTAAAATACTCCTACCCAACGTTGACTTGGACATGATCGAAACCCAACACTTCAGCAAAGCTCTGAACCTATCCAACTCCAACGACCACCTAGACACAAAAAGAAGCCCCAACACTACTTCCAACACCTATTCCGCAACCTCCCCTGAACCACAGCCTAATAAAACACATGCACATCACCCTCACCGAAAGACACCTGAGTATCACCAAACAATACCCCCTCCCCCAATAAACCAATTAGAAAAACGACACCACACACTCATCCTGTCCCAACTAAGGTCACGGCCATTCCACATTACTACAACAGTATAAAAAAATAATAAATGTTACCCCATCTTCAACATTCCCCAGGTGCAACCAACACACTGACAACACAACACCTTGACTGCCTGAGTTTCAGACATGCCCACCACATTCCCCAACATCACCGACCTCAAGGACCTGTGGAATCGTCCTAGGGACGTGGTGGCTTTATTAGAGGACCCCCACCTCGCATACGAGAAGTGGTGGGGGCTGGAAAGTAAGATATCTTTTAGCCAAATCCTCCAAGCTTATTTGCATCTATCGGGGAAGCAAAATTGGCATGATGCTGTTAATCAATACGTAATCATGTTTCAAAACGTTGGCGCAACGCTAGATTTTGAATTACCATGGAAAGTAAATACACCAGTAAACCCTCACTATTAAAAACTACCTGCTTCCTTATACCCCACCCCCCGTATCTGATACTCTCTTTTTTTTTTAGCGCAAAGCAATCGAAGATCCATTGCTCCTCGCTACCCTCATTTTCCTTTCAGTTTTACTGCTACGTCCATTCACTGCCCTTTCGATGTCCTCAAAAAATGCCATTAGCCCTTTCGCGCTTCCTCGAGAGAATTACAGGAATTACGGATCGGCTAAGACCCCTAAAATTCCCTACAGGCCAGTCGAAGAAAGGACAAAATGAGAGGATAAATTGGAAATTTGTCCAGAGTCCACCTTTAGAACTGCGCCTTCTCGCCTTAGGAGCAAAGGGAAGATGAAGGAAACAAGTATAAGCATCAATGAATGATAAATTCCTAAAATATAGGAATAAGGAGCAAAGACGGGAAGCTTCTTGAAAGATAGGAAGGAATAAAGGTGTGAAACCTTGCTAGAAGATGTGAATTAGGAATAAAGGGGTGATGCTTTGGTAGAAGAGACGAATAAGCAATAATGAGGTTGATACTTTGCTAGAAGATAGGAATAAGTAATAAAGGGGTGATGCTTTACTAGAAAATAGGAATAAGGAATAAAGGTGTGAAGCCTTGATAGAAGAGGGGAATAAGGAATAAAGGTGTGAGGCCTTGCTAGAAGTTGGGAATAAGGAATAAACGTGAGTCATTGCTAGAAGATATAAATAAGGAATAAGGGGGGGGGGATGCTTTGCTAGAAGATAGGAATAAAGAATAGAGGCGATGTCTCTTTGTTAATGGAATTCTTTATTTCTTTTGCAGATGGAGAACCCGGGCTTCCAGGACAGCGATCAATCCATGTATGAGAGCAGTCTCGGGATCTGTCGCCCTGCCGCAATGCCCCGCCCACGCCGCCCACACCATCTTGCCACGTTCCACCACCCGCACCCGCACAACGCCGTGATCACCCACACCCACGCCCCGGCCTTGCATGGCATACCCGTCACGTCGCACTCTAACACCATTCCACACCTCGCCGCCACCAGCCACGGCATCCCTGCTACCGCCCACCTTCACGGGGGGAGGGTCGTGGGCTTGACCGGCGTGCCCAGCTCTGCCCATAGCACTCCCACGGGCACGCCCTCTGCCCCCCAGCCACTTTACTCGTGCCAGGCCCCGCGGGGACACGACCACGTGTACCAATGCCCCGGGCACCGGGGCGACCCCGTGGACCACCAGCACAACGAGCTGCGCGAACCCCACCTGGAGCGACAGATGGACTTACGTGAGG
This sequence comes from Ceratothoa steindachneri, assembly GCA_963969495.1. Classification (NCBI taxonomy): domain Eukaryota; kingdom Metazoa; phylum Arthropoda; class Malacostraca; order Isopoda; family Cymothoidae; genus Ceratothoa; species Ceratothoa steindachneri. Next base: position 122,831,689 of record OZ018326.1, read on the forward strand.
CGCACCACCTGCGCCAGATGGAGGAGCGGCTAGAGGCGCAGCAGCACTATTTGGAGGGGCGGGACCCCCATCTTGTTGACCGGCCTGGGATTGGCTCCGACCAGCGCACCGAGTACCACTACGGGGGCAGCGACTACTCGAGCACGGAGCCCATTTACGCGCAGCCCCACCTCCACCCGCCCGAAGGCCAGTCCTCCTCACCTGCGCGGACGCCCCCTCTCACCTACACCACAATGCGGGGTTCTCTTCGGGCGTCTTCGGCACACCACCACCACGGCACCCCTGCGCGCTTCCTTGTCCGCACGGACAGCACCGGCGCCTCGACCTCCTCTACGCTCCCTACGGTGTCGGCCCTCATGGCCATGGACCCGTCGCACCCCCGCGCCCACACGCACGAGTTCACCAAAGTGGCCATCCATTCCAGCACGCCCACCACGCCCCAAAAACTAAAGGGCGGCGGCGTCCTGGGGGCGTGGCGAGCCAAGTATCTGGATGGGAACGGCGGCAGCAAGAAAGCCGCCTTTATTCTCGGTGTCCTTGTTTTCGTCCTTATCCTAGTCTTGGGGGGACTCGCCGCCGTCCTCTACCTTACGCGTAAGTACCAATTGTCACTCTTCCTGCCCCCTGTGCCCTCCCTCACGCAAGGGTATAAACGCTTCGATTCCCAGTTTCCAGGATTCTCCTGAGGCTATTCGACCTAGGTACCGTCCAGAGACTTTTATTCCAAATTCTCCATTTTCTTTACCAATCTCATTTCAAAAACCTTCTGAAGGATCCGTCATTGGTTTTAGCCTTTTTTTCTAAATAAACAACTTGATCGGATCACATTGGTAGAAAGTCAATTTTCTTCTCAGGAGGCACTGCTCTCAGGGTGTTAGGGACACAAGGAAACCATTCGCATTGCGGCCCTTTTCCTTTTCGATGCGAAGGTTCATCATCGCAGCAGCTAATTTGTCGCCCTTGAAGATGTCAGTCCTGGCAATGAGTCCCTTTTTCTCCAAAGAACTATGCCGTGAAATAAGACAAAATCTAGAGCCGAGCTCATATGCCGCTACTCACTTGTGATCGGCTCCTGCTCCATGAATTGCCTCCAGTTGCACTTTGCTCAAAAATAACTGAATCAACTCAAGCCGACATATCCAGTGGTGTTCGAATCAATACCACATTCCAAAATATTAGCAGGTGTGAATGTTCTGACCCAACTGGAGACCTGGGCAATAACACGATTTATCTCGAAATTGTTCCCAGACCAGTAGGGTCCCCATTCCGGTTGTCTTGAGCGTTTCCCATATGATAAGAAGAGTCACCACGATCTCCATTCAATTTGAACGCCCCCGCCTTTTTTTGTGCCCTCGAAGGACCAACGGTTGTTCTTGCGGATAACCCTCGCAAATGGGTGCGCACCCGGTAGTCTCAAACTAGATTGAAACTATCTGCGCTTTATTCCCTCTAGATATTTCATTTTCGTTATTTTCTCTACATGCTTCTTCTCAGCTATTTTTTGACCGGCAGCTGATTTCTCAGCCTAGTCGGCGACAAGTTTCCATCCACTTATCCCTGTTGGGGACGGGAACGGAGGTTCACACCCTCCCTCTGGACTCGTGTTTGGGGGAGGGCTAGTTTTTAACGTCCCCCACACCCTCCTCTCTGGGTTCTTGTTTTCGATGGCCTAGTTTTTAACACGTCTGCACTTATCTCACTCTTTCCCCTTTCTAGTGCGGCTGGCATCTGGAAGATTGTGCCCCTCCCGTTTACAACGGCCGCAATTTGCCATCCCCACCCCATCTGCGGCTAATATATCTTCCATATATGTTCTCTTCCATCTTCACCACTTTCTGTACAGATCAGTTCTCGTCTTACAAACTTTCCCCGGGATTCGCTCTCGTTTGTATTTCCTTAAATCCGAGATTCGAGAGAAATCTTCGCTTTTCATTTAAAAATTCAGTATAATTATCAGATGTAATCACAAGGCCGACTGCCCTCGCTATTAACTATTCCTAATATCATTTTGTAGGCAAATTTACAAATGGTGATACTTTGTTTTCCCCGTATACTTGGTGTGTTTTTTTTTACCATTATTAAAGAGAATTATAAAATGGGAGGTATTTAGGCTATTTTTCGACTTCCTGTTACTCTTCGGGCCAATCCCTGTGGCCATTTCAATTTTGAAGCTCGCCTGCTTTTGGAGAAATCACTACCTTGGCATCGTTAACCTAAGTTCTCCCTTTGGCGTTATTTGAGCAATCTTCCCGCTCCAATCATAGTACTTACATGTAGTCTACTAGATATGTACGCCATGCCATGTTTACACTTACTATCATCCCGGAATTAGTAAACTCATTTTTGTCAGAGCAATTCACTTTGCCTATGCAAAGCGCACATCTGACGATTTTTAATTGGTTTTATTCATACTTTATTCCTCTCATTTTGTTTGCATTCGTTCTTTCTTCCTTCCAATATTATCTTTGTTGAATAAAACTTCATATTGCTGCGTGTGAGTTCTCTTTCTTCCTTCCTATGGCAACTGCGAATTCGAATGCAGTTGTTTCTTTCTGAAATGTTTTGCAGTAAAGAAGAAACTGATTTACATTGTTGATGTCTGCTTGGCACGTCACACTTTGTATTTTCTCTTTTATACCTTTTAATATAATTAATTGTTCGTGTGTTTGTTCTTTTTCTAACCATAATGTAGATTCCATTGGGCTCTTGCTTAACCGAGTGGAACTCCCGCTTCCGATTTTAGCGAGTTAAGCTACACCGACTGTGGTTAGTCGTCTGATGGAGTACCGATTCTGGTTTCCATCACAGTGGCTGTGACACGCTATAAACCCCCGTGGTTCGGATCCTACGTTAATAAATAGATCCCCACTGAGAAAGGAATCTTATAAATGAGTGCATAAAAATATATGAGAATCTGTTAACATATTTCTTCATCTTCTATTTCTCTCTTCCTTAACCTATATGTAAGACTGTCTTTAGTTGTCAATTCTTTTCTCCATTGGTGTCTCTCACTGTCTGGCTTGAATTTTGATTTCTTTTGTTGCTTTGATTCATAATTATAATTTCAATTCTGTTATATAGATTTTAACAGTTTCCACCATTTATTTGTTTCGGTTCAATTCAATACCTTTGTACCTCATTTGCTGGTAGATCAACATTTTTCCATTGTTTGTTTTTCCTATGAGCACTTTATTACATATTTTGTTATTACTGAGCACATAGGTCAAATTTATCAACTTGGTTGTTTTTGTTTTTTCCATTTGGGTTTTCAATTGTTAACCATCATTCATAATTATTTAATCTGCAGTGGCTGGTCTTCCATATTAAAAATTCTGGAATTACTCTATAGATATTTTATTATCTTTTACTGTTTACACTAGAATTAAGGAATCATAGGCAAAAAGGGAGTGTAAAGCAGAATAAATGTTGGTTTTTAATTATCCGATGCTTCCACTTCCCTCTACTATCGATGTTAGTTTTTAGTTATCCGATGCTTCCACTTCCCTCCACTATCGATGTTAGTTTTTAGTTATCCGATGCTTCAACTTCCCTCCACTATCGATGTAGGTCATGATTAAAAACTCGTTATTCATTTGTGGTTTCGTCGCTTCAAATAAGGGGTAAGTTACTTAATTTATGAAATCACCGCTTCCTGAATGAAGTTAAGCTAAATATGTATGGTTCGCCCGATGGGAGCTTGATTGAGGGCCACCTCGCGGCCAAAGGTTTGAAATTTACGTGAAATATTCCCCGGTGTCATCATACTCCTAAAACTCGTCAATAGATCCCCACTGAGAAAGGCATCTTATAAATGAGTGCATGGAGGGGATATTTTTTTGTAGCTCGGTTAAACCCTTTAAAGAACCCAGCCGTTCGTTTCAAGCCCACGTGTGTCAATATCGTTTAAAACGTTTTCTTGGGCTTCTCTGCTTCTTTGCATCTGCCTTTGGACAGGGATATGACGGCTCGTCGCAGAACGATCCAGCTTGCATCGATCTGAGTTTTGAAGTGCTCACAGCGTCGCTTGCGTGCCACCCAGTCCGATGCTATCGCAATCGTATCTTTAGGACTCATGATTGGGCCGGAATAAAAAAAAAATTACAAATGTTTATTTTTTCCAATTTAACTTTAAATGGGTATGCTACGAATATCCTCTATTATGACGATGGGGTCTGTCTTAGCATCTAGGTTAGGTTCTCTCGCATTTGGTTGGGTACTGCACGTTTCACAACCAAGATATTTGCGCTTAACGCATATAGATTGTATTAAGAAATGAAATAATGTTTAACTGAAAAAAATAAAGGGAATTGTTGGAATCGACGATGATATTTCACTCGGTTGAAAAAGATCAAGAAAAAGATTAATAGTGAATGAACCTCTTCAATCCCAAATACTAAAAGCGCAATATAAACTCGCAAGAACAAGTTCGTAAAAGGTTATAGGTATTCACATAGGATTTAAACCCCCTTGTCACAAGGAAAAAAAATAATAAATGGATAGACATAATAAAATTGACTGAATAGAAAGACAGCGAAAAAAAGACAATACAGAAAGGGATATTTAAAATCCCTACGGACAAATTCTTGTGCGCCTAAGAGAATAGCTACACAGAAGTACCGAATTTCTTGCCGAGTTATGACGTTCCAGCAACTAGTTTCAAATCGATGCTTTATTAAACTGAAACGTAACTCTGCGGATTATTTTAACATTCTTCTCTGACTGTAATGGAGTGGACAAATACCTAATAGAAGACTAAGTGAGTGGCAGTTTGGGCAGTGTTCTTTTAAGTATAATAGTTAGTGATGAAGTGCACGCGTGTCCAGGCCCTCATAATTCTAGGGATAGCCGAGGAAAGAATATTCCCAGGGCTGATCTGGTAGTCTGTTTTCGCTGAAAAGTCCGCAAGAGGATTTTATGTTGTCGTGTGTATTGCTAATCTTTTTTTGTAGCAACTTTTCCGGGATTTTTTTTTTAATAAGCAAAAGTTAATATGACCATCTTGCTTGCCCTGAAAGGTTTCTGAAAAGCTTCGTAAAGTGCTAAAGTCAGGGGAAATGAAAATGTCTGGAGGGTGCCTGGCCCGAGAAGCCAAAAGATGAGGTTACGTGGAGTATTTAAAAGTATGTGAGGGGAGGGGGAGCTTCTCCCCTGAACCAGCGCTCGTTCGAGCCTTAAACGTCTGTTCCGAAAACTGTCGTGGTAAAAGTGACGCGTCGCAAACGCAACACGAAATGGCTTCCAGTAATTCGCCGTCTTCTTAGTTTTTTTCCCCCCTTTCATTTAAATCTTTAAGGGGGTCACTTTCCTCCGTCAGTAAGGAAATCGAGATAAGGCAACGACTTGATTCGAAGCTGCTCCGTCAGCGCGAATCTTTTCAAAGGAATCTTGCATTCGTCGAATAACTTAAGTAGCCAGGCGATTCCTTCCCTTCCTTTTGAAGTGCCTGAAATTCGGTTTCGGATTCTTGAGGGTCTTTCTTGTGTTCTCTCCCAGTATCACTTTTATTTTATTAAAGTTGCTGATTGTTTTCATACCTTTATCTGTTGACACGCCTTAGTCTGTCGTTCTCGTACACTGGTATTTTTTATTTTGTGTACGCGTTATCCCTACCCGGCAAAAGAGACGCCATTTTCTTTTTGTTGTCCGAGCAGGTGCCGAGATTGAACTTGATTACGTTGTGGTCGGATACGGTATATTAGTTTTTGATGTGTTTACAAAACATGGATCATTGATGATATAGTTCTTCATCCATACGAGAGTAAAATTACCAATTCTAGTTGTCGGTTCTCATTGATGTTTATCTATTTAAATAACATTTAAACGAGTGTGCAGTATCATTTATTTTATCTACAGCCGTTTAATTGCGATAAAAGGAAGGGAAATGTCCGATTTAGGGTAATATGTACCGTTGGCAGTTCGCGGCCGATCTTTCCAGAGATAATTATGTAATTTGACTCTACCCGAAATTGATCGGAGTCTTCCAAGGAGTTTTGATGAAAATTCATTGAAATGTTGCCACTTAGATTGAGTGTTTTATTACCTGTGGGTGGGTTTACTCTATACTTTCACGATCATTTAGCTTCTCCAGGCCAAGCGTATAAATCAATCTCCCCCGCCCCCCTCCATAACCCCTCTCCCTACAACCGGTATCTTGAATGATGTGCAAAGAAAACAACAGGAAAATGAAAGGCAGATTCCAAGTACTTTCAAACTTGTTAGAAAGTACTTGGAATCCGCCTTTCACTTTTGTTATTTTTGGTTTTTATTTATTGCTCTGCTCTATTTACGCGCTACTTTGGGAGTTTCTCATATCCATATAAGAACGTATAATCCAGCTTTTTTTAAGCAATCTAAATGTGGCTCAGTCAGCTGAATTGCTGTAACATTGCCTTCTTAACCGCATAATTACAATTGCGTTATTGCAAATATAATTCTCGATTTATAAGGCCGGGCTAAAATGGGTAAAGCGATTTTTCCATTCTCTTCAAAAGCAGGGATAACAATTTAAAAAGGCTGATTGATAGCAATCTTTTTATTTTTAGATTGTTTAGAAAAGCTGGATTATACGTTCTCCAGAGCTCTTGATTGTGAGAAGAGTTCCTTCCGAGGGCTTGATGAAGAGCTGAGTTAGTCATAACATTGCCTTCTTAACAGCATAATTACAATTGTGTTATTGCATATATATATATATATATATATATATATATATATATATATATATATATATATATATATATATATATATATTTAAAGGCTCAAAGGAATAAAAAACTGGTATCACAACCCGGAGAAACGCTAAGGAAAATATTACGTGAACCATTGAAAGCTTAAGAAAGAAAATAGAAGTGGGAGATATAGAAACGGAGAAAAATAGAGAGAACTATTTTTAACCGTTATATGAAAATGATTTTTAATTATATATATATATATATATATATATATATATATATATATATATATATATATATATATATATATATATCCCGATGCTTCAACCATTCTTTATGATTATGGATATCAAATAAAGCGTCCTGCAATGAATTACATATAATCATAGGTTTCTCTTAGCATTAATGCCCAAAGACTGCGATAACAATGACTAATGATTTGCAAAAATATTTCTGCTCCATGCAAAGGCGGTGATATATTGATATATAACTAACTCCCTATAGAGTTTAGATGCACGATCTTGCCTTTAACCCGTTCCCTCGGTACGGTCTCGTCTGGTTCGAAATCCCATTACTCCGATCTAGACCAGTTAATTTACTGGTCTGTACCCCCTATTCTGCCGGCTCGGCTCCCATTTGATCTAATTTATAGGTTTAACCACCGTGGTGAAAACTGACCGGCGCAACTTGGATATAAAATGGCCACGAGACGATCACTAATGTTTAGTTTTGAACCTTGCCGGCCAAAGGTGGCCTTGAGTTGGCATGTGCTCCATCGCGACCGTCCCTTATTTTACCATCACCAGATTAGGTATAATTAGATATGCTACCTAGAAGAGGAGTTTTGTCGGTCTTCTACCACCGCGAAGGAGATTCCAAGCTTACATCCATCTCATTCTGAGATCCTGTGCTTTTTACACGCCATATTGTTTCTCGAAATTTATAGGGATACTCATCCTTTACTTGTTTATTGCAGCTTTCTTTATCAATATCTTTCCTTCTCATTGTTTCTCTTTATCAATATATTCTCTTCGTTTTCTACTTACTTATCCAATTTATTTATATTGGTTTTCTTCATTATAGTGGCGAAGAACATAAAACTTAACTTGAATTAATATTTATTAAGACTTTCTGGTTACCACTGTCGACGGCAAGGCCGGTATTGGCTTGAATCAGGTTGATCAATACATTTTTGTAAAAAAATAATATAATTAAAATTATTGAAGTAATTTGTGACATTACGTTAAAATTATAAATTATTGATGGCTTATTCGAGCTCTATAAGTCGCCTACGGTCATTAGGCAGGCGAAATGGCACTCGTAAAATAATAATATGGTAGTGGAGTTTCACCACCGATCGGCACTTAATTATTCATTTTAACAGCAGCACGAAGTCACTGTTGATCACGTATTAAGGGTAGCGTTAATCCAACCACAACAGAACGGATAGTCAAGTAATCTTTGCTTTTAGTAACTTGGTTACCCTTGTATTCGGCTCTACTCCGACGTAACTATTTATGTACAAAGGTGGATATGGGAATGTCTGTTGTAGAAAACTTGTTTACTCGAGACGTTTGAACTCGGTAGCTCCAGGAAAGTGGTTCTTGTGGAGTTTTTTCGAAATTTAAAGCGGTATCACGAAGGAGGCTATCAAGGGATCTGTAAAGAATTTAGTGAAGGTAGACGTAGCGAAATTGCGGAACATAAGTTGCCGAATATTCTGCTGAGCATCTTGTCATTACTCAACCAACTAACTTCACAAAAGTAAAGTAGATCGTCATATTCTGTTTGTATATACTAGAAGCTCTTGAAATCGGCGGTGATTCAGTCCAAGGGCGAGGATCGCATTCACTCCCTTCACAACAGCTTCCATGCCATCCTTCATAGTTACCTACTGATTTGATGCACAAGACTCCTTGGTGCACGATATAATGCATTCTCTTCATATGATGATGGTGTCCAGATGCCTCAGCGTGCTTCTGCATAAGTGAGATGAACCCTTTAATGGCAGGTGTCACGCTCATAGCCATGTCTTCCATCCGCCATGTGACTGTCATTGCATAGAGGCTGGTGTTCGCAAACGTACCCCTCATCCCATGACTGACTACATCCAGTGACCAACATACAGCTATTCACAAAGTTTGCTTCTGAGAATGGCTTCAGTTGCTTCGCGATCATCACAGGCACGTAACTAGCGCGAGTGCCCTCTCAGTTTCCCGTTGCTTGTTTTCTTAACTAAGTAGTTTGCTTCTCCACAGTGGCAGACAAGCAGGCCACTTCGCGCTCTCTCTCTCTCTCATATCGATGTATTTTGCATGTGGCGTGGTGAAGTCCCTTTTGACATTGAATACCTTGAACTCAATCAAAGATTAAAGGCACATGAGGCACACTGACTTCCTCTTTAACAAACGAGTAGCGATCAGTTCACGTCTCATTGAACGTGCGATTCTGTCTCTATTTTCCTATTTTTATTTTTAGAAGCCATGGCTCTCCAAAAAAAAATTACTGTCTATAGGAATAAACTCAGACTAAAAGCCGCAGGGGCCACATCTTTATGCAAACGGGCGAAGGGAGGAGGGCGCACGAATGAGCCTGAAGGGCCGCAGATGGAGGGAACCCTGTTTTAAGGGGTTCGCCAGATTGCCCGCACATTGTTGTCTGACTGTTGTTGATAGTTTTATCCTTTTGATGTCTACTTTACTATTCGAGCCTCATATACACGCAATCGCTTTACTAAGTTGGTAATGTACCTATTTTGCTATCAAAGTCCCCTCACTATATATTTTTTAATCGCTTGTGGTTCTAATACTCTACTTGTCTTTAAAGTCCGTCTTAGTAGCCCGTAAGGTAGTCCAGTTCTGCCTTTTAATAAAAAAAAAAATTCGCGCCGTCTCAATTACTTTATGTCGCAATTTTGTCCCATAAGTTTTTGTTTTTCATTCAAATGTGATTTTAACAACTTTCTAATTATATTTATTTCTCCATCCACTCCTCTTGTGGCAGGGTTTTCCTCCAATCCGTTTAAGCGATTAAAGCATACGAAAATTCGCCCTTTTTTTCGTACCGTCGCAAGCGAGGATCACAGGTTGCATTTCCGAGTCTATTTCCTGCCGCAAAAAATGAAATAATAAACAAACCAGTGACACGAATAAGAGGGGGAGGGAATAATAGTCCAGTTGGATCGGATTATTATTTCTACATTATACTAGGGTTGCTTGGTTGAACTGATATCACCCTTAAACTTAAGAACATAAGAAAAGAACTAGTCTCCAAATGGCTAATCGATAGTGTATAAAAGGCAGCTCCTGTTCCCATCACTCAGTCCAGTCCCACCTAGCAGCATCTTCATCCATAAATCTATTCAATGTATTCCTAAAACTCCGCAGGCGGGACGCTTCTACCATATGTGAACCTATTCCATTCATCTACCACTCGATTTGTAGACCAATTTCTACCAATCTCTTTCCTAAACCTAAACTTGTCCAGCTTAAACCCATTGCTACGTGTCCTATAATGTTATCCGTATTATGACCTTATAACCCACTTGAGGACTTCAATTCTTGCCTTTTCTTTGTTTTCTTCTTGTTATTTTTTAGCTTTTGTCCTTTTTTATCGTTATTTGTTATTTGCATATTATTTTTGTTTTTTTTTCTTTGTTTTTTTGTTTTTTAATATAGCCTAATAGTAGAGTGTGTTGCGTTCGGCGACTTATGCCGAAGTAGGTTGTCGCCAGATGGGTTCCCAAAATAAAAAGTAAAAAGATTTCCCACAATTTTAACTACTTCCAAAACTTTCCCGGCGGAACGTTCGCGGTCCATTATTGAGGACAGTCATGCTCAACGGGGGTGAAAGATGGGCTGAAGGGGAAGATAAATCGGCGCTTCAATGACTGCACAATGGAACGCTCCGGAGCGTATCTCAAGCTCGCCCAATGCACTGTAAAGGTGAAGTACTCATTGCTATGATAACTGCATAACCTATGTTAGGTTAGTTATGTTGTTGCCGTGATGTAAAATGGGAAGTAATATTAAAAAAAAAAAATGAGAATCAATATTGTTGGTTTGGAAAGCAATAAGTTAGAGAGATCTGTTGATCTTTTTTTCAGAGAGGAACACAGGTTCCTAACAAGGTCTGCTGACCAAAGTTACGTGCTCTCACTTATTCTGATTATGACTTTACAACCTTCAAAACTTTCAATAATTCCCCGGCTAACCTTGAGAGGACTTTGGCAATTATATCAATCAAAAGAGATTGTAAAACAAATTCAAATTTCGTTAGAATCGACAGAATAGTTATGATGTTATTGCCAAAAGAAACAAAAAAAAAAAACGGGGACCAACCGACCGCAATAGTGAGATATAGAGTCAGTCGTACGCAACTAAAAACCAGTGATTACGCAAAGTGGATCCGATTCTCCTTCCCATTTGGGCACTTTCCATAACCATTGCACCTTAATTTAGCACATGGTATATTACCGTTGTTTTCACACGACCGGATAGTACCTCGGCTTTAATTTCTTTTATAAATTTCCATTTTACATTTTTTCACCACTTTTTTACAAGCCTCTTCTCATCTATACTTTGGGCTGGCGGTCAATTTTGCGGGTTAGTCGCCGACACGTCCCATCGCATGAAGCTGTGCCCCCCTCCCGGTCCCAATGCCAGTAGATTGCGGTTAATATCCTTCACATATTTTCACTTCCATCTTCACCACTTTATAAATCTCGCCTTGCAAAATTTCTGCTGGAGACGTTACTCGTTTCTTTTCCCTTTACTTTTTGAGGGGAAAAAATCCTTTTGCCATTCATAGGTTTTCTTATTTTTCAGCACCCTTATTCTCGTTTTTAGTCGTCCCCAAAACAAATAACACCGGGCTTTGGACAAATATTTTACGCCTTTGATGAAACCCACAAGAACCAATGGCTAATTTACCCTTGAAACTATAGACCGACCTGGTCCCGGGTCCCCGTCTGTTACTTTGTTAATCAGGAATGTATCTTTTAAATAAAACTACATGTTATACACTTTCTTCTCATCTTCATTTCTTATAAGAACTATAGTTCGGAAATAAATTACAAGAACTTTAAAATTGGGGGTCACTTTTTAATCAGCCTGTATAATGCAGGCTAAGGTGTGGATTTTATCTTTCATCTTACGAAAAATTTGAGATGTGCGCAACAGATACTGTGTTTATTTTCCGCTTAGGGGCGTGTTTTTTGTTATTAAAAAAATAGGTGCTACTTTATCGTGTGGTCTACCGCAGTATCCTTAGTCTACGCTGTGAAATGACCATTAACTTGTGATCTACCTTTCGTCGTATAATTTTATAACCTGTGCTTAGTTGTTTTTTTTTTACCCTTGTAACCTGAATGCTCCTGAAAGGTCAATATAAAATGACCTTTAACTTGCGGTATACCTAGGCTGCCCAGACGTCCAGCATTTTGCTGGACTGTCCGTCATTTTACTGTTTTTAGATCATTTGTCCAGCAAAAATGACTACTCAATGCTGGACAATGTAAAGTCCAGCATTGGGAAATGCAGGTGGACATTCTTTCAAACAATCATAAGTAATTATAGACTTGACAACATTTGGCACGCCGCTTCGAATAGCAGACTTTCGTGACTCAATCTGGAGTTAATTTGAGTCATTAACTCATTCGGAGAGTCATTTCTTATTATTTCTTTCATTGAAATTCATTTGACAGTAGATGGTTGGAAATATTTGCACATTCAAAAATCAGAATATTACATTTGAAAACATTTATCAGGTAGTAGAATTCTTTTTGAGTCTACCAGGATCAAATGCACCAACAGAGAGGGTATTTTCAATGATGAAAAACTACTGGGCATACGAAAAAATCAGGTTAAATATAGATACTTTAAAAGCGGCACTATTAACTACATGCAATTATGAGATGAATTGTTTGCAATTTTCTGATTACCTTGAAAAAATCCATTCAAATGCCAAGTACAATTCTAGACCAAATTAGGTAAGTGAATATTGACTTATTAATAATTAAAGTTCGTTTGCTACTAAAATTACTTAACTTTTTTATTTAAATATATATATATATGCAGATGGTTCCGTTCAGCATTGGGTTAAAAAAAATCTGGGCAGCCTAGGTATACCTTTAATGTTCTTAACTTATCTTTACCCTTTTAACCTAGCCTAACCTAACCTAACCTAACCATTTGAATTCCAACATAATGATGACCATTAATGCAGTATTCAGTATTTAGGTTCCTAAGCGGTCAATATAAAATGCCTTATCTTTAACCTTACAACCTAACCTAACCAATGAATTCTACCATAATGATGTCGATTAATGCACTATTTAGCTCTTTTTTATAATTTTATCTTTTTTATCATTTTTATAACTCATTAATAATATATCATTATTTTTTATGATCCTGGCATATAAAGTTCTTGTAGAGGTAGCCTGCACACTGAAGTGTAAAAAGACTTTTCTATAACACACGCTAGTGTAAAAAGATCTGGTAGACTGCACGCTAAAGTAGCACCCAAAAGGGGTAAAACATATGTGGAGACTGCGAGCTCTCATTTCAAATCCTGGTGAAAAGGAATAAAGGAGCACAATAAATATGAATTGAGTCTTCCGCGAAGGCCCCTTTCGGCTGAATTTTGTTTTCTCCACTCCACTCAAGTTTGTTTGCTGCTGCTACTACTATAAAAAAAGAAAAATATATAAATAATAAGTTTTATGATAAATTCTTGTTTCAGGACCATCCATGAATAGTACAAATACTCAATGATGCGAATTTGAGACTCATACCAGAGAAAACAAACCCATGTTCATAGTATTGACTCGTGAACCAAAGCTTGTCGTTGAATCTTTTGTCGTTGGGAATGCCGTTATTTTCCAAGTTCTCTTGATAATGATGGCCTATTGTTGAGGGCTTTGGGAATCTGGGAGAGATTGTTTATCTCTTCTTTTTTTTCTTGCCTTCCTATCCCATTAGTTGGCGCAAAGGGGGTAGATGGTGCAGGGGGATTAAAACCCTTCCTACAACTAAACCTCGAAGAATGACATGCTGTATCTGCCCCTAGAGGCATATGGCAATAGCATGGGTTACCATACCGAAGCTGACAAGTGGAAGATTGAGTGCCCCTAACTCCAATCAATGCCAACAGAAGATATTCAACTATATATCCGACACATTTTCGTCTCCTCTTCACAGATTTCACTATATATATATATATATATATATATATATATATATATATATATATATATATATATATATATATATATATCTTTACAAACTTTCTATGGGAGATTCTCTCTGGTTTACGCCTTAAAATTAATTTGGAATTAATTTTCTCCTGTCTCCCTCGCTCCTTCCCATTTTGCGCAAACGTGGTCTCGAATTACACAATTTGCTATTTTTTTCTCCAATTATTAATTCTTTCGTTCATATAGCTTTTAAAATATTGCCTCCAATATTGATGCGAAATTGGATTGTCATTTTGATCACGAATTTTAAGTTGGATATTTTTTTTTCTTGGGAATTTCATCGTTTACATTCCAAAATATCACTAGGCTTATTATTTATGCCTGTTTATTTCTTCCATTTTTTTAAAAATCTCCCTAGGCCATCGGGGGTGTTTTCCGGCTGATCTCTGTTGGTTTTCTTCTCTGCTGAGCATTTTTTTGACTATTTGCTGTTCAGGGGTTCTTGCCAGAGTCTAAAGATGAAATATACTTGAGCTATGCAAATTTCTTCTCCCTCCCTGGCTTAATTCTCACACAGGAGGGATTCCGCTTTCTCGTTTAGGCTTACTTTTCTATTTTGTATTAACTTATGGCCTAAATCAAGTTTTATATGCTTAAAGGTGGACCTTGGGAAAAAGTTATGTAAAGAGCATAGAGGTCGGTAATCCGAGCAATTTAACCATCGGAAGGCTCACTTGAGCACTCTTTTCACATGATGGTTTTATCAAGTTCTTTTTAATTATTCGACGTTTGTCTCCTTTATCCACATTGTTTTAATATCTTCGTTAGGTTACACAAATTTCGTTAATAATCCGTTCATTTTTGTTCTCTTTGACATTCATTCCGTGTCAATGTCTGACGAGCAGACTTCTGAATGATACCGATTCTCTGCCAAAATTCCCGCGTCGTGTTTTATTTGCGCTTTGACAGAGCAATTTCTCGTAGCTTTGTTTACTTCTTGGACGCGTTCCATAGCGTTGATAACGCGGGGAGAAATATCTCTGCTCGGTATGATTTTTTAGAGGAAAAGTTATGAGAGGTCGGTGGTCAAACGGAGGTTTTATTTTTTACTTTTTTAAGCGAAAACAAACGAGGGGCGAGAGGAAGAAGACGAATAAATATAGAAGAGTGGAAGCGGTTAGAATATACTTTTTATTGTAAACTTTGAACATGCGCTGATATACCAAGGGCATGATGGATCTTGGGATTGTTTTATCCCTTCCTCTTACCTCCGGTTTGGGGCTATTTTTTAACATGCATATATTCTTCCCAGTTCCCCCCCCCCTCCCATTCTTTTCCTTATCCTATCCTTTTAGGCACCTGCCGACTCCAATGCCCACTATTTTCCCTGTTGGCACCAATACCTGCAGGGAGATTTGCGGCTCTATATCTTCCACCCCGTAAGGGGCGCGGCGATTTGCCATCCTGGCCGCCGTGCTGACGGGATCCAGCGCTCCGTCCGGCCCCAGCTTAGCCTCTCTTCCTTCCTTCAAAATACTTGTTTCCTCTCTTTTCACACTACCTCTCCCACAACTTTCTCTGGTCAGCCTCTAATTTCACAGGGTAGATGCTGACCTTCCTTTCAGCCAACCGTCCCGCATCGGGGCTGAGGGGGTGGGGGACAAAGTTCCCTAACCCCTGAGCTCCGGTCTGGGGTGGCTGGTTTTTAACAACCTGCTTAATCCCCACCCATACCTTCCACACATCCCTTTTCCTCTCCTCTTCACAATCTATATTTTTTACGCCGTGTCTAAGGTGGAGCCGCCATGCCGATGGACTGCCAGGCCACCAGGCGGGAGGGGTGGTCCCAAATGGCGGCGCCTGGCTCTGCCGGGCTTGTAAGCACCTCTCGCAGTGCGGGCTACTGCGAGAGGTGTGCGCGATTGCATCCCGTGTTTAAAAAGGGTCACCATGCCCAATGATGAAGATAAAAAAAAACAAACCCAACCCTCAACTTCCCCTGTTCCATCGACGGAGCCGCCCTCGGGCAGCTCCAGCAAAAAAATGGAGGTCCCCCCCCCCTGTGCTTACACAGGGGACCCTCCATATTTCTCTAACCGGAGAGAAGGCTTACTCCTCTCCTTCGCCTACGGGTGCAGGGGACTCCCCCTCACCCCCTTCTCTGGAGGTGCTTTTGGGCACCTCCCTTTTCCCAGCGGCAGTCCCCTCTTTTCTTTCCAAGGGGACTGCCAAGAAAGCCAGCAGGCAGCCCTTAGCCAGCCGCTCCCCATCAAAGCGGCTCGGTAGGGCAAACCCCCTTAGGGGGGAGAGGGAAGCCAGGCCCCTTCGGTCGCTTCCGTCAAAAGACCTGCTGGCAAGAATTTTAAACCTTGCTGGGGTCAAGGCCTGTGCCTCCCCACACAAGACTGGCGACACTGCCAAGGGGACCTGCGATGTCCTGGGAGAGGATGGCCAACTGGAGGCCCCTCCTGTGATAGACATGGTCCTTGAGGAGACCCAGCCTCAGACGGTAGGGCCTTCCATGGGGGGGAATTCGGGCTCGGCGCCAAGCACCGAACCCGAATCCGCCCCTATGCAAGGTCCTCCTCAAATGGCTGAGGGCTCCGAGGCAGTAAAAGGAGGGGAGGGATCTCCTCCGACAGGTGCCCCTACGACTACCAGGACCTTCTCCATTTCGGAGAGGGACCTGGCTGAGGCCGGCCCATCTGGCATGGGGGCTTCAGCCGGTGGAGGTGAAAAGCGGGTTCATTCCCCGCCCTCCTCTCCAAAAAAGAAAAAGACAAAAAAGACTAAAAAGACGAAAAAGACTCGGGGCCCCTCTCCATCCGCGGGGGCTGTGGGGACGGATGGGTCTGCTACCACTTTGGTAGGCGACCAAGCCAAGTTCGGCACATCCGGCCCCTCTACCCCCTCGTGTGCAGAGCCCCTGACCAAGAATAAGACCAAAAGTGCACAGGGCGGAGCCTCGATGACATCGGGGCCCCTCATTCAGAGGTTACCTGGCGTTTTCGAGCCCGCTGGCTTCAAACGCTTCCTCGTTATTCGCTCCACTGATGGCACCATGTTGTCCAAGGGCAACATGATCCATCAGAGGAGAGGATTAGCTAGTGCAATTGGTAGAGAGCCGAAGGTGACCCGTTTCTCGGACGGCAGCCTTCTGGCGAATGCGGCGAATCCCGCCGAGGCGGCCAAGATAAGTGCTCTTCGGACACTTCATGGTACCCCGGTGAGTGTGACGCCGCACTCTACCATGAACTTTGTGAAAGGAGTAGTTTATGCGAGGGAACTCGTTGACTACTCCATTGAGGACATCACCCTAGAGGTGGCTGACCATGGGGCGGTCAAGGTCGAACGTGTGATGAGAAAACAGGGAGGGGCTTCGAGACCCACCCCTTTCACTCTTCGTCACGTTCGACTGTGACAAGTTCCCTGAGTCGGTGCGTGCCGGTTGGTACCGCTACCGCGTGAAGGCATTCGTGCCACTGCCGCGGCGGTGCTATTACTGTCACCGCTTCGGCCATACGAATCGCTCATGTAGACGTGCAAAGTCGGGGTCACCCGAAGTCTGTGTAAATTGCTCCAAGGTCGCACACGATAAGTCCAAATCGTGTGTGGCCAAGTGTGTCAATTGCGGAGAGCCGCACCCTGCTTCTTCGAAGCAATGTGGTGCATATCACCTGGAGAAAGAAATCCTGGCCGTTCAGGCCCAGAATACTCTCTCATTCCGCGAAGCTAAGGACTTGGTCCTGGCGCGCCCAGCTCTGCCTGAGACATCATATGCCTCAGTAGTTCGAAAGGCACCCTCTGCTTCTGGCCCATCCAGGCCAACGAGCACGGTTGTTTCCGCGCCCATTCGGAGCCCTTCTGCGGGCTCTACCCAACCCGGGCGCTCCCCTGGTAAAGCTGGCGGCAAAAAGGGTTCATACCCAGCCCCGGCTAAAACCAGGGCTCCCCCCTCTTCCCCCAGCGTGACCGTTTCCCGCCAGGCGAAACGGCCACGCGCCTCCACAGAGTCGTTAGACTCACAGGAGGCAACACCCCTGAAGATGGTCGCTAGGCCATCTTCGGGGGTTCCTAAAGCTGTCCCCCGAAAGGAGGACAGCAACAAAGGAGCTTCGGCTCCTTCCCCCACGCCCCGAGGTGGAGCGAGTGGCTCGGAGACGGTGGTTCCTCGAAAAGAGGGCCCCCCGCCTCCGAAGCCGCAGCGCCCGCCTAAGGTTTCGAGGCGGAGGGAGGAAAAGACTCGCATGACGAGCCCAACCTCCCCCAATAAGTCCTCGAAGGCGACAGCGCCTCCAGCGCTTTGTCCGGCCAACAGCGCCCGGGGTTCTGCCCCCGGGAAGCGTACGGCCATTCCCGTGAGGGTCTTCAATTCGAGGAGGGCCCCCGCGTCTCCTCCGAGCTAGGCCTGGAGGGCATATTCCTTCAATGGAATTGCCGTGGACTCCGGGCTAACTGGGAGGGGCTGCGGAGGCTCGCCTCGTCCCGTTCCCCGTTAGCTATTTTTTTGCAGGAGTCCATGCTAGGCGCGTGCCCCCTGCCTGCCCTCCCGGGGTATAAGGGTCTTGCGACCCCACCACCGCGGGACGGCCGGGCTGGGGGATGCGCGGTTTACACCCGGCATGATGTCTCCGTTCTTCCTTTCTCTTTAGATACCTCCTTTCAGGCAGTGGCTGTGCAGCTGCACCTGGATAGGAGGTATACTATCATTTCTGCCTACATTCAACCGTCAGCTGACTTCCACGCGGGGGACTTCCGCCGCGTCGTGGCACGGTTGCCGAGGCCCTATCTCTTGCTTGGAGATCTGAACGGCAGGCATCCTCTCTGGGGAGATTACACCATAAATCCCAGGGGACAAGTCCTTGCCGATCTGATCGAAGAGCTTGAGATGGGTGTCCTAAACGTGGATGAGTTTACGCATCACTGTCCGAGAACCGCTTCATTTTCTTGCCTTGACCTATCTTTGTGCTCTTCGGATGCACAGCCTGATTTTGATTGGGGGGTGGTCGATGACCTCCATGGTAGTGATCACTTTCCCATTCAAATATCATTTTCAGGGCAACTGCCGCCTGAGAGACCACCTCGGTGGTGCTTGGCGCGGGCGCGGTGGCCTGCATTTCAGGAAATGACTGAATTCTCTATCTCAGTCGAGGAGTTTAGGTCGGTAGATGAGGCCGTTGAGTTCTTCTCCGGTAACCTCATCGCCGTGGGCCTGACTACTATTCCTAGAACGTCTGGCTGTTTTGCACGCCGACCACTCCCATGGTGGTCGGCCGAGTGTGAGACGGCCCTCAAACAGAAGCGTTATGCCTACATGCGCTATAAGCGCCGCCCGAACGATTTCACTGTCGCTGAATTTCGTCGGGCTAGGGCTAGGTTCCGGTATATTTCGAAGCACGCCCGCCGCTCTTCTTGGCGTGCATACGTGTCTTCACTTAACGGGAAGACCCCTTTAGCTGAGGTGTGGAAGCGAGTCAAAAGGATTCGGGGCAAGTTCTCGCAGGACCCCCCTCCCGTTCTCCAGGAGAATGGGACCGCAATCTCGGACCCCGCGTCCGTGGCGGAATCCTTAGCGACCGCTTTCTCCGCATTCTCTAGCCGTGATGCTGCTCCGCCAGCATTCAATGCACGTCGTGATGTCGCGGAAGGCCGCCGGCTGGACTTTACCTCCAGAGGCGGAGAACCCTTCAACGACAAGTTTACTGTGAGTGAGTTGCGTTCCGCTCTCGCTTCGTGCGCGGACACCGCCCATGGTCCGGACGATGTCCCGTACGCCATGCTTCGACACCTGGGTGAGCGAGGCATGGCCTTTCTGTTAGATCTGTTTAACAGGATCTGGGTGGAAGGTCTTCTCCCAGACTCCTGGCGAATCGCTACTGTGCTCGCCTTTCGCAAGCCGGGGAGCGATCACTCTACTCCGACCGGTTTCCGCCCAATCTCTCTAACCTCTTGCGTGTGCAAGTTGATGGAAAAATTGGTAAATGTTAGATTAGCCTATTTCCTGGACAGCGGAGGCCATCTGTCTTCTGCACAGTGCGGCTTCCGTAAGTTTCACTCCACGTCGGATGCTCTGCTCCGACTGGAAAATGCCGTCTGCGAGGCTTTCCTTCGTAGACAGCACTACGCCACGATGTTTTTTGATCTGGAGAAGGCCTATGATACCGCATGGCGATACGGTATCATGGAGACTCTCCACACGATGGGGGCGAGGGGACGCCTCCCAATGTTTATATCTGAATTTATGTGAGATCGTCGATTCCGCGTACGGGTGGGGGGAGCCCTCTCTGCCCCAAAGGAGCAGGAAGAGGGTGTCCCGCAGGGAAGTGTCCTCAGTGTCACACTCTTTGCCCTGAGCATCAACGGCATCACCTCGGTGCTGCCAGAAGATGTTCTCGCTACGCTCTACGTGGACGACCTTTCGATCTCTTTTGGCGCGTCCCAGATGCCAACTCTGGAGCGTCGACTCCAACAGGCATTGAACCGCGTCTCTCGCTATGCCGAAGCGCACAGGTTTCGGTTTTCTTTGGCCAAGACTAAGGTGGTGCACTTCTGCCGCCATCCACGGCTTCACTCCGACCCAGATTTGTTTCTTAATGGGGTGCGCCTGGATGTGGTTGAGTCGCACCGTTTCCTTGGTCTTGTATTCGACCGACGCCTCACCTGGGAGGCTCATATTCGCAGCCTTAGGGTCTCTTGTACCCGCGCCATGGACATTCTCCGTTCCGTGACGTTCAGCGCTTGGGGCGCTGATAGGGCTACCGCGTTACTTTTTTATCGATCCTTTGTTCGCTCGAAGCTCGACTACGGATGCGAGTTTTATGCATCCGCAGCCGAGCGTTTATTGCGGAAGGTGGATTCAATCCACCACACCGGCCTTCGCCTTGCGACCGGTGCCTTCCGCACTCCTCCCATTGAGAGCCTGTTGGTCGATGCTGGGGAGATGCCACTCGCTCTGCGCCGCGTGCAGTGCATCACTCGCCTGTACGCGCGAGCCCGGCGCCTCCCTCAGTCGCCAACAGCTCTCACTGCATCCGCAGCTGATCTCGATGGTGCCTATGCCGCCGAGAGACGCCAGTCATACCCTAAGCCCTTTGGGTTTAGGGCCAGGAAACTCCTTCGAGAGGTAGATATAGCTCTCGGGCCGGTGGCACCCCTGGTTCTTCCCAGGACGCCACCCTGGAGGGTACCACATTTGGCTATTTGTCGCCACGCCTCTGCTCCCAAAGCTTGTACTGCGCCGGGAGTATTGCGTTCGACCTTTTTGGAGCACACATCGTGTCACGCTGGTACCGTGCCAGTGTATACGGATTGCTCCAAGTCCCAAGAGGGGGTCGGCTTCCACGCCGTATCCCCTCTGTTTGAAGTCAGCGGGGCTCTACCAGGCGCTGCGTCTGTCTTCACGGCCGAGCTGGTGGCAATACACCACTCGGTACGGGAGATTACGCGACGTGCCCGGTTCGGAGACCGGATTGTGATCTATAGCGACTCACAAAGCGCCCTGAGTGCTCTCGGGGCATTGGAATCTCCGCATCCCCTGGTTCGCGATATCCGTGACGCCACGGTTTTGGCGAGCCGGGCAGATGTCGAGATTATCTTCTGCTGGGTTCCTGGACATGTAGGAATTACGGGGAATGAGCGCGCCGATGAGGGCGCCAAAGAGTCCGCGAGGACTCTGCGACCGGACCAGCGTTTCGCTCTTCCTCACACCGACTACATGGCAGGAATACGGGCAGCTCATCGGACTGCTTGGCAAAGAAGATGGGAGACGGTCGAAGGGAACTTAAAGTTGCGTGCCATTGCGCCGCGACTGTTCCCATGGACCTATCCCCCAATGCCGCGGCGGCTTCAGGCTGCTTTCTGTCGTCTCCGAATCGGACACACTCGTGTGACGCATCGCTATCTGATGGAGCGCTCGCCTGCGCCCTATTGCAACAACTGCGTCGTCCCCCAGACTGTTCGGCACATTCTTGTCGAATGTCCCAGTCTGGGTGATCTTCGCGCACGACACCTGTCCCGCTACCGGGATGGGCGGGGTCGCTACCGCCTGTCCCTTGTGCTCGGGACAGATTCGTGCACATTGACTTGTTGACTTCTTGGGGGAGGCCGGCCTTCTCCCTATTATTTATGCAAGGTTTGTTTGTTTTTTGTTTTGTTTTGTTGTTTTTTTGCATTTGTTTTTTTTGTTTTGTTTGTTTTTTGCCTTTAGTTGCACGCTCCTGCGCCAGGGGGACCTCTCCCCGACGCACCAGCTTGCTTCCTTTCCCCCTTTTGGGGTGTTGTTGTTTTTTTCTCTTTCTCTCTCTTTAATTTTATTTTAAAGTAGCCTAGAACTAGGCCAGTTTTCATACGGCGACTAATGCCCAAGTAGGCAGTCGCCAGATGAGCTCTTAAAAAAAAAAAAAAAAAATCTATATCTTCCATACATTTTCACTTTCATCTTCATTTTGTAGACCTTACCTTACAAACCTTCATGCGAGATGCAGCCTCGTTGCTATTTCGCTTTAAATCCCAGAGAGAAAAATCAAAACAATACACAAAATCGGTTCGCTCATACGTAAACGTTTAAGTAAGATTGGACTCAATAGGGTCTTATAAAGCCCAAGCATTTGTGCAAGAAGCCTATTTTTTATGAGTAAACAAACAAGCCTGTCGTATCAGTCTATAAGTGACGGAAATTAGAATCTTCCCGAGCACTTCTTCCCTTCGCTCCTCTGGAGGAAACAAACCCGACAGTGCCCGTGGCCTTCATCCGACTTTCTTCTTTTTTTGTATTGGGCTTCGAATTCATTTGTAATTTTGTTTGTTCGGAGGGGGAGCCACAAGCTTTGATATCCAACCTTCTTCCCCCGGCCCTTGATCGCCTAAAAAAAATGACCTGCTGCTCATTTCACCTATGCAAAGGAGAAAGCCAAGTAAGTTTTCGGCAGCTGCGTATCGATTTTATTCATTGCGTGAAATCCAGTAACCGCACCACGCTCGTCCCAAATTCTTTTCCTTCCCTCCCGTCAGCTGCGGGGCTGTTAATTAAAGCGGAGGCTCAGGTGAACAGCTTCTCCGCATTGGAGAAGAAGCGCTGATTAGAACTTCCCGTTTAGGCTTAAAAGATCTCTCCTCAAGAGCGTTCCTGGCAGTAGCCATTCACAGGCCATGGTTTGTTTTCCTCATTTGCTGGTTCGACCCCGACTTTCAGTGACTACTGATCATATCTGGGGTGCTGTTTTTTTATGAGTCGTTTATAGAGTTTTGTACCTGTTTTCACCATAAGATTAAATTTTATTCTCGTATCTTGCAATTGAGGAAAACTGGATTGTTGGGGCTTACATTATTAGCTTTACAATACCTATTGGTATTCAATTATTGCCCATTTCAACGTTGGAAAATGAATAATCGAAGTTGATTTCATGAACGAATTACTTTTAGTTTGTTTTTCCCCTTTCTCAGTTTTTTTTATATTTTTAGTTCATCTAAAATTTCAAGGTTTTCTGAAGATAAATTTATTATTTTTGTGTCACATCCTGATATAAAATGTTAAATTACTCCCCTCCCCTGAAGTTTATGTTTTAAAGGACGTTTACTTCTCTCTTTATGCCTGTTGGATCTACATATACAGGCCTGGGAAAGATATTGGGAGATTCGAAAAGAGGTGAAAAAGGCGACCTGAGAGAGGAACGCACCCGTTTATATGGCGTATCTCACACCATCCACCCCCTTGCGGGGAAGTTTATTAAATGCAATACGATCATCTATTATTTTTTTTCTATTCAAATACTGAGCGCAAACCTTATTTATACTTTCAGTCATCACCACCACATGTTAATCTTGTGGAGACTTGCGAACAAGTAAAGACGGTAGCTCATTGTATTATAGAGTGGCCAGCGTCTATTATGGCAATAAGTCGCGTCTAATCACCACTTTTACTGAACACATTACTTAAATTAGCAGCAGTTTTGAGTCTCGCGTTTGTATGGCCTGTTTATCCAAGGACGTGGGGGCATAAACTACAATTTAATCCTTTTCTATCCTCTTACGGAAGATTTCGTTCCCCCTTTTCATTTTCCTTCACCCTTAAATAGTTATAGATTTGCGCATGCAACTGGCAGATATTGGCCGTATTTTTAAGGGGGCTGGAAACGTAATTCATTTTAACGTCAAATAAATTCATGGACGGATGATGAAGTTTAGGCGAGTGGCAACTTCAGTTTCAAACTTATTTTTAGGCGTGATGTGATATGTGGATTGCATAGTGGACTTAAATGCCCCTTATGTAAACTTCGGAGCTAAATCGGGGTTAGGGCGTAGTGTCATTATGTAGATGGGTTGCCATATATAGATATACACATGCCTTGTAAGTTCATATCTGTGAACCGCAACTTTTTACCGTTGAATTTGTGATTGCAACTGGGCTAAATTCTTAATTTTGTCTGATTACATTTGGTCATCCTGAAAGTTCGTTGCCGCTTTGGGGATAAAAATTAAGTAAATTTAATAATTTATACAGTTAGCATTTTTTCTTACCTCTTCCCATTTTATTGTTGAAAAAAACGAAACATTTACAAAATAAGAATTGGTTTCTCTAATGAGGTGACGAATGAGGACGAGGCTCGCCTATTATTGTGTATAAATAAGCGAATTTTGACATGAACGAACTAGCCTGACTCATTAAGAAGAGGGGCGCTACCTCGAAATATTTTGTATAGTAATTCCGATGTTTTCAAAGAATTATTTAGTTTTTTAAATCAATCAAATAGGCGTTCAATTGTACATTTTTTTTATACCGTGCCTCTTGACTTCCGACATATAAGCCCCTTCCCCGAATGCTAATTAAATCAATCATATATTTTTTTAATATTAAGTAATATAAAATGTTCATATCATTTTAAACCAGAAAAAAACTCACTTCAAAATGATATATAATTCAATGTGATGCGATTCCAATTGACAATGTGACTGTATTCCATATTTAGCAAACTAATAGTTACCTGCGGGTTTGCCAACTTTTGTCAGCTGACTAGAGTGAGATTTTCAATTATAGACTCATGCGTACATCCACCTATGCACACATACACTTAATGTAACATTAATTGATCATTTTATTTATTTTATTAGTTTTCTTAGTTTTTAAATAGGGGCGGAGCACTAAATAAAGACAATAAACGTTCATTGGAGCTACTAACAACTTCTGGCAACCATAATTGAATTCGAGCCAAAGGTGATTATTTCGAAATGGGGGGCTTCGCACCCTATATCTTTAATGGTTGGGTTTGACCCCTATCCCCCGCTATTTACAATCAACTAGTAGTATCACAATTCGAAAGCTCTTAGCATTAGGTCATTAGGCTCGAATTCGAATCAATTACCAGGTGCCGTTAGGTGCTAATTAAATCAATCACATTTTATTTAATATTGAGTAATATAAAATGTCCATATCTTATTTTAATTCAGAAATAAGTCCCTAAAATGATATATAATTCAATATGATGCGATGCCAATTGACAATGTGACTATTCCATATTTAGCAATAGGGTAAAGACAATTTAGGCCTGCAAACTACCGCAACAATTTTACTGTGGCTAATTTTAAGTTTATAATGGAATATAAAACTTTTCAAAATCAAATATTCATTTATTGATTGGACTTACATAACAATATAACAAATATGTTACATGCAGCATAATGGGCATTATTATTTCGCCGACTTATTCTCTGTACCGCTTGACACCAGTCAGTGACAGTCTTTTAATTTCTAAGATTAACTCTCATAATATTTTCTTTATTTTTTCCTTTTTTTCGTTCTATTATAATTACTCTCCGCAATTTGATTTAGATTCTTATTTTTTAAGTTTACTTTTTGAATTAATTTGTGTCCCTGGGAGTTGATTTAAAAAAAAAATCTTTTTGACGACCTTTTTCAATATTACTCTATCTTTCCATCTCCTCATTATTGTCGCACTAAATGAGCCTACCTTCGCTGGGTTACATGATAATCCCATTTTCTCCCCATCGAATGTTACATATGATAAATAATCGTTCAAGGATTATTAAACTGGCATTCCTCAAGATTCGTCGACTTTGCTTGTATCCGGTAACATTCTGATGGCTAGTCTCTCTAGTCTCTCCTAATTAAAAACTGCTTCTTTTCAAGTTTGTTTATTGTTATCCTTTTCACTGGACGCGCCATTTTCTATTATTGTCTGCTCAAGTCCGAAAGACAGTTGTTTTTGTTATTTAATTAGATGTCATTTTTTTCAGTATATTTTCGACCCATTGTTATTTTCTTTTCTACTTTTCATTTTTCTACTCTCCTGATTTGTTATATCGGTTTGTCTTTTTATAAATACGATCTGTTTTTCCACTCAATATTCATTTATTTTGAGCTACACACGCAAAATTTAAAATATAATGTAGTGTTTTATCTTTGTAATATAAAAGATATCGTTACTTTCAGTTCACCGGGCTGTTTTTGGTTCTCGTGAGAAAAGCATCAAAACAACGCGAGCTCCTGATCTCAATGTAAATTATGTTATTCAGGTGATGTATATAACATGAAGTCCCGCAATAAGGATCACGTTAGCACTTTTCAGTGCTTTAAGTACTCTTTATATCAAATTTTCCTAAATGTTTCTAATATTATCGGCGTAATTAGGGCTGACCAGGTTTGATGCAGTACTCATCATCCTTTACTCGTTTCACTATTCGTCTACCTTTTTACAGCATGCTTGTCTTTCCATTGTTCCGTCTCTCCTGGGTGAAAATGTGCCAATTAATATCATTAACTCCGTTTCTTTGTCCGATTAAAACCTCCCCCAAATAATCTAGGATGAATAAAGCTTCGAACGTTTTCGAACGTTAAAAAAGGATGTAGTGTAGAGGTCATGATGTAGTATATATCTTAAGAACAGACCCTTTAATTGTTTGCCTATATTGTCTCGACATTGAGTCGACGAGTACGGGCAGCGCCATTTTCCATTACTGCATCCTGGTAAATAGCTCGTGAATGGGCTTCACCGTGGCACTCAGTCATCTTTGTGTCCAATCGGTTTAGATTGAACGTCATTGCCACCAAAGCGTGCAAAAGTGCCATCAATCCAAAGTACAATGATTGGACTGTCAGTTGCCAGCTTTATGAATTGTGAATGAAGCTTCTTTGTATTACGAAAAGTACGAAAGGTATGTTGTGTCACTATCAGCAAATCTAAAAACAACAATTGGGGATAATTAAAGGAACATTTCATCTTGTTAACATAAATATATCGACGAAAATTTCAATATTCCACCGTACTCCAAGTGTGCATAGCTCATAGACTATTCGCTAACCAACACAAATGCTATTAATAGGATCTAGTTTTTATTTAGTTAATTATACCCCTCCCCCGTCACTTTTTAATCGTGGACGTCTCCCAACCGTATGATGGAATTAACATAAAGATCAGAGTTGCAAGTAAACACGATTGTATCAAGGGCCCTCCTCGTGGGAGGGATAAATAAGCTGCAGGAAGAGTGGCACTACTGTGTTTTGTTACCAATCAACGAATAGTAGGTTATCCTTCGTGGCCGAAGTGAGAGCCACCCTTTCCGCGTCATGGGGAGTGTGGAAATGGAAACCCCGTCCGTCGCCCAGTTCTGGGACGGAAGAGTAATGTGTTGTTTGTGTGAAGGAAGGAATGGTGGAAGAGAGAGCGATGTTGTGAATGGCTATTTGTGAGGTGACGTATCTGGCCGGAGCTGTCGGCGCACTGTCTGCAACCCCATAATTTTTAATGACTGCTCTTTTCAGGAATCAAACTGGTACCATAGGTGTGGACATCAACCACGCTAGGTTAGCGGGGACTCTCGTTATCTATCGTACCATCGATGCCTATTTTCTGACCATGATTGATGGGCGTTGTGGTCACGTCATGAAAGTAGGTTTGAGGACGTAAAAATCTAAATTCTAATTCGGAATGATACTACGGCGAAGGCGCGATCGTGCGTCTCTATAGACACCTTAGGCCCGTCTATCTGTATCTCTTCTCGCGCGACCATAATTTTGATCGCTTTAGCCTCGCGTTGAAGGAGCCGATTGGAAGACGCCGATTTTGTGTGGCGTCGTTCCGCGGTCACCTCTTTGAACGTACGTTATCCCACACAACCTGGATAGATTTTGTTTAATGGCTAAAGTGAAGGGTCACCTAATCCTTTATACTATGAGGGCGTTCTTAAACAAGAGGCGTCCTCTTGTCGCTAAATTTGTTCTCCGCGACACCACAATCGCTGTCTCCAAACTAAAAGCGCGCTATGAAGTTTTGCTAACGAAGATACTTGATGAGCGCTTAGGTCTGTTGCACTTCTAATGCCTGGCTAGAATCGAGCCATCTTCGAGCCCACGACCGCAAGACACGGCGCGCTCCCAACGGTGACTCGGGACTCGAGTTGAATGACGGCGTTTTACGAGGCAAACATGAGGGAAGTTAATCATCTCTCAAGCATGTTGGTGTGCGATTGAATTGTGTGTACTTTTCAGAACATCAAAACAGGGGGGGGGGGGGGTATTGAGTTGGGCCCTGCCTTAGTTCCTAGATTTGGTCAAATTCGGAAGAGTTGCGCATCTTCGCCCGCTTTAGCACACCCTGTAGGTTCTTTTTTTGTACTCGAGCTATGTATGTAATTTGCACACATCACTACGTTCTTTACGAACCTAATTTAAAACACTTTCTAACGAGATTTCCTAGTTTGTTTTTTTAAAAAGCTTATTTTAAAGGTGATTGAATTCGAGTGGTAACTGCCAAGTTTTCCACTCACTGTAAAGCTTTATTTCGAATGATAGGACCAAAGTTAGTTAACCACATTAAGTTCTTTCATTTCAGTTCATCCAGACTCTCTTATCTCTATATTAATAACCTTTAGACTTCAGGGTAAAACAAACCCGCGCGCTCGCTGCGTTTATTTGTAAATGGTATTGCATTTTCCTCTTTTCTAGATTGCATTGGCCAATTTGTTGTTGCAGTTAAGTTTCATCGTTGGAAATTTAACGAGTTTTTGAGGAGGGATCCAATGACCTCGATCTCGGAAAGTCGTGGTTTACCTCTTTTGTTGAGGTATCTCTTTGTGTATATATTATATTCCTTCCATCTTTGCTCGTCTCGGGGCTTTGTACATCAGTGTGTTCAATTCTGCATTGATTGTCTGATGGAAACTTCTGCCTCAACGCTATTGGCGCTGAACGCCGTAAACTTTTAGAGGCTGAACTTGCAAACTCGATGAATTCTTATTTATAGTCGGTCGACGAAGCAAACAGCGCATAGCAAGGTAGAGTGACTTGGCTGATTTGATTTTATCAACGGCAAATCAAGCTCGCGTTCATCGAGCGTTGACATGAACGTTCCGTGGCGGTGTGAGGTATGGTATTTGGGGGAAGCAATAGGGACTACGCCTAATACAACAGCCATAAGTTGAAAATATCTCATTCTCACGCGTACGCACATTTGGAATTGTTTAGAAGAAAATTGCGCCATTACTTACGTTCGACTCACAATTTAGGCCTAAAATTTTAGCGCGCTTTTTTTTTCAAATTTTCGTTTCGTTTTCCTATCTCTATAGTTCTTTCTTATAACTTAATCAGTTTTTTACTTCACTGTTCAGCTATGAAAATATTATATCTATACAACTAACATTCTAGTCAATGTAAAATCAAGTAACTTTCAACTCTTGCTCAGCTTACGTTTTTTTTTACCGTTCGAAAGAAGACTCGTGAATCCTTCAACTTCTTGTGCTTAACTTTAAGGAAGTACGAAGAGGAGGATGGCGATGCCGTATTTTAATGAGATGCACTTCATAGCATCGCTTTTGGTGTCGCAATTTTTGCTACACCCGCGGGAGCATAACACACTTGCTCTTTTGCGCATTTTAATTTAGGGTTTGTTGTGGAAAGATATATACATGCGTGTACGTACCCCTTGCCATATATACATCCTTTACGGGTTCTATTACCTATATATATATATATATACTCTTTTACGTTTCCCACTACCATATATATATACGCACCCATTTGTCTGTCGCTTGCCATTAACAGACCTTTTACATGCCATTTGCCATGTACGCATCCTTCTACCTCTCCATTGCCATATATACATCCTTTACGTGTCCTATTACCAATATATACGCCCCTTTTGTGTGTACCATTACCATATACACTCCCATTTACATGTCACTTGCCATATATATATATATATATATATATATATATATATATATATATATATATATATATATATATATATATATATATATATATCCTTTTACGTGTACCTTACAATATATGTATCTCATTCCGTGTCCCTTGCCATATATACACCCCCATTACGTGTCCCTAGCCCGTAAGGGAGGGGAGGATCTCGTGTAAAGTATTACATTTGGCACCCCCCATTTTGCTCCTTTTCGCCAATTTCTTTACCTCGCCTAATTTTCTTTGCTAGATGCCAACCAGCTTTCGTCCACTCATCCGCGGTCATGACCTGGTGAGGGGGAGCGGCACCCCTTCCTCTCAGCCTTGGCGATGTGTATGGGGTATTTAACATGTCCGCCTTCTCCCCGGCCCTTTTTTCATCTAACGCGCATATATATTATTATTCCCCCCAAGATGTTGGCATAGAAACCTTGCTATTGCTCCTTCCCAATCCCTGCACGAGGATGTGCGGCTATACTGTATATCCGCCACACATTTTCACATCTACGCTATTTTCTTTACAGATGTATCCTTATCAACTTTCCTCAGGAGATGCCCTCGTTGGTTTTCGCTCTTAATTTTTTTAAAAAGTTCGATGATGTCGCTTCCACCTCTGCTCCGAACAAGATAAATGAAAACGCCGTTCCCTTCCATCATCGACGTTAAGCCAAACAACGTACGGTCACGCGACTGATGGGCTCTGAGTCGATCTTCTCTGCATTACCAATGTGGTGTCCATCCGTGGCTCGGATCCCCGCGATAAACTAGTCCCGAGTTGGCCTGGGGTTAATTATTTTAGAGGGCGTAGGACTATTTTAGTAAATAATAAAAAAGTTGATTCTACACAAAAAAAACTATAAAATGTTTGTTTTAGTGAAATCTCGAGCTTTAATTGCATTAAATTACACTCGCAGGAAAATGAAATTGAATTATAAACTTTTTCCAATAATGGCGAGGGCGTATGTCATTATTGAAAACATTAAAGTTGGGTCTAGGACAGAACAAGGTGAACCGCTGCTTTAGGGGGGTGGAATCGGGGTTCAACGAGTCTGGAATTGATCTCCGCACAATTTCATGAGGCAAGGTATAAAGGAGCCCGGTACTTCTGTAGTGGTTCTTAAGATTTCTTCACTATTATCTTTATTGTCATCTTATTTGAGCCCTCTTCATTTGTTCGCCTAGTAGGAGAGTCAGCCTTACTTCTCTCTCTCTCTCTCTCTCTCTCTCTCTCTCCGTCTCTCTCTCTCTCTCTCTCTCTCTCTCTCTCTCTCTCTCTCTCTCTCTCTC
>OZ018326.1:122863242-122915742 GCA_963969495.1 Ceratothoa steindachneri
TTTCCTGTTCGTGGTCCGATGTAAGGCAGAGAAGAGTGAGTTGCAAGTGAGGCGGCGCCTCGTTCGTTTAGGTCTGAGTAGTAGTTCTGTTCTTGTGAGCATGGCGATGAGGTTTGCTGTAAATCCTTGTTAATTTTTTTTCCTCGTCTATCGGCTTTTGTTTATTATTCTCTCTTCCCATTAGAGCTTCATTTTTTACCAGTGGTTGGAAATGGGTGCTTAAGAAGAGGCAATTCTTTTCAAGTCTTCTCGGTGCTTCGACGCGGACTCAAATATTGCTCCCTTCTCACAATGAATGAAAAAGGCTCGTTTAGCTGGAAAATATTGGTAAATCTAAAACTACACAAAATTTAGGTCGCGTTGCTGTCCATTGTGTTGAGTTGGCCATTTGTATGCTAATTATGTCGCGTCACGTCGCCTCAAGAAAAAATAAAAGTTAAAAAGTCGATGCGATTTTTTTTTTTACCTTTTTTCCCCTACACTTCAAGAAAGACTTTCGAATATGTCGGCATAACAGTAAGGTTTATTGGGCCGTAACTTTGGCTAGTTAATAAGGAACACCTTCGTTAACATATTTCGGGGCATTAAACATTGCCGGGTGTAGCAGAGAGAGAAAAAATAAGCGATGGGAGTTCTTTCCAAACCAAGTCTTTACTTTACTCTGGAATTTATGAGGGAAAGAAAACTGCGGTATTCATTAAGATATGTAAAGTATCCACACATCTTTACAGGAAGGGATAAAAGGGCCTTCCCTTTGTGGCGTTCCCGTTTTGAATTCTTAATTTCAGATTATCTCGGCTTCGTCGTCTCGTTCCTGCGACCCTTTTACCCCTAATGAAGGTTCCCCGTGTTCTGTCCTCGGCGCTTGCTTCTTCAGCATTCCTTGTCTGACACCGTGCTCCCCCCCCCCCCCATTCGTTTGTCGCAGATCCAATAACAGTAAGCGGTGTTTTAGCCCGACCCCAGCCCGGAAAAGGGGACTCTCGCGTACGTGTCATTCAGATTAGAGGGGAAGGTGGTCTGCAGGGACGTTATTAGCGCCAGACGTATCGAGGGCAAGCTGCGTAGCTCCCTCCCTACCCCACCTTCCTCTCCTGCAAGGATGCGTCAGTTTCACGAGGTTGGGCCCCACTGCGTCGGCCTTTCGCCCGATTAATGCATTGCAGTGAGGGGGAGTTTGTTTGTCACGGGGACCACCGACATGTGTGTACATACGTCTGTACTTGGGAGGTGTAAACATCAAAGATGAGGGTCTACGGCAGGGGCCCCTGAAAGTACCGGGGAAAATGAAAGTGGGTCAGATATTGCGTCATTTCACTTGCGTTTATAAGTGTCATAAAGACCAAAGAATTTTCGTCCTCGCATTTTTCTTTATATCGCAGCCTACTTCTGGCTCACTCGGATCATAACATCTGGGATTGGTGGGATTTCTTCTAGCGCCATTACC
The DNA here is from genome assembly GCA_963969495.1 of Ceratothoa steindachneri. Classification (NCBI taxonomy): domain Eukaryota; kingdom Metazoa; phylum Arthropoda; class Malacostraca; order Isopoda; family Cymothoidae; genus Ceratothoa; species Ceratothoa steindachneri. Next base: position 122,864,690 of record OZ018326.1, read on the forward strand.
ATCATACCACCAGACTTTAATTATTTGTTCCTCTCATGTCTGATCGACCTTGTATCTCCCATCTGCCCTGTATTTATTCCTCATTTAGCGCTAGTTTCATTAAGTTCATTGCGTAATCAGGAAGGGACTCTGCGTTTATTTTGGCCAGGTTAGACTCGTTTAGGTAAATTGTCCGTTATTATGGTTCCGAATGCCCTTCTTAGCCATCCACGCACTTTTACTTCACCACTGTGAACCTCTTCAGAAATTTTATTTTGGATCATACCTTTATTTTCAATAAATTCATTCACGTTATTGCCTAATTCCTGATTCCTTTGTTGCCAATTCTAGGAGAAACGTCATGGAAGTATCTGGAGCGTGACGCGTACAAGAGAAGGGTCTCTTTATAAAGTGGGTTCTTCTTTTGCTGCTGTATGACGGAGTGGTCTTGGTTCGTTGACACTTAATCTCAGCGATCCGGCCCTCTTCCTACACATTCTCTTTTAGATCCTTCTAGATAATTGTGGCATTCCAAGCAGAAAGGCTGCGTCTGTTTCCCATGTCCCTCTCTCTCAATCAAGGCTTCCCGTAACTTCTGATTTTGGCATGGCGAGATCCAGAGAGAGGATGCTGCCGGAATTCTAGATTAGGAAGAATTTCCGTAGAAAAAAAGAAACCTATAATTACAAGCGCTTTCGTCTTTATTTGACAAGACCTCATTCCGCTATGAAGTCTGGCTTCTACCCCATTTCTCCGCTATCCTTTCACTTGTTGAGCAATGCCCCTGCTACAATTGAAACACATGGAGGAACGGCACGCACTCCCGGTGACCGCAGGAGAACCTGCTGCTATATATCTTACAGAGCTCTCCTTACAAACCTTCGGCGTGATTCGGCCTCTTTGCTATTGCGCTTTACGATTAAAAAGAGTCATTCCTTAAATGAGGCCTGGTTAAGTATTTAGTGGCTTTAAAATAAGAGGATTGTAGTATTGTACAAATAGGAATGAATCTTTAGAATACCCATTTTCTAATGCCAAGTTGGGTGTTGTGATTCCGATGCCCTTCTTGATTACCGCCATGGCGAGGATCTTAAAATGATGCGGGGAATTCATCTCGGAAGTATAATATGAACGTGCGTCTCCCGGGGGAAGGACCCTTTAACGTTGACAAGCATTTAAAAGATGACCACTCGGGTGGATCCGCCTTCATTTTAAGGTTGTTCTTCTCGAAGTTACAGCGCAATGACGATAGTTTGTAAAGAGAGATCCGTAAAGAAAATAGTCGTCACCTACCAACCCCTTGCCGTCGAGTTAGGAGGAGGGAGGGGGGCGGTTCTGGAAACCCGCGTGATTTCCCTCTCCTGGGCGTCACACGTATTCGCCCCGTTCAGACTACATACTAAAGGCTAGAGTACCTCCATAAATTTTCACCACTTCTTTACGAATCATTACTTCTAAAGTTTCTGCAATGGCTTTTACTTCGTTTTTCTATATTGATAATAATAATGGAACATTGAACGATGGGACTTGGTTAGATGTGTTGCGAATATTCGTTCGCAAAAAATTCCGTGTTTCTCCCCAAAGACAATCCATTATTCTTAGCTGGAGATGAAGCTCTATATCACAGTCCACCCAAAATGAAAGATAAACAATGACAAGACGATACCAATCGCTTCTTCAAGTCGGTTCCTTGTTATGAACTTCATCGAACACGTATGAATAATGTCTATTTTTTAAGGCCAAATTTGGCTAGACAGGATTTTAGAGGTCATTCACTTTTATGTCAAAGTGAATTCCTGCTCCCTAAACTGAAGTTATTAGGAAAATTGGAAAGGATTAATATTTAAAGCTTAATTGCAAGTTTTGTTTTTCTAATTTTATAAATTTAGTTCCTATAGCGAAATATGGTTTTTCAATTTGTTCTATATACACCCTTAGCCAAAAGTATAAAGCACACAATGGAATCATTCCTATAATGTAATTAGATATTTGTGCTAACTAAATTAAGTATATATATTATATATTTATTTTTTAATACTTAATTGGGCCCTTTTGCTTTAATTGCAGCCATAATTCTTAATGTCATTGATTTCACCAAATGTTCACAAAGTTCTGGCGTTATTTTTCCTTACTCAGGTTGTAATTTTTCATTCAATCCTGTTTTATTTGTACTTGTGGTACTTATTGGTTTTCCTGGCACTCCCCATTAGTGCTCTATTGGATTTTAGTCTGGGCTCTGTGGTGGCTACTCCATAATGGCGATCCTCATTTCTCCAAACTTGTTCTTGGTGTGGTTGCATGTGTCATGAAGCATTGTCCTCCTGAAATATAACTTCATTTCGTGGTGTTTTGGAATGCAATTTATGGGTAGATGACTCTAAAATTTGTGACAACATGGTGGTATAAGTTGTGGAGCTCATTCTTCCACGGCATTGAAACATCTCCCTTGGCCCCGATGAAGACAGCACCATAACATGATGAAACCACCTCCATCCTTCACAGTTGGTACCACACAAACAGGATGAAATGCCTCTCCGACTCGGTCTCGCATGGTGGTCCCAGAAGTGCTGTAAATCTGCAAAATTGATACAGAAAATGAAATGTTTTGATATTTTGTTTATAAAGTTTCATTAAATATGTTAAATATATGGAGGTTGGTTTTTGCCTTTTGTCAAGGATGTATAATATCGCTAAGCTAAATGCGTATTTGTAGTTTGTGAAGTATGTGAGCGTTTGAGGAATATGAAAACCCCTTGACGATGTTGGTTGTCTAAAATTAATTAAAATTTACTCTTTGTTCGATCATAGGGCACCTAATAATAATAGTAATGATAATAATAATATGCATGCAATCTACTTTGCTTCGGTGAAGATTTTGTGGATTTTGGCTTAGCCCAGGCCCGTTGCTTTTCGAATAGCTTTGATGCGAAATTCCAGTATGTCCAGCGAGTGATACCCAATTGGTTATTTGACGAACTCAATTTCTCTTCCTCTATTTATGTATTTAATCCCCCGACTAATTCATCTAAAAAGTAAATAATCTGTTACTCCAACTGACTGTATTCGAGTACACTTAACACCGCTTTTCTCAGTTTACCGTCGTCTGTGATTCATGTTAGTGTCAGTGTCCACTTTTGGTCTTGGATTTATTCTCGTATTCGTTGTGCACTCTCAAAATGCTTACGATTGGAGAAAATTTTTTTATCTGAGGAAATCTAATTAATTACATAAGACGAAAGGCATAGTTATACAATATACACCCAAACAAAAGACGATGAAGGTGATGGTTGCAATTTAAAGTGTTGCAAGCGATCTTAATTGGGTTTGGGTACATCAGACCCCTAACTTCTCGGACCATAGAATACTGATGGCAAGAACAAGTTTAGGTATACACTTTATCATGATAATGCCCCTCCATTGAGAAGGGAAGGGATTTCGATAAAGGGATACCTTAGAACTCTCGCCATGCCTGTGTAGCCATTAAAGTAAGAAGGTTTCAGAGTTTATCAAATCATGACGACTTTCCTTTCTTGCTAAGCATTCAAACACTGGTCGTGATTAGAATTCTACGTTATTAAGGCAACACACAACCGCGAATATGTGATGAAACATCACAACAAATGTGTCTAAAGTGTTTGCAACGTCGGTTTGTTTTGGGTTTATTCGAGGCCACCCCTTGTTTGCTTTCAAGGGGACGGGTGACTTGCTACTACTGTCTTGACAGCGGTTCAAATACGCAGCCGCCCCTTTACGAATGATTCGAGTATTCCCTTTCCCTCTAGACACACATCAGTTATTCCTCTGATATATGATTACTTTACCGTGGTCCGTTTGTGCTTCGGGGTTGACCTTTTCAATCAAAACGGATCAATTACCGTGTGTGCAATCAAAGTCATCCACAGTTTGGCCCTTTCATGTCAAACGATTGAAAACTTGGATGGTTTCTTTCCCTCTCGAATTTCGCATCATAGCCATTTCGAAAAGCAACTGGCCTGGGCTAAGCCAAAATCCACACAATCTTCACCGAAACAAAGTAGGTGCATGCATATTATTATCATTATTCTTTATTAACCATATATTCTTTTTTGGTGTAAGTTAGAATTTCGCGGCTTCTTTAGTGCTTTCTATTTTTGGATAAAGTTGTTCTTGAAAGTGTGAAATAGGTCTCTCAGCCCCCGCCTTTTTAAGCAATAGGGTTTTTTTGATGTCATTCTCTTTTCATCTTTATCTCTTTCAATAAATTTTATTATTATCGCTCTATCCTTTTGCTCTCTCGTGCGTTACCCTACATCAGTGTGCTTATTTATTATTTTATAAAACAGCCTTTTATTCTTCGAATGGCTCTGAACCTTCGTATTGCCTTCAACTAATCAGTTGGGTATCGAATTTCATACGATAAGATCGTTGCGTTTTATTATTTCGGACCACGCTTGGTTGACATTTAATAAAGATTAGAGTAACAATTACATATATTGGTGTGTAGCATCTTGATTATTTGTTAATATGTTAATCCTTCGATATGTTTGTCACACTGTAGTTCTCTTATCACAAGTGAGGATGCACATTGTTCATAGTTGTTTTCTGGTTGTCCCATTGGAAGTTTAGGTTTGGCAATTCCTTGTTATCTTCCTTTCTCCTAGTCCTGCCATTTTCTAATAATGTTTTATTTTCTACCCTTTAATTCGCAGCAAAATAAACATGTCCTCGTTGGATTACATTAGTGATATCTCAATTAACAAAGCGGCAGACTTACTTAGTAATTATTACTTTTTTTTCCAGGATACACGAAAACAAGGTCTGCTCACTAAGGTCGCGTGCTCTCACTTATTCTGATATATGACCTTACGACCTTCAAAACTTTCAATAATTCCCGGACTAACCTTGGGAGGACCTTGGCAATTATATAATTCGAAAGAGAATGTAAAACAACATAAGGGTTTCATTAGAATCGGCCAAATAGTTACAATGTTATTACCGAAAAAAAACAACGAGCAAAACGGTGACCGACCGACATAGTGAGATGATAGAGTCGCTCGCGACTAAAAACTGCCTTTTACGAATCTCCCGATGTTGAAGTCGGGAGATTCCATGACTCTATCCAAGAAGGTCACTCGTTTGTCCAAATGTAACCTTTTCTTTGCGATTTCTTAGCGGATACGAAATTCCGCTAAATTGCTTAGATCTGAGCGATTGAGCTTGTTAATCGGGTGTGGCTTCCATTCGCTCAAGGAAAGCACGCCTCTGCACTAGCATTAATCATTCGGGCCAGCGCTTCTTAGGTTAATCCAATTCCATGTCGAAACTCTTTGGTGCGTTAAATTGTCTCTTCGCTCCACTCTAATACCACTTAATAACTTGAGCAAGTTCTCCATTGAAGGGAAAGCACCCTACACCTTACACCCACGGTTGCCGTGATATTTAAACTACGAGGCAACACTATATTCACTGTTCATAGGCGAATAATTTCGTGGATTTGAAATTGAGCCAAGTCGTCATAAATTTAGTATGTTTTGTTATTTTTTAAGTAGGTTTTTATATATTGGTCATTTTTCATCTTCTTTTTTTTAAGACGTCTTCTCAAATCACGAAGTGAATTAGAACAATATTTCTTTGTCGCTCGTCGTGAGCATCGAACTGGACATTCTTTGTTTAACGGCCTCCTTTCTAATTCCACTTGCCTGCAGGAAAGGGGGTCTTCCTTTATTGCAAGCTCGGGAGTTGCGCACCCTCCTTGTCTTAAGCACTTGTTGTTTTTTAGACTTATCGTTATGCACCTACCTCACTTTGGCTAACCTCGCCATGTTTTTCCCCTAAATATTATCCCAAATACGTGGGGAAAATGTCCTTGTGTGTTTGGCTTTTAGTTTCAACTAAACGACGATCCTCTTTTCACTTTCTCAATACGAAAAGAGAGGGAAGGAAATGGACCCCAAAAGCCCCCATCCCAGATTTGAAACGGATATTGGAAATATTTTATTTTTTTAAAAATCGTTTTATCTTATTATTGAAATGGTTTACCCGAGACACGAGCTGGTTGAAGAATATTATGGCCTTAAATGCCATCCGTGGAAGAATGAAACCGGTATCGTCCATAACTACCAAATATTCTGCTAAAAAAAAAAATGATGAGAAAGGCACGAGGATGAATCCTTTATTTCTTTGGTCTCCAGCCGAGCCAGAATGCTAGTTTTTATTTATCATCATCATCATCATTACTACCATTATCATCACTTCACTAACTCTATAATATAAGAAGGGGATTTTGGGGAGTATTTGAATAATAATTTCATCTTAGTTTGGTTATGACTTATGGTTTTTATCAAAGTTATTTCTAATAATTCTTTTATAATATCAAAGAACAAAATGGTGAAGTTCAGAAATAAATATAAGTATCGAAATTTTGTGAGTTTTTTAAAACCCAAAGAATTACAAATGGTGAAGTTCAGAAAATTTATTTTTATATATCTTCTTCTATAACTATTTTATCAACGTAATATTTTGAAAGGGGGGAAATTTAGTTTAGAGTTCCTTTTTAATATTATTATAATTGGCGAAGTTCAGAAAATTTATAAAAATTTAACCATGGCTGCTTTTTTTAGATTTTAAATTTTAATCTTAGTAGCGAAGCGCAAGCTTCCCCCGTAGGTGGGAGTGGCGAAGCCATTGCCTGGTTCACTTTATAATATTTTTAATTTAGAAACGTTTGAGATCGATATATTATTTATATATTTATCTACCCACCAACACTTTTGGATGTCGCCGCAATGCTCAGATTACTACGTAAATTAGTGCATAACAGGGGAAGTTGAAACCCCGCATAAATCTTGCATTAATGACGTACTATATACATTTTTGATGTGATTTTGACTTACCTGTAGTGTTCTGATTATCACTTATCATGGCTACAATCATGACATTATTCCCAGCCTTGGTCACTAATTTTATAATTAATCCCCCTAAATGACGAAGGGATTAAATCCAAATGTAATATTACTAAATGGATAATATTCAAATAATTTAAATATAAATTCTCACATTTATTATTGAGGATGTTTCTAGGTATTTCCTGAGTTAAATTATTTGATCATAAAATCTATCATTTTAGTTCAATATTATCGAAAAGTCCTTCCGTTGTTTCGGCTTGAGGCAAAAGTTTGCCATTTCGTCTAGATGCATTGAGCAGCTTAAAAACAAGTTTGGTTTAAAAGTTTATGATTATGCCATTAAAAGCTTGAGCGCGACTCGAAATCGGTGAAAGGGGGGATGCAAGGTTTTGGTTCCTGGGGTCCATTGAGGAGGCAGTATCACAGACCCCAAACGATGAAAAACGAGAGGGGGGCTGACTTGGCTAGGATGTTGCCGTTACTTCTCTCCCCGGTCATACGCCTTAACGCGCTAAGAGAAGAATGGCTCTCAGAGTCACGCCATTACGTGCGTGTGCACAGAATCGGAAGTAACTCGGATCAAACCGAAACATCAGAAATCCTTTCCGATTATTAAGAACGTGATTTGAGAACGGAATACCACCCTGTTTGAGTCCCCTTCTTGTATTTTCCCAAACGATTGTATAATGCCTCCACGTTCTACATTAATTACGTACCTCACTCTTTAACATACTTAATTTGCGATCGAATTTTCAAACCTAGCTGGGTTTTAGATTATATTTGTCGCGAGAAATTAGCCCCAAACATGGAGGGCTAGAAATATCAGCGTGCTTTCTTGATCTCTCGCGTGAATAGCCAAATTTGGTTTTAAGTAACTTTAATTCACGTTTAACGATTAATCCATATTAGAAATATAATAATAAAAAATCCAAACTGATTTATTCTAAGAAGTCTCGTTTGAGTGGGTTTTTTGAGGGTGTTTTTTTAATGACATTCAACGTTCCCTACCATTTGTGTATAACCGACATTTCCGCAGGGAAGGGTGGAGAGAGTTCCCAGATATGGCATTTATACATGGTTGGAAAATGATGGTGAAGAAAATAAATATTGCACGCCAAAAAATGCTGGGTGTGAATGGAGAAAGATAAATTTTATGCTGGTTTGTATACCGCCCATACATGACAGATGATGCATTTTCGCATCAAGAAGACGAGGGGTGTTTCTCATCCGAAGACATCTCGACAGAAAAACATTAATAATTGGCGAGGTCGATCTTTCGTTGTTCCAGGGGAGATTATGTAGAAGCATAAATGGGTAGCACAGCAAAACCCTTTTTTTTCTATCTCCCTTCTTTACGTGTCCTTAAGGTTGACTTTACCAGATCGTAGCCCGTTTGCTTCATACCAGATCTACTCTTAACTGGAAGATTATTGCAATCCATATCCACATTTTGCCGTTATTTTACCGAAATTGTTTGAATGTAGCTTACATATCTAGGCAGTGAACCGGTAAGCTTGTAGGGATAGTTCGATATTGCTGGTACATGCATTGCAAGATATTAATGTGCACAGTAGGTAGATTAATTATAAAGGAAAGCTACAAATGGGTGAAAAAGAATTCATGTCTATGTCAACAACAGTGAAGGTTAAAGTATAGTAGTATTAGTAGTGGTTAGCCAGTTGTATTGTGGATGCAGCCACTTAATTGGTGTTTTCCCTTTTTATTGTTGTTGTGTTTTCATATTCTTATTTTAAAGTAGCCTAGTACTAGTCTGTCGTGATTGCGGCGACTTATGCCCAAGTGGGCAGTCGCCAGATAGGCTCGTAAAAATAAAAAAAATGAATGAAGATCGTCCCCCAATGCTCCCGATGCAGAAAGTGAGGCGAGAGATTACAATGGTAACCCCACTGTTAATTTTTATGATACCCCAAAACATGATTTGTAAAGTAATTTTGCCTCATTCTAGTCTAATGTGGTATTTGAAATGATTTCAAAAGGCATTCATTATGGTTTCTTTGTTAAGCTATTAATACTGAACCTGAAAACTGCTCTATTTGGGGGGCTGAGGGTGTTTAGAACAATATATATATATATATATATATATATATATATATATATATATATATATATATATATATTATCTACTCGGGACTTGTAGATTGGATGATGGCCTTGTCTATATAAGGCTGGTGTAGCGTGGGAAACCTTGCTGCAGCCCACATCTGGAGGATTGTGTTCGTGGAGGATTCCATCTAATATATCTTCCCCAAATTTTTACTTCCTCCATCCTCATTGTTTTTCCTTTCTCTCCGTACTGGCGGAGATGGCCTCATTGGCTGTCGCCTCTTAGTTTTAAGTAACAACAAGAACTCTATACGTTCGGTGACCACCATTAACTGATACAATATATCTTTACATGCCACCCAATTATTTGGTCCTTCACGTATAAGAATTGAAGCCATTCGTCATTTATTTATTTTTTTTTTAGCAAGTTCACTTTCCCGCTCGGTCGAATTCGCTAGAAAAGAATTAAATGCTAGGCTCCATTTTGGTTCCCTTCAACGATACGCTCTTCGATATCGTGATGCGTCGATGTCAAGGACTGAGACGGTACAGATATATGTGCATCGCGTGTCGTATCCAGGGACGAGGGAATCGGGTACCAGACTTTGAAATGGTAATTTTATTAAAGTAAAATGAAGTTTCGGTTAACGAATGAGGCAATTGGTTGGTATTGAGCGATAGTGTACGTGAAAGTGCAAGAATGTAGAGAAACATGGTCGGAGCAGATATGAGAGAAGAAAATACTATTATGGGTGTTTTTACAAATGCCGAGGTCACATTAAGAGTGTTGGAGATGAGCTTTGAGATAAAATCCATTGAATCAAAGAAACAAAAGTGGAGAGAGCGTGATTTATTCCTGGTCCGATGACTCCACCCGTTGGAGATGATTTACTCCTTTGAGATTGGTGGCGTGAGCGAACTACGAGATGTGAAATAGAGGTAGTTATCTATTTCATTGCAGGGAAAAGGAAAACCGACACCAAACACTCAGGACATGCCTAAGCGCTCTTTGAGCAGCGCCCCCTTTGTCTTTAAGGTAATGCAGGTTTGTTTTTTTCCTTATATTCTCGCAAATTAGCATTTTGGTAATCGGTGTTGTTCGAAACGTCCGCCTAAGCATTCTTCGCCCCTTTCATTCCTTATATGAAGATTTTGTCCTGTCTCTTTATCTTCGTCCAGCATGCTTGGTTATCTGCGCCCATTATCTGCTTCTGTATCATTTTCCTTTCCTGTTGTGCCCTGTTCCCTTTGGGGCACCCCCACCACGATATGCCCTTTTCGGCAGAGGCGGAACGACCCTTTCCCCTACATATTATCCCCTCCGTGACTTGTGGGTGTCTTCCTTTTGCCATTTATTTCAGGAAGTAGAAGGGCGATGAATCATCAACAGAGCGTTAGACACTCCAATACGACCCTCCGATGGCACCATCCATCGTTAGGAATGACGAAAGCGGAGGGTAAGATTGTAATCACGGGCGCTTTACTGAGCCTCCATCCAAGGCGATGAAAGAAAAGAGTTATTGCCATCATTGGAGCATCTTCTCTTTCTATTATCTTCGTTTTTCATGAGAAGAGTGATTATGCTTTCTTCTATGTACTTGTTTTCCTATTCTCTTTTTTCAAAGAGGATCTAAACAAGGTTAATTTATCCATCATAAACCTTTTGACCCGTTTGTACCTTTTAGGAAGGACCTAAGGTTACTCTTTGTGCATGTGAGGTGAGTTGCGGGAGGATCCGATGTGTTACTTCGTTTCTGCCACCCAAGTCGAGGCGGTATGTGCGTAGCCCTTATCATGTTTCCCTGCCCCTTGCATTGCCTTATATTTTAATTCATTGTTTTCACTTGCCATTTGTAGACCCTGCAAAGGTGGGGAATGACTTAGTTGCAGATCGAAGGCAGCTTATGGTAGTTGCCGGCCATTCCGGGTCCCAAAACCCTTAGTTGTCTACTCCTTCACACTTGCGATTTCCTTACTTCTTTCTTTAAATTTTTTTCTAAAGCTTTCTAGCGAATGATTTTTTTGTTGATTTTCTTCTTTTTCGACTTTCGAGTGGAAAAGCTTACCTTAGGATGAGAGGCTTAGGAGACTAAAATCTATATTCGTTAGAATGGAGAAGAGTTCGAGCGTACGTGCTTGAGGTCTTCAAGTGGGTAAAAGAAAAAGTTATAATACGGGAGACATAGGTAAGGTTCTTATTTTTACTTGACAGGATAGGACACGTGACAATTGCTTTAAGTTAGACAAGTTTGGGTTTGGGAAAGAGATTGGTAGAAATTGGTTTACAAATCGAGTGGTCGATAAATGGTATTGGCTCAGCAGTCATGCGATAGAAGCGTCCTCCCTGGGAAGTGTTAAGAGTAAACTTGATAGATTTGGGACTGAACTGGGTGATGGGAACAGGAACTGCCTATTTCAGGCTATTGATTAGCTTTTTACAAATTCCTTCTTTTCTTATGCTCTTATTAAACGAAATGTCAATTGTGTCATTTATTTTTTCCTTGTGGGTGTCAGAACCAGCATTTTCAGGGTGTACTCGAGTTTTTAATGGTTGTATCGATTTCTATACATACGGGGTGCGGCGGGTAATTTTTTGCCGTTGGCATCTATGAATTCCCCGCATTGCGTGTTGTCTGGCGTCAGTTCTCTATTCTTCATTTCATAGGGCATTCAGTTGTACATTGTCCTTGAAGAAGCAATGCAATGACTGAGTTCAATCCCCCCCCCCCCCAAAAAAAAATATATATAAAAGGCAAGCTGCGCTGCTTGGGGATTCACACCGGTAGCTCCAACGCGACCATCTCCGAGGTTTGGGTGTCAATCTGAGGACGGTGCAGAGGATCAAGAAAGAGTTTGATGAGTTAGCGTGTGATTACGAAGGTCGAGCGGCTGGGAAGCCTCACTTTAAGCATTCTGATAAGAAAATATACGCCGAATTTGTCGTGGAGATCTAGGCCATCTTTGTCAACGATCCCAGCAAATGCGGCCCATAGCCAGGGACAATGAAGTGTCACTCTCTCTGCTTAGGACTAGTGCATGATGACATCCGCTACTAATACTAGATGATAAAGGCCAAGCCTCTTGTCTCAGAAGATAAAGGCGCAGCGGAAGAAACTCGTTGCGAAACTTGTGAACAAACTAAAACAACCCCCTCAAGCCTGGCGTGATTTGTTTCTTCTCAGACGAGTAGTAGTTCTGCCATGACTGTGTAGTGAACTGACAAAACAACTGCTGGCTTGCTGTGTCCCCCAAAGATGTACTGAAATTCATGAAGACAAAGTTCTCGGTCCACATCAGGCTGTTTTGGGTGGTCAGTAGCGAGGGACTGGATATGCTCCTGTTTATCTTTCCCTAGAGCTACATCGTGCCTAGGGCCGTTTGAAGGCCGTACGTGTGGCAACAGGAGGACTGCACCATGCCACACAAGGTTAGGACCCAGTCTTGGCTGTCAGACGATTTCTTTGACCGCATCACTCCGAACATCTCGTCTCCTAACTACCTAGACTGCAACCCTTTGACTATTATGTATGGGCGGGGTTGAGATAGAGACCAATAAGTCCCCTTGCACCACCAAGTTGGGCCTTATGTCGAGGATCACCTCAGTTTTTATCCAGTTAAACAGGGGGACTGTCGAGAAGGCTTTCAGCAGGTTCCGACGCCAATTAGACGCAGTGGTTGAGTCCGACTGCAACTTCATTGAATGAAATGAATAGTACAATGCTTTATGTATTTAACCTGTAATTTTGGTAAATATATCTGCATAAATGAACTGTGTTATTCTCTTCTATATTGAAGTTAGGCGACAAATTACCTACCGCCCCCTGTATTTTGCGGAAGCTGACGCCAACAAGGTACCCTTAATTTAGTGAGTTGAAACAGATGGGAAGGGCTAACTTAGCGTAAAATATTAATTTAGTGAGGGAGAAGTGAAAGGATGTTGACGAGTGTGCAGCGCGGAAATAAATGCATGCAGAACAGGGGAGGCCTGACGTGATGTCAAATGGCAATTCCTCTAAGTGTCGTCGAAGAATAAATTAGTGTGCGAGTGATCCGCCTAGTAGGGTCGCTTCACTTTCCCCCCGGGCGGACTGATGGGAAGAGCCACAGCGCAAGCAGCCGGACAGGGGTGGGGGTTCGTGTTGAAGAGCTAGTCCCACCAGGGACGAGGGGTTGGGAACACACACTCGTGCGCTCTGGTTACTAGCCCTGGACTCATCTGAGTACAAGAGTACTCAATTGGAGTGAAAAATAAAGGACCGCGTCACACATCTCCACTCAAATGTAATATGTCTCGGTCGCATTTGAAATATGAGCAAAAAGTAGGGCGAGTACTCGGAATGGAAATGGGGCTTAACGCTGCCTTGCCTAATCTTGTCTTTCCAAGCTTGGCAAAGAATGGAGAGGCACAGATAGATAAAGGGGAAGGGAGCAGAACAAAAAAAAACCCACGTAAACAAAGAAATGAAAAGATTACCCTAGAAAACTCCATCAACCTTCTTAGAGGGAAGTGTGGCTTCGAACCCGACCAGGGACAAATTCTCCCAAAGAACTTGGCACTCAAATCCATGAAATTGAATACCCAACGAGAGGGAAAATGTGTGGAAGATAGCCGCAGATCTTCCTGCATTCATTGGAGCCTGGAGGGCACACAATCCTCGATATATCATTCCCTTTGCGAGGGCGTAGCAAGATGGGTGAGAAGAATGTAGCCATGTTAAAACAAGGTCAACATACCTAAGTCGCTTGTTCTCAATTAATCCGACTTATGACCTTACTACGTTCAAAACTTTCAAAAACTCATTGAAAAATAAAATGGTTATCATCCGACCGACCTACATAGTAACTATGAGAGTCGAACCCACTCCAACCAGAACCAAAGGGAAGGTACATAGGTAAGCGGTGGCTGGATCGGTTTCGTCGGTCTTCGATGAGAACATTTCGGAGGCACCGAGCACTTTCGAGGAATGGTTCGTCTTACCCAATGAGTGGACACAGGGCGAGGGAATTATGAATTACCTCCCTGTCCCTGCCCGCCCTTTTAAGGAAGATGACGTGGATTTAGAATATCTATCCTTTGTTGAATATGTAAATTTTCTAACCTGTACTTAAGGTGTGTTATGTAGATGAAATTGAAGGGAAGGGGTGGCATTTTGCTCGAGACTGGCTTGGGAATTGCAATGACATCTATTTTTAACTTCTTCCCTCCCGATTAGTATCAAGCTACCTCTCTGGCCCCTACAGGCAGAAAAGCGAGTTTATAGGGCGCTACTCCAATAGAGGTAGGCATTCGTATATCTTTAATGTAATGTTGGCAAACCATATAATGATTGAGGGTAGTTGGACAAAAGCCCCTTGATTACTTGATTATGCTCCGAGGTTGTCACTTTCCTTTGATATGACAGCTCCATTACGTCCGGCTGACTAAGGCTTAAAGGAAAGCTTTATGGAATGAGGAATATTTGCTAGACCCGGTTACTAAACCGCCTTCAAGACTAGCCTTTTTCTCTTGTGCCTTTTTTTTCTATTCCAAGTCGGATATCTCCTATTTACACTGTTTTATTTAGTAGTATTATTTCGCCACCCTGCCATGGGGGAGACCGCATAATGAAATAACATAAAAGGTCAGTATGACAATCGCTGGTGAGTCCGAATCAGGTGCTAATTTGGGGAGGGGTGGCAGGAAAGTATTATGATTTTACACCAAACAGCGTCAGAGGTATGTAATATAGATACTCGATCGACAAGACTCCAGGAGCAGAGAGTGTATATATATATATATATATATATATATATATATATATATATATATATATATATATATATATATATATTAAGAAAAATTACTGCAGTAACGCAATTAAAATGAGCGTTTTCTCAGGGGGAATAATACATTTTCCATTCTCTTCGATAAGCAGGTGTGACACTAGAAAAGGCCAATCGAAAGATAGTTTTTTTGGCTATCTGAGAGAACGCTTATTTTAAGTGTTACCTTCTTGTGTATGTGAGAAGAGCTCCTTCCGAGGGCTTTGAGGAAGAGTGTGTTTGCCAAAAATAGCCTTTAACCACATATATATACACTATATCATTATATATATATATATATATATATATATATATATATATATATATATATATTTCGATACTTATATTTATTTCTGAACTTCACCATTTTGTTTTTTGATATTATAAAAGAATTATTAGAAATAACGTTGATAAAAAAACATCTTAATTTTTCACTCATCTTCAAAAATCTCGTTATCATCAACATCTTCACTAACTATAATTTAAGAAGGGGATTTGGGGGAGTAATTGAATAATAATTTCTTCTTAGTTTGGTTAGGACTTATGGTTTTTTATCAAAGTTATTTCTAATAATTCTTTTATAATATCAAAAAACAAAATGATTAAGTTCAGAAATAAATAAAAGATAAGTATCGAAATTTTGTGAATTTTTTAAAAACCAAAGAATTACAAATGGTTAAGTTCAGAAAATTTATTTTTATATACTCGTATCTTCTTCTAAGCAACGTGATATTTTGCAAGGGGGGAAATTTAGTTTAGATTTCCTTTTAAAAATTATTATAATTGGCGAAGTTCAGAAAATTTATAAAAATTTAACCATGTCTGTTTTTTTTTAGATTTTAAATTTTAATCTTATTAGCGAAGCCATTGCCTGGTACAATTATAGAGTTAGTGATGATGATAAAATCCAAATGAGACGTGGAATATTTCAACGATAAAGAAGTACGAGATACTTTAGTCGAGAGTTTAGATACATGACCTTGTTTAACATGGATTTCTTTCGAAAGAAGTTTCAGGGTCCAAGATTTATAAAGATCACTCTGCATGAGAGATGATCCGAAAAGTTTAAAGCGGAGAAACTTGGGGACGTAATTATAGTTTTTGCGTCAAGCTTAACTTTCTCGAGTTTCTTTGAAGTCGATTCCAATGCACGGAATCTTCTGACTGTATCTTCATTGTATCTTCTGCGAATAAGACTTGTAATTGGTTTGTTCCTTGGGAATCTGATACGTAGTAGGAGTATGGAAACCCAAGAGATTACACTAATCATTTATTGGTCGGACGTTTCCGACCTTCGCTAGGACAATCTTCAGCGACTGTATCGACTAATGTTTAACTGTTATCGTTAATATTTCTTCCCCTTCTCATTAGCACGTCCACCAATTGGGAGTCAAATCTCTACCTGCGCTGACGTTTATGTCTGCTCATACCTTAGTCCAACCCGGTACCGCGACGTTAGAAGACTAACGCCGTATCCACTCGGCTAGCAAGAGCTCTTGTCGAATAAGTAAACATTCTAACCTGAACCTTGAGTGTATAGAAGTGAATATCACTTGCCCCCTTCTTTTGTAACTTAAAACCGTTGAGCGGGCTAGCCAATCTCGTTGTGAGACTGGTCGCATGGATCCCCGTCTCGAGAAGTAGCATTTACTCAATTTTATCTTGCGTAATATAATTCCGTGTACTGGTCTCAAGAGATGGGGTTTGCTTCCTATCATCTACTCTGAATATTCTGATAACTGAAAATTTGTGACACTTGTTTGCCTTGTTTTTCTTATTCGTCTCTCTTTGCCTCAAAACACGTGGGATTTTTAGGGAAGTAGGTGGCTTACGAGTTTGTTTGTTTTTAAAGAAAGGAAAACAAATTCTATGGCAAATACAAGCATATATTTTTTGGGGGGCCTTTTATCATCATGCTTTGAATATTGATTTTTGAATGAGGTTCTTTCGCGAGTTTTATTAAAATCCCTGCCACGATAATTAAGGTTGACGTCGTTTGTTGTCTTCTGTAACATTTAAATTTTTTTTTTGTTATCCGTTCTTTAGGCCTATGTTTACACCCATTTCGTTTTCTCATCTAAAAAATATTATCTTTGGGTTTCGTCATTCGGATGAAAAAGGACAATTTGTGGGGTTTGAGAGAAGCTAAAATAATGGCGGTAGTTTTATTATCGATCGGCACTCATTTAATATGACTTTTGTTTCTCACGGGAGGACCTACTGATTAGCGTATGATCCGAACCATGTGGCCTACAACCTATGGCAGCCACTGTGAGAAGAACCGAATCGGGACTTCCTCCGGCAACTTCTCTATAATCGGAAGTGGTGTTTACGCTTGGCTAATCCATAGCCCTTATAAAAGTGAATAAATTAGTCAACGAGGGCATTTTCATTCAGCATAAGAATAGTGAAACAAAAGTTCAGGGCCATCAAAGAGGAACAATGCGTACAGGAACATGAAAAACGAAACTTGAAACACCCCAACCCCCTCTTGGGAAGCGAAAACAGAAAAAGTTCCTAGGAATCCCCCAGATAAGAACCATGCATACTACATTTGTTTTAAATCTGTAGTTTTCATGAAATATGATTTTTAAAAAGTAACTTCCTTTTTATATTTAAAGGAAATAATCAGTCACCATCCGTTGTCAATGCAGATTTTTTAAAAGTTTTCTAGGTATTATAAGAAAGTTTAAGGATTTACTATTTTGATATTTTGGGGGAAAATTAGGTGGTGATTTGTGAATGTAACTATCTTGAAGTAATGCTTTTCATGATTAAGTATAATGAAATTCATATGAGCTTCCAAGATTGGCATTAACATTCGGTTTGAAATAACATCTGAGATCGTGATTTGTAAGCCAAGATTTTCTCATGATTTTTAAAGGTCATATTTGTCTTAATCAACCGGTAGTTTTGAACTTTTAATTGCACTCATTCGGTATAATAATTAGCCCGAAGCTCAAATACTCCAAATGCATTATTATCAAAGAATATAAATGATTTGTAGCCTTGATCAGAAGGAACCCCCTTTATAAGAACGCAGGAGAAATGCATATTATTCACGAACGCGCATGCAAGTCAAATTTTCAAACATAGGTCGTTGTTAATGTGTACAGAGATGCCAAAAGTCTTTTCGTTTATCTGTTTTTCACCATAATCCTTTCTTCAGTGTGTTCATTAATCTAGATCTTTCTCGTTTCTATGGGAACGGCTACCGCTATCGATATTTCGCTTTGCGGATTCTCGATTTTTGTATAAACTGTACTTCGCATATTAAGTTTTCTTCGTCGAGGAACTCGGTCTATAAAATGAAGTTTTTTTTTATCGGTCAATAGAGAAAAGAGAAATTTACAAAATGGCTTAAATTAAGGGTGATTTGAAAATGTTGATCGAAGCGTCCTATAAGGGTGGTGGTATGTTTGAGGAAGGGGGGCTAACAGTTAATGCTTAAAAGGGTCAGGTGATGGTGTTTAGGAGTGAGGATGGGGTGGGGTGTGATATTAGAGAATCCGTAGTGTTACTCTTTAACAAATGCGAAGTATATAGGATGCATCGGGAATTGTAGTGGTACAAATGAATCAGATTATGGCAAGGTTTTGAATGGTCATGTCTCAGACTATATGATAGTGAAACTGTAGGAGAAGGAAGGATTTCGAGAGTAAGAACAGTGCAAAATGGACATTTTGAGAAGGACGTTTGATTTGCTAAGGGTAGATAGTTTTTTTGTTTTTTTTTTAATTCGAAGCACAATAACAACAATGCCGTATCATGCAAAGAATTTGAAAGGTAAGATATATAGGAAGTGATGAAGATAGAACAAGTGGGAGATTATAGCCGCACATCCTTCTACAGACATTGTCGCCGGGATGCTGCACTAGCCTCCAGATGTCAGCTGACATCCCCTTGCGGGCTTTGGAGAGAGATTGAGGAACGACTGAGTACTTATGACCTGGACGAGGTTGCGAGTGAGTGTTCTGATGTGGTATGGACGTGTAAGTAGACTAGAGATAAGGAGGATAGTGAAGAGGACGTGAGAGAGGGAGGGTACGAGGTTGAAAGAGCGCGTAAAGGGGGGGGGGGTTATACGAATAGGTGTTTGAAAGAGAAGGATGACCGATGAATGGATGAAAGGGCTTGGGGGAGGGGGAGCCTCAGCACATTGAACCCTACCACTAAGGAGGTTCAATTTGGCGGGTAAAAATGATGGTTGGCGTTGTGGTTGATAGAGAATAAAGGGGTGCGAAAGGCTGGGTAATATTCTTGTGGCGATGGCGTGCGCCGTCGCCACTTAACTAAGAAGCGAGAGCCAACATAACTGAGGAGGAAGTGAATGATAGTGTGTGAGGTAGATGTACGTGGGCACAGTGAACAGAAGGCACGTGGCGCCTACATCGCTATGTAAAGAAAAAAAAGTAAGGGGGGGGATTTAGCCATAAGGAGGTGGGTATCTTAGTGGCACTGATGTACGCCAGCCACACTTGCTGTCTTATTATTATCGAAGAAATTGAACCTGAATTCGATGAAGGGAGAGGGGTCTATGGCCTCTCAGTCTTCCCTCGTGGATGAAATGTCAAGAGCGGATAATGAAATATGCATAGGGATCAAAATGACAAGCGCTGGCTAGCCCGAAGGCACCAAGGGTTGGCCCTCGTTAGGGGAAGAGGGGAGGGGGATATTATTTTTGGCAACGAGTGATCGTGGAACCCTTCGTGAGCTTCCGGAACAGAGGAGTGTGTGGTGTGAAGGTGGGATGGGGAATGATAGCGGTGTGTGATCGATTCTGTTCATGATGCATGATTAGCAGCTACACAACCCCACGTGAGTATCAACGTACCCGCCCAATGAGTGGCCATTTCATAACACCGCCGCGCTCCCTGGACTCGAACCCTGCCTCGACGTCAGAAGTCCAACGCCGCATTCACTAGGTTAGCGAGAACCGCACCGCCACTTTATAATGGCGGTGGCTAAGGCTCTCCCTTTAGTCCTTTCATTCTTTCTTCTCTTTGTTCACTCATCTTTTTTTCACTTGGATATACGCAATTAGGTGTCGAAAACTGTGAACTCCTTTAATATATATATATATATATATATATATATATATATATATATATATATATATATATATATATATATATATATATATATATATATATATATATATATATATATATATATATATATATATATATATATAGTACAAGATACAGGAGATTTTTTACAGGCAAGAGAAAGTGACATTGGAAGAACTCAAGAATCGAAGATAGCAAAGGACAGCACAATGAAGGCAATCCATACTAAGAAGACAGAAATAATGCCAGGGAAAAAAAGTTTTAAATTCCTGGCCGGGATCACCCGCAGAACTTGTATTTGCTATTTCTCATATATATATATATATATATATATATATATATAGTAAATAATATAGTTTTCCCTTTTCGTCGGCTACCAGCAATTGGTTGATAAAATGACAGACGAATTATATTCTTCTTCTTTCTCAGTTCTGAGCCCAATCATATTCCCTTTGACTCTACGAGATGAACTCGAATGATTTATCTCCGTTATTCTATTAACATGCCTTACCCGTCCTTTGATCTATTCCGTATGTTGACAATTCTCTCCTTTTGGTCAATGACGTCTAGTAATCAGTATTTTAATCATATTTTTCCTTATTTTCTCTTATTTTTTTACGTTTATACTTCACGCTGCACTTTTGAGTTTTGCCTTTGATGATGTTTATCTTACAATGTTATTTTATGATATTAACATTAATTTACTTTGGAGTGAGAAGTGAAAACCAACGTGAGCTTCTCTGACAGAAACCTTTTGAAGGAGTTTGTAAAGTGGTTAAGTTAGGAGAAATGAAATTGTGGATTAGCTCCATATGTAATTCGATTAGCCTAAAGAAGAGATTATTTTTTAAGGCATTGGGGGTCGAGTCGTGCATATGGTGCCTACCCTACTTCGCAGGGGAGGGAGGATTATTTCAATGCAGGTTGTAACAATCTTTATTTTTTTTTTGCCACTTACTTTGAAGTAAAGTCGTTATTACATTCTTACCCTTGGGCTTACACGTTCGAATTTCCTCCCATCGGAACAAATCGTCAGCCATGATGCCCTCTTGCGGCAGAATTTGTCTCTCGATCTATTTCCTCTCAGGAATTGCGCTTCGCTCCGCGGTTTTTCACGTAATGGTTTTTATAATGGCGCCTTGCGAATCCTATAGCCCCTTTAAAAGGGTCACCTATCTTTGTATCAGATATTTATGCAAAGTGCATAGTTCGTCCCACTTGGGTATTATAATATAGGCCCTTAGGTCAAATTTATTTTCTCATAATTTCACGTTACCGAAGAAAGATGGCTTCATAAACTGAATTATTTAGACAAACCCTAATCATGATATTTTATCTCGCTTTAAATTATAATGCTATATACTATAGGTGAATCTCATAGCCAATAATCATTATTGTACTCGAAGAAAGTTGAGAATGTTATAGCGATACTGACTTAATTGATAAGAGTAATTTTCATTTATAATGAAAGTAAGTGGCCACAACATCGACGGCTTTGGGAATCCTACGGTGGGCGAATAGGACACTTAAAAGAAAGTCTAATTTAAACTGGACCAAGATTTATTTATATACTGATTGTAAAATTTTGTTATAGACAAGAGTATCGATTACTTCTGGTTACAACTGCACTGATGGGCTGTGGTAATGTTATAAGTGGCCACCAAAAAGAAGAAGAATTTCAATATTTTGCTTGTCCGTTTGCGACTGGTAATTTTTCAATATAAAAGAATATATCAGTTCATTTATACAGGTATATTTACCAAAATTACATGTTGAAGACTTAAAGGATTTCTGTACTATTCATTTTATTCAATGAAATCGCAAGCGGCGTCGGTACCTGCTGCAGGCCTTCTCCACACTTCCCCCGTATAACTGGGTGAAAATTGTGGTAATCCTCGATCTCAGCCCCCTTGGTGGTACATATAGACTGGTTGATCTTCCTCTCTCTCAACCACGCCCCATACATAATAGTCCTGTGGGTTGCAGTGTGGGGAGTTGGGAGGCTAGATGTCTGACAGCCAAGACTGGATCATCCTGCTTGTTTGCCACAAGTATGGCCTTTCAGCGGTTACCTCCTGGATCCAGGCCTTCCTGGAAGGTAAACAGAGGCATAATATGGCTCTTGCAAACGACCACCTCAAACAACATGATGGGGCCTAGAACTTTGGTCTTCATGACTCTCTGTACATCTTTGGGGTACCCGACCAGCCATCGGTTGTTTTTCAAATTCACCACCTGGTCCTGACAGAACTACCACTCGTCTGATAAGAACCAAAATATGCCGGGCTTGAGGGAAGCTTCAGTTTGTTCACAAACTTGGCACGTTCCTTCCGTTTGCCCTTCGTCGTCTACGACAGAAGCTGATCCTTTCTCATTTTGTATGAATAGTAGCGGATGAGAGACTGACACTCCCTTGTTCCTGGTTATGGATCTCATTGACTACCTAGGATCATTGTAAATGATAACCCGGATCTCTACGACGTATTCGGAGGTTATTTTATTATCGGAACTCGTAGAATGAGGTTTCCGAGCCGCTGTACCATATATTCACAGCCTGATTTATCTAACTCTTTCCTGATCCCCTGCACCGTCCTCAGATTGACACCCAAGCACTCGAAGATCTTCGCATTGGAGCTCCCGGCGTGAATAACAAGCGGCACAGCTTGCCTTTTCCAATTTTTTGGAGGACTGAATTCAGACATGGTATCACTTCCTTCACAGATGATGCACTACCGAGTCTACTATGATCGGAATAAGAGAAAACCGACGCCAGACAACACGCATCCCCGTAAATTAGAGTTGCCAAACGTTGACAAATTAACCATAGCACTATAATTATCGAGTTACAAGTTTCGAGAGAGTATTTTCGTTCGTTTTTTTTTAAACTAGGAGTGTTTTTTGAAGAGCTGGGCTCCCTTACAGGTGGCACAAGTTGTGTGGCAAACTAAGGGTTCTTCACCATTTCTCGTTGTACGTTATAATCTGCATTGCAGTTCGAAAATAAGCTAATTTGGCTATAGCGTTTTCCCAAGGGAAGTAAGCACTGATCCGTAGTTTCCTCGATTTTTCTTTCACTAATTTAAAGTGAATAGCAACGAGTCGCGTCGCGCAGAAAGTTAGGAGAAATCTGTAAAGGAAATTGTCCAGGTAGAGGTCGTCGTGCAGGCATCGAGGCCATGGGGTGCACGCTGGCACTGACCCGGAGGGCGTGCCGTTGCTTCAGGTGTCAATTGTAGCCGGGGCATTATACCCCTCTGACACCATTCACTTCCTTCTGGGGGATAGGACTTCTCCTAGGGAGAATGAAAAGGGGGTTCTTGTAAAGATTAGGCATACCAAGGTTTTCTCGACCCCAACCTAACCTAACCTCACCTAACCTAGCCTCGCCTCACTTAACCTCACCTCACTTAACCTCACCTCACTTAACCTCACCTAACCTAACCTAGCATCACCTAACCCAATCTAGAATAGACCAAGTTAGGTTATATTAGGATCGGAAAAAAAACCCTGGGATGCCTCATCCTTACAAGATCTAAAAACGGTGCGAAGGACGATCCTTGAGGGAGTACCAGTTTCTCCTGTAACATTGGGGTTGTTAGGTCCTTGTGCCCTAGATATCTTCAATCCTTGGATTGAATTGGATACTGTATTGCGCCTTGTCAGTCCTCAGCCAGAGGGTCTCTGATTTCGCACTGCCATCAGTTCTGAAACCAAGGCGGGAATCCTCGATATTTTGGCAGCGGATTCGATCACGTAAACAAGTGTCAACAACAGGAGTATTTTTGTTAATTGGTGGTCGTTGTTATGTTAGATGATACCGTATGTGTCCCCTCCTACTGTGGGTGTGGGGGTTGAAGGGAATGAATCTGTTCGAATGCAGTTCCGAGTTTGTCAACCTTCGTGCGTGAAGGCAGGAAATCCTTAGTGGGAAGAGGAAAAATAAATGCTTCGTGAAGTTAACGTGAGGATTATGAGGGCGTGGTCGTGTTTATCTCCAGACGATGGGCATCTTTTGCTTTCGCGTAGCGCTTAACAAATGCCCCAAATGAGTAGATTTGTTCTTGCTACGGCGTTAAGTTGCGTTGATACGCTCCAACCACACTTCGTGTAAAAATAGTTACAGATGATGGTGATATATTTTTATTATTAAAAAATATAAAAGAAAATTTATGAGAACATTTCTGCCAGAAATTTTTAGAGGTTCGTGTAAAAATTGTAAAGTTGATAGAAGTGAAAATGTATGGAAGGTATATAGTTGAGTTCATTTAGGGCGCTAGTAACCGGTAGGGCCAAAGTCCCCTTGACAAGGGGAGCAGGAAATGTTCAGGATAATTGTGTGTTCAAAGTAGTTTCCTCTTCTAACCTCTCGGGCTTATTGACTTTTCACACGTTAACTTTCCCTAACTTTATTCCCTTTCTATTTGAATGGGCTTTACCCTCGTTGGTGTTCGCCTTTAAGAAAAAAGCTCCATTTTCCGTAATTAATTTCACTACGTTCATAGCAGTACTCCACGAATAGGCGGGGTTTACTTTTATCAAAAGTTTTTCGTTGATTCAAAAACGAGACGTCTCTGATCCTATTGTCTCGTCTATTTTGTGTATTTCCTTCCTTCCCAATTCAGATTCCAACCCCAAACATGTTTATCGTGTACCCCCCCCCCCCCTTCGTCCATATTTACAACCCCATACATGTTTAGCGATCTTTGGTTTCCCTACATAAGGCTTAAACGAACTTTTCGACCCCTTCCTTTCCGTTAACGTATTGCAGAAGTTGAAGAACTGAGCAGAATTCTATTATTAAGAGCGCGAAACTTCCTAAAGTTGTGCCATTATTAAAGCGCGGTTTCAACAACTTCTTCAAATAAAGCTCCGAAATTCGGGGTAGTTTCTCTCCTTATTTTGCGGCTTTCTCAAGCGTTCCTTTGAATCATTTGCTGACCAGGCACTGTGATTGCGTGCAGTGTGAGTCACAACATCGCGCCAAGGGGGTTCGGACTTTTGAGTACCTGTGTACTTTATAAAACTTATTCCTTGAGGTTTTCGATACCCATCACCCTGCTTTTCAACATTTAGGAATGGTGAGATAGCAGGGTAATGCAATTCTTCTCTCGCTAGGATTTATTTACTTTCTGTTCATTCACGTTTGTTTTTCTTTTTCCCTCATTCCTGAATAGAGTTGTGTACGGGTAGAAGGGAAGAAGAATCATCATCATATCTCTCTGTCCTAGAAAGATGGAGTAGAGTCCATTATCGTGTCAAAAAAGGGGATTGGGAGCAGTAGGGAGGGAGGCACTGCTCCCAATCCCATTTATGCCTTGTCAAAGTTACCCAAGTTTGACGCTTGTTCCTTGTAGACGGGGCGGATTCGTGTACACAGACTTGTAGGCTATTTTTGGCGGAGGCTGGCCTCCTAGACTCTATTTTACTCTTTGTTTTAGGTTGTATGTTCCGGCGCCGGGGCGGGGGGACCGGGCCTACCACCGACGTCGGAACGCGTTTCCTTTTTGTTGCCTTTTTGCTTATCTTGTTTTTGGCTGTTGTTTTTTAGTTTGTGTCAGCCTTTGTTCCCTTTTTATTTTTGTTATTTGTTATTTACATATAAAAAACAAGTTTGTTTCTATTGTTTTCTTTTGTCTGTCTTTCCTACTTTTTGGTGAGGCTATTTTATTAATATCGTGGTTAATATTTGTGTATTTTCCTTGTGTTGTTAGGTTAAGGAAATAATAGTTATTGCGGTGGTTATGCACGTGCAGAGCCCCCAGCAGTCTCAAACTAGATTAGGTCTACCTGGGTTTTATTCCTTCTATCAGGACCGGAGATGGGCGCTGGTTCACCTCCCCTCTTGGCTCCGGTTCGGGGGGGTAACGTGGTGCCTGCATTCTCCTCCCCCCCCTTTTCTTCCATCTCCCGATCTTTCTCTTCCTTATCATTAATTCTTTACGCACAACCGCAACGGGATTTCATGCTTAACATGGGCAAACTTGCGGTTGACATCTGGAGAGTTGTGGGCGTTCCTGATCCCAACAAGGTCAGTTTTCCCCTCCCGCACTATATATCTCTCCCCCCCAAAAAACAACAACAACAACAAATCTCTCCTTATAAACCTTATGCGTCAAAGGCCCTCGTTGATATTGCGCTCTAAATTCAAGGAAAACACACAAACAAAACTCGTTAACTGCTGCCATTATGAGATCTTAAAATTTAAAAAAAAAGAAGCTACTCATCCATTGGTCGTCATGACGACGGGTCTATTTAGGTTTCACCCCCCCATCCCCCTGGGCAAAAGGGTGCCAAGCGACCCCCTTCACAAACATCCTCCATACACACCTATACATAGCCTTGTCCCTATGCCTGTCTGCTTTCTTCAAACAGTCACATTCTCAATCGATCCCTATTTGCACCTTTTCTTACACCACGCATACCCGTTATCCATTCCTTCCTTATTGTGTCTCTCTTCCACACCCAAGCTTCCTCTCTAATTTGCCATTGCCTTCACTCTGTAGATTTATTGCCACGCAAATTGTACTCTATTATCACCACACATTTTTATGTTATTTTCCCTGAACGATTTCCGTCTAAAGTGTCAAATGTAAGTAAGGACATTCGAGCCTCTAGCTGTACACAATTGTAAATATTACTGCGAATTTGATTAGAGGGACAGTTTTATCCAATTGTTCTTTGATGTGACAGTGTCGCTGTCGAAAAGATTTCACTAATTTTAACATCTGTTTCTATTTAGATTAACATCCGTTTCGTCATATTCTCAACTGCCAATTTTTCTATAGCTGGCCTACATTTTTTTCCCATGTTATTTTTTATAATGCTTCGAGATTACGAGACCCCATAAAAGTGGGGCCCAAGCTTTTATCATTTTTAAAGATTTCACTAGGACTAATCTGGTCATTTTCTGTGAAAAGAGGTGTCATTAATCGCAGTATTTATACTCCATTAGGCTGAACGTTAAGAAAATTAAAATGGATTTCCTCTTTCTCTCGAAAATAGTGAATTATTTTCGACGTTTTAGCATACCTCATTTTAGGTTTGCTTTTGAATTGAAGTTTCATACGTGTTTTTTTTTCGGCTCCATTTGACATTCACCCTTCCCTTTCCATAAAGCTAATCAGACCTAGTACCTCGGTTTCCATATCAGGAGGGAGCGAATGGGCCCCCAGTATAAATAGGTTCGGGGCAGATTTAACCTTACCTAGCCACTGCCCCTCGGGCGACCTTAGCCCCGACCGTCTTACTAATCTTTATATACACCCCCCTACGTCCAAGCGGAGTGGAAATGCCACTTCCTACGTTCAGCGAAGTTATGCCACATTGAATACGGTTAGTGAGTGCCAAGAGGGAAGTTCTGACTCGAATCGACATTGCCGTTGCTGCCGTATAGTGAACCCCAACCTCCAGCCCTCACGTTAAAATGTAGCACTTAGATAGGTGCCAGAATGTTTTCTACCACCCGTTGCACCTTACAATACTCCTACTGAGAATCATTCCGCATCAATCAAAACAAATAACTTCTAAACTCTATTAGACGTCATATGTTGATTTCAAATGGCATTTTAAACTGTGTAATTAAGCCAATGACACTTTTCTACTCTTCCCATTAATTACATATATTTTTGTGACCCTCTACTTTGTACTGTAATAAAGTAATTGGCCTAAAGTTTCTCCTCGTTAAATCCACTTCTATTTTCTTCGAACAGTCGACTTTTCTCTGCTATTCCTTGTATTCTCCCACGGGAAGCCTCCTTTCAAAAACTAAAATGGATGGCTACGCCTTGAAGCTTGTTTCCCTCGTTGCACACTTTTATAGGAGATTTTATTAGTTTGTTTTCCTCTTTATTTCCGGTGCAATGGCTTCTTGGAAGCCTTTATCGAGGTGCAAAAAGGTTTGCGATTGAATTTTCCCCATTTATGGATCATCGCCATCGTTTATTTTTTGGAACGCTCAACCTCTCAATTGATTGAGCTGCTTAGCTTTATGCATAAATTGGAGGAAGTTTTGATATTTAAGTAAATGACTGGAATCTGGGCACTTTCGGTTATAAAACCTCTGGTAATTTGTATTGTATTAACAGGAATATTAAGCATTTATTTTCCTGATAGTGTCAATTACGCCTATAAGTGAACGAGGAATTTGATAAGGAAATCGACAATCTCAATGCGTGTTGTGGAACAGCGACAAAAAAGGGCAGTCATACCTCGTGGCAGAAAAGGAGAAATTCATCAGATGCGGTGGTGGTGGTGTGTGTGAGTGTGTGTTTGTGTGTATACATAGGGGTAGGGTTGCTTCTCTTCCTGATAACATTTATTTTCCTTCTCTCCGTTTGTAAGGAGAGAGCGGATCTCGTAAAATGGTTCCTTTGTGTGAATCCCTCTTGCTTCGTCTCTTCCGTCGAATGTGCGATACACTCAACTGACCTCAACTCAAACATTTCACAGAGAGCCACTTGTGCTCAAATTATGACCCTTTTCTTCCTTCAGACGCATCAGTAGCCCTTCAGGCTGGATGGAGAACGAAGGTTTCGAAGACCAACTTTTATTCGTTATTGTGCTGGGGATTTCGAAATTTGCATAAAATGGCAGATAAGAAAAAGGACTAAAGAAGAGCTTTCTATTTCCATCAGGAGATGGCATTCGGTTGTATCTTATAATAGTCGCATCGAATTCGTATGCCTCATATTTATTCGCCAACAATTCTTCCCATAAATCGTATAGAACCTCGGATATTCTTCTTCGATAGTAATTTATCTCCTTCGTTTTCAAATGATCCGCAAAGCGAATTCACAATATAACTCAATCTCTCGGTACGTTTGCGATCGGCCGATTCCTAGTTCATTCTCTATACACGATAGTTTGTGTTGCGTGATCAGACAAAAGAACCAATCGCACGCAGAAAAACGCATCTTTCTTTTTGTTTGTTTTCCTCACGCGTTATCGTTGTTTGTTTTTCTGATTTTTTTTCTTCTCCGTTGTCAGTTTCATTTTCATAAACAAATTTCTAGATATTAACTGTCCCAAAACTCTTATCTTGCCTGATGAGGTATAATGCTTATCGTTAAGGAGACCAACTAGTTGATTTTAGGCCCGTTAATTTTTATTTAAGAAAAAAACACATTAAATAAGAAACCCATTTTTTTTTCTTATGGAGAATTGGAATATATAATTCACTTTCCCCAACCCTGACCATAACATTTAAACCCCCTCATAGTAATAAACTTTTCGAGAGAAACTTTCAAGGTATTATAGGCGAGTTAAATTGGATGAAGTTCCCATGAGTTGATTTCACTTAGTGATGGATTTAGAAATACGTTTTCGACCAAAGATTCTGTGCGCCTCTGGTAAAACTGGAAGATTTGCGAGTCTCTTAATTCGATATCCAAACGACTGCGTTTCTATTCTTTCCTGTTTTATATATAAGGCCTGTTCCCAAATTTAGTAACAACTGGAGTATTTTGTCTCGCAGGATGCTGGAATTACACATACACAGTTTCCTCATCACTTCATTTTGGGGGAGCTTTTGCATTTGCAGAATCTCACTTAGGATCTCATTCGTTTGTTCTCTTGACCAGAATCATCCAGTCTACTAGTCTCTCAGGTGCTTTGGAAGGAAAAATAACTACAAGATCCATCCGCACAACACTAATGAGCTTGAAGGCAGCACTCACCATCCGTATATCCGGACCTAATACCACCCAACAATGAAAATGAAATGAAGATTCCTAGCGCTTTCGTCTTTATTGTCAAAGATCCTTTCAATGAATGATTCCTAAGGCAAAGGATGGGACCGGGGACCTAACTCTCGTGACCACTGCACCGTCGGGGGGACATTTTGGAAGTAAGGAAACCACTAGAAAAGAAGCATGGAGTTCTAATAAAGACTAGATATCATCTAAATCTAAAAAAAAAACAATTTCATGTATGTATGTACATAGTCAAGATGAACAGCATACCGGTAAAGATCTAGAAACAAAGTGTGAAAGACATTTAAACGCGGGACCCTTTCTATTTCCGATGGATTTTCGGCAAACTACCAATAAACAAACATTTTCAGACGACCCCATCCTTTCGTACTTGAATTATAGCGGTGATTGTGCTCAAAATGGATGGGTTTCCTTCGCTTTTATTCTAGCATTTAGCGAGAAATAGCCGCAATACTTGACCTGCTATTTGATTTTTCATTCTAAAGTTCATTGATTTCGATAGCGATTTTATTCCAACATGTTCCTTCAAACAACAGTAATAAGCCTCACCTTGAGACTCAGCGGGTCAGCAACCTACAAATGAAAACGGGATAGAAAAGTTGGTAAAAAAAACCCCGAACAAAAACGTTCGACGATAGCAGCGAATTCTTGTTTACGCGCGTATGCGTCAGAGCGGCACAAATCGGATACACTCCCCGCATCAGCCTCTTTATTGCCCTGTCAGAGGATTCACAAATCATGTGCTATTCTCGGCCGTTGAAACAATTAAGGGGTCCCTTTTCTGCTCCGCGAATTGTGTTGGTAATGGTGAAAAGATTGAATGATTTAAATTCTCATTCACTCACTTTTTCATGGCTTGAATGAGAAACATGTGTTACCATACTCGGCCTTCTAGGTTGCACTTCTTTTTCAATTCTTCGGGTAGTAAGCAGTAGAAGAAGAAGTAGTAAATTGCTTCTACTCACCCGCCAGCGCTCCTTATCGTTCGATAGCAAAAAGCTCATTAAATAGCGACGTGGCCTAAAATACCATTTCTTTTCCGTACTTTGGAAATTAGGAAGTTTTCTGGGATTATTAAAGCGCATTATGGTTTTTATTTCGAAGCATCGCTAAATTTCGTTTTATGGGTGTCTCTGCCTGGTGTCAATCCATGACGCAACCCGATCAAGTCAAAATATTGCCAAATTAAATCCGTTGGCATCCCGACACGAAACACTGATTCTCGAAAGGTACGGGGTGATCTTTTTGACGAACCACTGATTCTCGAAAGGTACGGGGTGATCTTTTTGACGAACCACTGATTCTCGAAAGGTACGGGGCGATCTTTTTGACGAACCACTGATTCTCGAAAGGTACGGGGCGATCTTTTTGACGAACCACTGATTCTCGAAAGGTACGGGGCGATCTTTTTGACGAACCACTGATTCTCGAAAGGTACGGGGCGATCTTTTTGACGAACCACTGATTCTCGAAAGGTACGGGGCGATCTTTTTGACGAACCACTGATTCTCGAAAGGTACGGGGCGATCTTTTTGACGAACCACTGATTCTCGAAAGGTACGGGGTGATCTTTTTGACGAACCACTGATTCTCGAAAGGTACGGGGCGATCTTTTTGACGAACCACTGATTCTCGAAAGGTACGGGGCGATCTTTTTGACGAACCACTGATTCTCGAAAGGTACGGGGTGATCTTTTTGACGAACCACTGATTCTCGAAAGGTACGGGGCGATCTTTTTGACGAACCACTGATTCTCGAAAGGTACGGGGTGATCTTTTTGACGAACCACTGATTCTCGAAAGGTACGGGGCGATCTTTTTGACGAACCACTGATTCTCGAAAGGTACGGGGTGATCTTTTTGACGAACCACTGATTCTCGAAAGGTACGGGGCGATCTTTTTGACGAACCACTGATTCTCGAAAGGTACGGGGCGATCTTTTTGACGAACCACTGATTCTCGAAAGGTACGGGGTGATCTTTTTGACGAACCACTGATTCTCGAAAGGTACGGGGCGATCTTTTTGACGAACCACTGATTCTCGAAAGGTACGGGGCGATCTTTTTGACGAACCACTGATTCTCGAAAGGTACGGGGTGATCTTTTTGACGAACCACTGATTCTCGAAAGGTACGGGGTGATCTTTTTGACGAACCACTGATTCTCGAAAGGTACGGGGTGATCTTTTTGACGAACCACTGATTCTCGAAAGGTACGGGGTGATCTTTTTGACGAACCACTGATTCTCGAAAGGTACGGGGTGATCTTTTTGACGAACCACTGATTCTCGAAAGGTACGGGGTGATCTTTTTGACGAACCACTGATTCTCGAAAGGTACGGGGCGATCTTTTTGACGAACCACTGATTCTCGAAAGGTACGGGGCGATCTTTTTGACGAACCACTGATTCTCGAAAGGTACGGGGTGATCTTTTTGACGAACCACTGATTCTCGAAAGGTACGGGGCGATCTTTTTGACGAACCACTGATTCTCGAAAGGTACGGGGTGATCTTTTTGACGAACCACTGATTCTCGAAAGGTACGGGGCGATCTTTTTGACGAACCACTGATTCTCGAAAGGTACGGGGTGATCTTTTTGACGAACCACTGATTCTCGAAAGGTACGGGGCGATCTTTTTGACGAACCACTGATTCTCGAAAGGTACGGGGCGATCTTTTTGACGAACCACTGATTCTCGAAAGGTACGGGGTGATCTTTTTGACGAACCACTGATTCTCGAAAGGTACGGGGCGATCTTTTTGACGAACCACTGATTCTCGAAAGGTACGGGGTGATCTTTTTGACGAACCACTGATTCTCGAAAGGTACGGGGTGATCTTTTTGACGAACCACTGATTCTCGAAAGGTACGGGGTGATCTTTTTGACGAACCACTGATTCTCGAAAGGTACGGGGTGATCTTTTTGACGAACCACTGATTCTCGAAAGGTACGGGGTGATCTTTTTGACGAACCACTGATTCTCGAAAGGTACGGGGTGATCTTTTTGACGAACCACTGATTCTCGAAAGGTACGGGGTGATCTTTTTGACGAACCACTGATTCTCGAAAGGTACGGGGCGATCTTTTTGACGAACCACTGATTCTCGAAAGGTACTGGGCGATCTTTTTGACGAACCACTGATTCTCGAAAGGTACTGGGCGATCTTTTTGACGAACCACTGATTCTCGAATGGTACAGGGTGATCTTTTTGACGAACCACTGATTCTCGAAAGGTACGGGGCGATTTTTTTGACTCGCTCATCTCGCTGCGATCGAGAGAGACTTCACTCCGTGATTTCATTCTTACGTCCGTATCTTGAAATCATAAAAAATGCATATTTGTTGCGTGCTACTTTCGGTAGCAAGGAACGTGGCTGCTGCAAAGTCTCTTCTATTTGAAGACCTATTCCCGAACTGAGATATGAAGGAAGGGGAACCAAATGCTCTTGTTCTCTCTTTCTTGATGCAGTTTCTCTTCTTCAACAAACTTCGCTACGGCAGACTAGGAGAAATAATCTGTTGTAAGATCTATCAAACTTTTATTATTATTATTATTAGTTTTCGGATGAGGGCTTGATTTGAATCGGGTAGACATTGCTGCAACCGTGATATAGGCCACAATAAATGCATGGTCCATTTTTCTTACACTCTCTCTTCCAATGAATCCTGCCGATGGGTAATCTATATCCACATACCTCTGACACGAAAGAGGTCCCTCTACCCCGGGGCGACGAAGGTTCCACCTGAATGCTGTTTGGTGTCAAAAACATAATACTTTCTGGGACCTTTCCCCAAAGAAGACCGTCCCTGGTGCCCTCGGGCTCACCAGCGATTGTCATACTGACCTTTATGTATATTTCATTATCCGGTCGGGGCTACTCCTGGATAAAAGCAGGTTATTCAACCACTAATACCCCTCAAGGATTTTCCTACTTCACAGTGCCTAATTGTCCGTAGGCGTACATTGGTCAGTGCAAACAACCCAACCTGATTTGAGAGCCAACCATGTTATTGTCCATTTATTATAGTGTCGTACTTGAGAAACTGTGAGAAAGAGCGAACTTCACATATTTCATATGGTTGTCTGTCACGCAGGAAAGTGCCATGATCGCTCAAACTTGTCTCAAAGCGGCGTTTTGCTCTCCACCCAGACTCTACAATCAATCCGGACTTGATTGATGTCGGGTCATTATTACTCTTGGACGGCGTGGGAGTGAGCCCCAACTTCTCCACTCGCACTTCGCAAAATTGATCAAAGGCGCAGCGATGCTGATGAAGTCAGAATTTTATTAAACGCCGAGTCTTCTTCCCCTCATATAGTGTTATGTGTGAGTTCCCTAAGCATTTGAGAGATCACTCACTGTAACTTGGGAAGTGCTCTAAATGACCACGTCACTTTTAATTTTCGTGTGACCGATTTTGCTCCATTTTGAAAGCGGGGCACCTTTTTTTTCAAAAGTTTATTCGTTGAGCTCATTAAATGAAGAAATTCTGCAGCTACTTAAATGGCTGTCCAAGGAAGTTGCTTTAGGGCAGAACACAGAGTAATTGCAAGCAACTGTCATAAATAATAGTTATCTTAGATATAATTCAAGAGAGAAAAATGTTAAAATGCACTTTGGAATTCAAAAGGTGAAATTTAATTTTATAATACGTAAATTCTTCGTCATTAGTAGCGTTGCTTTAACGAGTTTTATCAGAGTCCATTCAACCTTAATACACGCGGTGGTCCTGTGTTCAGCCAACCAAGCAGTCCCTCAGGAAGCTGACGGTCCAGAATTCCCTCTCGAGACATTGTGATTCGATTGGTTTATGTTGGGACTTTAGTAACTGTACGTATACAGAGACGTTTGCACGACTGTAGAATAGTGAGAAACGAAATGAACTGTTATATTGAAATTCGTGAATTAGTGGGATGGTATTAATAGACCTTGTACTTTTATATAAAATCGATTCCGACATTGGGTATAAAAGGTGACTTGTGATGGAGTATTCGTCCTCACTGGAGAAAAGCTAAACGAGCAAAGGGTTGCAACTAAAAAAAACATACAAAATTCCAACTATTATTTCAGACACCCCTTATGTAAGAGGGAGGCAGAACACGCTTATTACCTGGAAATAACACCTACACGTTATGACCCTAAATTAAATCATGTACGTGAGTCGGCACAATTGACTTGTTCATTCTTCAAACTTGAAAGATGACGATTTTTACCTTATTTTATGTAGTCCAACGCCTTTGAACCCACAACAATGTGTCTGCTGTAGCACACGCAACCTTGCCGCTGCTGATATCTGGAGGACAGGTACAGGTCAGTTTCTTACCCCCTACCCATCCCATACCTCAGACTATATGTACCTTTCAAAACTTTTCTCTTCTCCATCGTCTCCACTTTCGTTACGAACCTCTCTTAACAAACTCGTCCGTCAGTTGTTAATCTTTTTTAAGTAATTTATTTTTATTATTCTAGTAATCCTTACGATGTTTACGGACATGCGAAAGAAGGGTAGGATCGTCTCAAATGCTAACTTAAGTTGTCGCAGTTTTTATTTTCAGCGTACTTTGAAATTAGCTTCGCAACGCGCATTTAATTAATAAGATGTCGGAAAACTCCATCAGCGACCAAGTCAGCACAAGGTTGAGCGATTGAGCAGCAGGTATAATCGCTGTCAACAAACCCTCACAGGTAGATTTACCTTGGTTCCGGAAAGGTAGCAGAACCGCCTACCTTCCAGTTCTTTAGCGCCCCCAAATAACCTTTCTTTCGATAATTATCGGTTGGTACTGATTCTGTGAAAAAACGTTTCGCTACATTGGGCGAATTGTAGTAAATTTATAAGTTGAACACCACCCCAAATTTTTAGGTTTAATGGTGTTCGGACTTAGCCGACTTTTTCGAAACAACCTAAATGATAAATCCCACAGAATGTAAATGCAGAATTAGGATTTATGAATATTTAATGTTATATGTAATTTAGCAGATGCATCAGAAATGGTCTTAATGCTATCAAGCCGAGCTTATCTGGGTTTTATGTAGCAATCCTTTTTATCATTGAATTTTTAACTACCTCGTTTCTGTCATTTCGCGTCTTATCCTTCTGTTTTTCCTTTGATTCTTTCCCATTTTGGGATGGATGGACCTGCCTAGAGGTGAAAAAAGCGTTAAATAACCTTATAAAAAAACTCATTGATTTGTACTTTACATCGGCACTTTTTAGAGACTATTTAAAAAATTTTTTAGCGGATTTTTTAATAATAATAGGCCCTTTAATCAAGCAACATCTGAAGGTGTTGTTTGAATCCGGAACTCCTCTCTTCTCTCCTTCCATTGCCGGATAAGCCTAGTTATATGGGTAAAAATAGAATAAGGAGGGTCATCAATCACGAATAGTTTCCACATTGTAATCAAAGTTTGAATCTAACAAAATATGTGTGTTTATATAAGATTAAAGATATGCCTCGCCGAAGTTCTGTTTCATGGTATATATTTGTCTAATTTCAGAGTAGTTAATAGTGATTTGGAAAAAGAACCACAATGATTTTTCCCTCTTCCATTTTGTTTGCGTTGCCCAATTACAAGAAAAGAACTTGTTTAACTTGAAAAAGTTCTCCAATCCATTTGCTCCCCCCCTCCTATCCCGTCCATAAATTTGAATTAACGACTCCTTGAGTGGCAAATAACCCGACCGGTTTTACTTAGCTCGTTCCAACGTTAAAAGCGTTCTCGAATTAAGCAGGAGTGGCATCCTTGGCGCACGGTTGTTCACATGCACCCTTGCCTCTGTTACGGCCTCACCACTTCCTTTTATTGAAATAATTTCCTTTTCTCTCTTTGATCGCAATTACTGATTAAATATCGGTGTTTCTTCCCCTTTAGATAGCCATTCTGAAAAGGTCGGATCCTTCTTTTCCCTCATTTGGCGTATTTGTGCTTCATGCTGTTCGGGAGTTAGGGGCGTTTCGAAAGGCTTTAGAAGTAATTAGAGAGCAGACGAAGGGGAGATAGGCCGAATAGCAGCCCTGTACCAAGTTCGTGGGGCGTCGCTTCATTCATCTCTTGCTGCAGATGGACTGTTCACCATTCGGTAATAAAATCGCTCATATTTTATTTCGTTCGTTTAGGATTGATATTTAGGAGGTTTCTGCCGAAGAAGAATATAACGAAGACTTCGGTCCTCGCTGAAGGATTTCGGCTTCAGAAAGATTCATTTTTCATTTGGAAAGTCGGTATTGGGTGGTTTTGTTTTTTTATTCAGGGACGAAGTTTGGTGTTTTTACTTTTAGATTGGGTCACTTTGAATTAAATTATTGAAATTTAATTTTTAATCTGGAGTTGAATCCATTCGTACATAAGATGAAATCCGATGTTTTATATTTTTTAAATTCCCCCATTTTGGGTTATTATTTTTCTTTTCAAAGATTAGCGGTAGGTGGAATTTGCCTTACCATTAAAAATAGAAGCGTTTGTGGTTGGATGGTTTTACAGTATTTGAAGATGGGAAGGGTTTTCTTTCGCCCACCCTACCGAGTGTGGAATCAAATTACAGTCTTTTTATATCCACCATAACAGCTTAGTTTCTTTCTCTTTACCTTGTGCTTGAAATGACAAAGTTTGCGGCTCATTGTCGACAGTCGACATTACCGGTCAATATCTACGACCGCAGCCCTTTCTCGCTTCTTTGCGGTATTTGTGGCTCCCCCCCCATCCCACCACTATTGCTTCTTTGTCTAGCCGAAAATTGGTTTTCCGCCGCACGCGGTTCCTCTTCCCCTTCACAGCTGGGTAGAAATATAATTTGGGGTCACCTTCCTTCACCGATTTTTCTAACCCTTGTCAGAAGAAAGGGCTTCCCATCGAGAATCCTCAAAATTATTCCTACAGTAGAATTGTTTAGATCGTTTTATCCTGATTACTCGAAAATTAAAAATTTTCGTGTCTAAATAGGCTTTGTAATATCTTCCTCTCTCACCATTTTCGGTGAACCTTTCCATCTTCAAATAATTTACGACCAACCCACCCAAAACGCTTCCATTGTGAAACCAATTCCGAATAAAAATTATTCTATTTAGAAATGGTGAGGATTCGACCGGTGCTTTCTTTAGTGGTTGGAGCGATGCGAGAACTGTCGAAGGCACCGATTCGAATCCTTACGACACGTAAATAAGAAGGTCTGAAAATTAGTAAGATAACATCTTGGCTCGACATAGTAACTGATGGGGGAGGTATTTTGTTTGTTAAAAAACTTGGGTTCATTAAGTTAGTTTTTTTTATTGACAGAATGCGAAAAAACCCGATACAACCGACGACATGCAAGTTTGAGTCTGAAATGCTCCTTGATGCGTAATGAGTCGTTGTTGTGTCACTTGTTCGCGTGTAATGGTGGAGATGTCATTTCGACATCACGAACTTTCTTTTTCCTATTAAACTTGTTTAGTCCTTTTTTTCATCCTCAAAGTTCCGCCCATTATCATTTAATTGCAACTTAATTAGATACTGACTTGCATTTGCCTTGATGGCCCAAAATCGAATATTGACAAGAAATTCTCATCCTAAAAAAAGGTTTAAAATTCAAGGGGATCAACCAGTCCCCTAAAGATTTGAAAATCCTTGAGACAAAGAACCAAAATTGGGGAATTTATATTTGGGAGAAATCGTTCCCAGAGTCTGTCAAGTGTTATAGGATGGGAAATACGAGGGGCGGTCAATAAGTTTTGCGAATTGGTAGGGCAAAACAGAGGTAGGGGGATGGCTGTTTGTGGGGGTGTTAGGACAACTTATGACAAGTCAGGACCTGCAGCCGCACGCTCCTGCCTCGTCTATTTAAGAAGCAGTAGCTGATCGCAGATCGTCAGTCACAAATGTTTCAACAATGGAGAAGGTTGAGCACCGCGCAGTGATCAAATTTTTGACCAAGGAAGGCAAGAATGCAAAAGAGATCCATGAACGCATGGTTGCAGTGTACACCGACACTCCCCCTTCCTATGCAACCACTGCTCGCTGGAATAGGGAGTTCCGCCATGGTCGTGAGTCCTTTGAAGATGACCCCCTTTTAGGACACCCGTCAGACGTGACCAACGAGAACAATGTGGTCCGTGTGGAGACGATGATCCTCGAAAATCGACGGATGAAGGTCAAAGAAATCGAGTGAGAACTTGGAATATCACATGGAAGTGTTATCAACATCACCCACGACAATTTTGCCATGACCAAGGTCTGTTCCCGTTGGGTCCCTAGAAACCTCACGCCCCATGATCGACTTCAACGTCGTCAAAGTCCACAAGGCCAGAGTTGCACAAGCTGCCCTGCGCGAGTGCGGATTCGAGGAGCTCAACCATTATCCCTACAGTCCAGATCTGGCCCCCAGTGACTACTTTTTATTCCGCCAGCTCAAGGCTGCACTGCGTGGACGCCGGTTTGTGGACGATGAAGATGTCCAGCTTGCCGTCCAGGAGTGGATTGAACAACAGTCGGGAGATTTATGGTTGTCAGGAATTCGAAGCCCCAGGGACAAGTGGCGCAAGTGCATTGAAGTCGAGGGTAGTTATATTGAAAAAATATTAAACACTTTTCCTCATATGTCGTTTCCTTATATCGGAATTGCAAAAGTTATTGACCGCCCCTCGTAGATGAGGGTTTTTTATACCACGATATGAAAAACCATGGGCCTAATCAAATGAGTGACAGGAACCAGGAACTTTTTGCTCGCGTTTTTTCCAGTTGGAGATGTTTCTCATCTTGTTATCTGCACTAAGTGAATACTGGTCCACAAAGACAATTTTTTGTCCATAAATTGAGCGATGAAGCTTATTTTATTCAACGATTTAGTGAATAAGGCGAATGCTGCTGGTCGCGTAGATGAAAGAACTGATTTGGACTATTCATCAAGGAAACTTTCATCCCACAAGTAGAATCTGGTGTGGGATCATCTCTGATGCCGACAGAACAACAACTATCAATAGCGAGCTAAATCGAGTGATGATGAATTTGGTGCTCCACGCAGTGAAAATCAAAAGCAAATATTTGCTTACTGAATAATTTCACGAAATTCTTAAACTTATTAGCCATCCCGTTCGCCCAATTTAACTCTGATTAGTTTCTTCATGGTTACCTCAAAGAACGTGTGTTCGTCAATAAGCCCAAAACAATTCAAACAGCTGTGACACAACTGCACAGAAATTCAAGCCCTGCAGCGAGAGAAATTAAAAACTTGGAAAAATAGGATTGAAAGAGCTTATTTTGCCAAAAGGAAAATGAGGATATCTGAAACTTTAATTTTTAATAACGAAAATATTTGTTTTAATTATATTTTAAGAGAATCAAAAAATAAAAATGTTATCGATTATTAAAATCTCGAGTGGAGTTTGGCATTCATCAATGTTATATAGAGAGAGTAGAGGGGGATGATAAATACCATAGCATGTTATCTCATGGGTTCGTCATTACAGCCATTGAAGATTAGGCTAGAACGAAAGTTCGTTACACCAATTAAAGGGAATTTGGTTCGGTCACAGTATGGTGAGGATGAACGACAAGGGTCATTAATTTACCATTCAACTGAATTACCCCGGATTTTGCTTTTTATTATACCAAAAATAAAATTGAAAACATGAATGAGGAGAATATTCAGTAATTAAACCCTGGAAATAAATACACACAGCATCATTAATTAATATTGGCCAACATTGACTCGAGAGTAAACTCGCTCAGCGGACGAAGTACACTGTTGCAGGTCAATTGATACAAAGTTGAAAGGGTGCCTAAGCGTTAATGACCGCACCAATGTAGGTTACTGAACCCTGAGCAAGTTCGCTAAGAGTTTAGTTCTCATGCTGGTGAAAGCATACCCGCTTTCTTCTTCGAATTCCCGCTGAAGTCCAAAAACGGTGCGCCATACGCCAAATGGGTAGTCTGAATAAATCCTCTCGATTAATATTCATCCGGTTACTTAAAAATCATTATTGTCACGCTAACTTTCGTGTAATTTTCATTAATAAGAGAACCATTGGCAGCATGATTTCCACTAAAGATCTCCTGTGGGTTTTCAAAGTATGTTGTTTATATATATATATATATATATATATATATATATATATATATATATATATATGAAAGATAATGGTAAACCACAATATTTTAATGAAGATTTTATTTATAACTATCGGATTAGTTTCGGCAAGATAATCTGCTTACGTTAATCGGTGTTTACAGTTATGCTAAAACCCGGCTAAAATCTAGCCAAAAAACCGGCTACAATATCATGCGGGGCTCTCCTTGAAAATTACATTTACCCCATTAGGATATATTATTGTGTTTAGGTAATTAAGGCACTGAGGATACCGGCGGGTCACATGCCACTTAATATATATCCCATTTGCCGCCAGACCCGCTGTCGTCCATATTGTATATATTTTAATTTTATTAAATTAATATTTGAATTTATAGTAATTAATATTTCTTTTATTTTCAGATGATATATCAATGAACTATAAACAAATTACCATAAAACTATAAGCTATATATGCTATAAATCTCTCTAATTAATAATCTATAAATGAAAATAGCTGTAAATGTTGTCAACTAAAAGTGATGATGGACCAAGTTTAATGGTGGTTCTAGTTCAGATGAGTAGCTACATATAACCCAACCGAGTCTGAATGTACAGACTCGTCTTCACAAGAAGAAGTCAAACGCCTCTTCTCAGCCAAAGATTCCATTCTCATAACCCACATAATATTTCACTGCTGGTCCAATTTTTGGCACATGGTAGATGAAACACGTCTAAAAACTATTCTGTTCATTCACATGGCAAACACTTCTGTAATAAATGTATTACAGTCAGAAAATGTAATAATGCTTATTGATATATTTATAAAATTTCTAACATTTTTGTTCCAAATTATGCTACTTTTCAAATAAAATTTACTTATATTACTCTAGACCTAGAGAAAACAGTATTTGAATAAATAATGTAATATGCCAGTATATATTTTTTCTAGAAGAAGTTTTTCCGCAATAAATTTTATGTTCGTCTTTATTAGCCTACCAGGGAGGGAGGAGCTTGCGCTTCGCTACTAAGATTAAAATTTAAAATCTAAAAAAAAAAGCAGCCATGGTTAAATTTTTATTTATTTCCTGAACTTCGCCAATTATAATAATTTTAAAAAAGGAACCCTAAGCTAAATTTCCCACCTTTCAAAATATCACGTTGCTAAAATATAGTTTTAAAAAATTCACAAAATTTTGATACTTATATTTATTTCTGAACTTCACCATTTTGTTTTTTGATATTAGAAAAGAATTATTAGAAATAAGTTTGATAAAAAACATAAGTCATAACCAAACTAAGATGAAATTATTATTCAAATACTCAAAAAAATCCCCTTCTTAAATTAGTGATGATGATGATGGTCCCCTTCTTAAATTATAAAGTTTGCGAATGATGTTTTTCCTGGGTCAGCGGATACCTCAATGAATATTTTACCCAGTAACAAAAAGGTATTCCTGAGATACCTAATGGTCTTTAAAGTACTATATCTCATGCTGCTAAGGAGAAATAAATCCCTAATTAAAAT
Organism: Ceratothoa steindachneri; assembly: GCA_963969495.1. Taxonomy (NCBI): domain Eukaryota; kingdom Metazoa; phylum Arthropoda; class Malacostraca; order Isopoda; family Cymothoidae; genus Ceratothoa; species Ceratothoa steindachneri. The sequence goes on from OZ018326.1 coordinate 122,906,777, forward strand.
ATGCATTATAACCCGATGGCATCTCAAGCGGTACATGCCATGAGAGATGTCCCGGCGGGACACATGGCAGTTAATATGTTAATAAGTTCTTTAAAAAAGAGGAAAACATTGGTTGAATGTGTTAATAAGTTCTTAAAAAAAGAGGAAAACATTGTTTAAATGTGTTAATAAGTTCTGTAAAAAAAGAGGAAAACTGGTTAAATGTGTTAATAAGTTCTTTAAAAAAAGAGGAAAAAATTGGTTAAATGTTTTAATAAGTTCTTTAAAAAAAGAGGAAAACATTGGTTAAATGTGTTAATAAGTTCTTTAAAAAAAAAGAAGGAAAACATTGGTTAAATGTGTTAATAAGTTCTTTTAAAAAAAGAGGAAAACATTGGTTAAATGTGTTAATAAGTTCTTTAAAAAAAGAGGAAAACATTGGTTAAATGTGTTAATAAGTTCTTTAAAAAAGGAAAACATTGGTTAATTGTGTTAATAAGTTCTTTAAAAAAAGAGGAAAACATTGGTTAAATGTGTTAATAAGTTCTTTAAAAAAAGAGGAAAACATTGGTTAAATGTGTTAATAAGTTCTTTAAAAAAGAGGAAAACATTGGTTAAATGTGTTAATAAGTTCTTTAAAAAAGAGGAAAACATTGGTTAAATGTGTTAATAAGTTCTTTAAAAAAGGAAAACATTGGTTAATTGTGTTAATAAGTTCTTTAAAAAAAGAGGAAAACATTGTTAAATGTGTTAATAAGTTCTTTAAAAAAAAGAGGAAAACATTGGTTAAATGTGTTAATAAGTTCTTTAAAAAAAAGGAAAACATTGGTTAAATGTGTTAATAATTTCTTTAAAAAGAGGGAAACATTGGTTAAATGTGTTAATAAGTTCTTTAAAAAAGAGGAAAACATTGGTTAAATGTGTTAATAAGTTCTGTAAAAAAAAGAGGAAAACATTGGTTAAATGTGTTAATAAGTTCTTTAAAAAAAGAAGGAAAACATTGGTTAAATGTGTTAATAAGTTCTTTAAAAAAAGAGGAAAACATTGGTTAAATGTGTTAATAAGTTCTTTTTAAAAAAGAGGAAAACATTGGTTAAATGTGTTAATAAGTTCTGTAAAAAAGGGAAAACATTGGTTAAATGTGTTAATAAGTTCTTAAAAAAAAATAGGAAAACATTGGTTAAATGTGTTAATAAGTTCTTTAAAAAAAAAGAGGAAAACTGGTTAAATGTGTTAATAAGTTCTTTAAAAAAAGAAGGAAAACATTGGTTAAATGTATTAATAAGTTCTTTAAAAAAAGAGGAAAACATTGGTTAAATGTGTTAATAAGTTCTTTTAAAAAAGAGGAAAATATTGGTTAAATGTGTTAATAAGTTCTTTAAAAAAGGAAAACATTGGTTAAATGTGTTAATAAGTTCTTTAAAAAAAAGGAAAAAATTGGTTAAATGTCTTAATAAGTTCTTAAAAAAAAAGAGGAAAATATTGGTTAAATGTGTTAATAAGTTCTTTAAAAAAAGAGGAAAACATTGGCTAAATGTGTTAATAAGTTTAAAAAAAAAGAGGAAAACATTGGTTAAATGTGTTAATAAGTTCTTTAAAAAATAGGAAAACATTGGTTAAATGTGTTAATGAGGTCTGTAATAAAGTTAAACATTGGTTAAATGTGTTAATAAGTTCTTTAAAAAAAAGAGGAAAACATTGGTTAAATGTGTTAATAAGTTCTTTAAAAAAAGAGGAAAACTGGTTAAATGTGTTAATAAGTTCTTTAAAAAAAGAAGGAAAACATTGGTTAAATGTGTTAATAAGTTCTTTAAAAAAGAGAGGAAAACATTGGTTAAATGTGTTAATAAGTTCTTTAAAAAAGGAAAACATTGGTTAAGAAAAGCGTGGTGCGAGAATGTTTAATTTTAGAGGAATATGTACATCCCAGTGGCCTGATTTGGGAGAAAGCAACTCCCAATTTCCTTTCAACGATAATTCGATAAAGCTGATTATACCATGTTTATCTTATCGTATTGGGAACTTATGCCATTGCAAAGTTTCAGTAACGTCCTGTGGTTCGGAGCTACGTGCTTATCTCCGGCTACAAATCTACTAATTTTGAGAGCCCATCGGGCGACCCCCTACTAGGGCAAAAGTCGCCGTACTCACATCACAGCCTACTACTAGGCTAGATTAAAAAACAAATAATATGTAAATAATAAGTAACGATAAAAGACCGGCTAAATACAGGTTAAAAACAACATATAAGAAAGAAAAGCAAGGCAAAAATGGCAACAAGAAGGAAGCGAGCTAGTCCGCAAGTCTGTGTGCACTGATCAATCCCGAGTACAAGGGATAAACGGTAGCGACCCTGTTTGTCCCGTCCCCTGGTCAGGTAACGTGCGCGAAGATCACCCGAACTGGGACATTCGACAAGAATGTGCCGAACAGTCTGGGAGACAACGCAGTTGTGACAATAAGGCCCAAGCGAGCGCTCCATCAAATGGCGCGCGACTGTGTCCAATTCTGAGACGACATAAAGCAATTTGATGCCGTCGCAGCATTGGGAGGTAGGTCCATGGGAACAGTCGCCGCGCAATGGCACGCAACTTTAGGTTCCCCTCGACCGTCTCCCATCTTCCTTGTCAAGCAGCCCGTAATCCTGCTCTGGCTACAAACCATAAGCATGGATACCCCTTTATAAATTATAGCTTACAAAAGGATAACCTTTATGATCATGTCGAGTCACCCTTGTAGCTCATCTTCAAGTCGTGATCATTAAACGTCATAATTCCACCTGCAGAGCAACCAACCTTTACTCGAAAATTACCAACAGGAAATACATCCATTCTGCTTCGTGGGAATTATCTTTAACCTGTTTGATTAGCAAAGGTGATTATTATTTGTAAGATACAACCTAATAACCGACATACTGCACCTGCCTTAAAAGTTCCTTCCCCTCACTTGATGTTTAAAGAGTGCATAGAATAATGGCAATAATGAATAAACGACTTTTCTTTAAATTGCCCACGTTTACCTTCAAACTATTGCCCCCTCTCCCTTGAATTCAACTTTAAATTTTGAAAATTTATCCTTTAATCTTTTTAATAAGATTCATATACGAGTATATTTCCAATGCATAAGTTTTTTTCAGGATTATCGTTCTTTAAAGATAATCGTCAAAAACCGACAAAAATGACTGGACTGGCTGGTTTCATTCTAAGCCCCCATCGCGGATAAAGGTGTAGTAGCAAATATCAAGAAGCTAAGATTCAAAATGAATGATGCAACCGTTGGTATGGAGTTGCCTTCTTCACACGTATGACTTACAGGGGGCGGTGGGTAATTTTTCGCCTAACTTCAACATAAAAAAATAACACTTCATTTGTACTGATATTTTACCAAAGTTACATGTTAAAGACTCTTAGACCTAAGCTCCACCTTGTTGGTAAACCGAGACTTGTTGGTCTCTCTCTCAACTACCCCCGACACAAAATAGTCCACGAGGTTGCATTCTGGGGAGTTAGGAGGCCAGATGTTCGGAGTGATATGGTCAAAGAAATTTTCTGACATCAAAGACTGGGTCCTCCTCCTTGTATGGCATGGTGCAGAGTCCTGCTGTCACACATACGGCTTTCTAGAGGCCTCTTGGATCCAGGGTAACACCAACTCCTCCAGGCACTTGATGTAGCCCTCTGGGAAGATAAACAAGGGTATAACGTGGCCCTCGCTACTAACCACCATGATGTGGACCGGGAACTTCGTCTACGTGACTCTTGGTACAGCTTTGTGGTATACACAGCTAACCGGCGGTTGTCTTGCGAGTTCACCACCTGACATGTCAGGTTTGATGGGGATGCTTCAGTTTCTTCACAAGCTACGCAGCACGTTCCTTCCGCTTGTCCTTCATCTTCTGTGACAGAAGCTTCGCCTTTCTCATCTTATATGAGTGGTAGTAGATGTCCTCATGCACTAACTGCCTGTTGAGAGATCCTGACATTCCTTGTCACTGGCTATGGACGACATTGACTTGCTGGGATCGTTGTCAATGATGGTTTAGATCTCTGCAACAAATTCGGGGGTCTTTTCCTATCAGAGCGGTTTATAGTGAGTTTTCCATGCCCGTTGTACCCTCATACCCACAGACAGCCTAACTCATCCAGCTCTTTCCTTATCCTCTGCATCATCCTCAGATTGATACTCAAGCACTCGGAGATCTCTGCATTGGAGCTCCTGGCGTGTATCAGAAGCAGCATAGCTTGCTTTTTCCAAATTTTTGGTGAATTCAACCCCCTGGCTTGCTTCCTTCACTATGATGTGAAGAAGAGAGAACCGACGCCGAACAAAACATGCGCGGAAAATTACCCACCGCACACCCTGTATATGACATGTATGTCGCTGGTTTTTCACAAACTTTGGGAATTAATGTGCGTGCATCTGTTGTTGGCTCCTCTTCTGACTGGGATTGCATTATTATTAGGTCCTCGATCGCATTGCGCTCTTAATTATTTCATAAATATTTACGAAGCATAATTATTTTGAATCTTGAAAGTGAAGCGATTTGACGTGCTTCAAATAGGCAGCAGTGTGTCTCGCATGCCCAGTTCATTCGAAGGAAATTCATCATCTTCCATTCTGGCGCTTGAATTTTCAATTGTCTTCTGTTCATGTTTTTGCGTTCGTTTTGTCCGCACAAGAGAGCGCCCTGGTACGTACGAGTTACCTACCTGGGACACGGCTCTGATTTATGGGGACGAATTTGTTCAATAAGGGAAGGAGAATTCCAAAGATTGAGAAATTATGCGCCACCTCGTTGAGAAAAGCCGGTCGGATGACTGCTGCTACCTAATTTTCAAGCTAGAGTTCTATTTTGGGTCTCGTTTTCGTCCCTTCATTATGTTTAATAAATTAACCTTGTAGGTCAAAAAATATTGCGGACCTGTTTTTTGAGAACCTCATTTTGGGTGGCGCTTCCATTCCCTATGTACTAGTATGTTACTATTTGGTCTATCAAGGGTAACCATATAATATAACGAGATCCCCCTAGTTCGTACGGCTAAACTAAAAATGGAATTTTCATAGATGATATATAGATATACTCCTAGACAAGAGCAGCAACTTAATTTCTTTTCACTCTGGCCATCGGTGAACTCTGCTTTCGGGGTAATTTTAGCCTTGTTTTATTGAGAAAATTTGGTTATACTGTCACAAAAGTTGCAATTTAAAGAAATGGAAGCGCGTTTATGTTTAATCTTAAAAGAATGTTATGAAATATAGGAGATTACTCCGAGGAAAAGTAAATAATTTGATTTTGACTCTTATAAATACATACGAGTATAAAATAAAAATTTAGAAGTGGAGTTGGGTATGAAAATTTTATCAACTATTGAAAATGTTAGAAAAATTAGACCTATAAATATCTTAGGCTAGATGAAGGGAGTTTGTTTGCATACGCCGAGATGAACTCCCCCCCCCCCAGCAGGTAGAAATTAAAAGGTTCATTAAAAGAAAGCTTAAGTAATCTAGCCAAAGAAAGCATGTTAAGAGAGCTTTATGTATTATAAAGTGCACCTATTATTATGATCACAAATTCTGGGAACAAAATTGGGCCAATTCTTTTCACACCCTTTTAACCAATTTGGTCCTGCAGTATGGCAAAAGACGCGCGCACTGAAAAGTTCGAACTTTTTCCTCGAGATTTACAGGGTTGGCAGAGTTTGCATGTGCAGTCTTTTTTCACGTATGCCCTTTTCTTCATCTGTCTGTCCAACCCTTCCTTGGATGCTACACTTTGCTTTTTTTGTAATGAAAAAAATCTCATTCCGGATTCGATTTTTTGTTATCGTCGCTAATTCCCACTCATTTGACCTTGTTATTTCCCATTGGGTAAATAAATATACTCTAGGTCAGGGTTGTCCAACCTTTTTTCCCAACGGGCCACAGAGGTACTCGTACTTAATATAATATATATATATATATATATATATAGTCCCAAAGAAATGAAAATTGGCATCACAACACTAAGGAAGGTAATCATTGAAAGCTTAAGAATATAATTACAAACAAAATACTGTATATTAACAGTAAAAAATTAAATTAGACATACAAAATAAAACAAAATCAATGTGATTTTGAGGATTGCCTTCATTTTATGCTATTCTCAATATCTGGTTTGCAAAGTAAATGAAAATATACCTAAAAAATACCCTGTAAAAATAAAATCTGAGTACGCAGCGGGCCGCGGGCCGCGGGTTGGTCGTCCCTGCTCTAGGTGAATTTTAACAGCTTCTCATTTAATAAGAGCAAGAAGACTCATGTGGGTCTTCTTGGATGTTTGTCTTTTCCTTAATACGCTTTTTTCTTTTTACTGAGTTGAGCACTTACATTGTCTTTATTACAGGGTTACTATCTGTTCAGGTTTTCAAAATATATCAAAATACTAAATCTCTATTAGGGAATCCAATGTCATGGTTTTTGTTTAATTCTTGGCCTAAGCCAGGGGTCTCCAAAGTCTACAGCACGGGGGTGAGTGACCGTATAATTTTCCTATTTTCGCCGGACAAAGGGAAAAATATCAGTTCTGCATCTATATGTAAATGAATCAATATTCTTTTTTATTTTTGGTAATTAGTAGATAATACTAGATATAACGGTTAGCAAAAATAGATGCGTAAAAGGACTAAACTCTGACGAAGGCATTAATTATTTAGTTGTCCGTAATTGCGTGCCCAGAGATCTTCCGCGGGCCTTACTTTGGAGACTCGAGGCCGAACTAATGGTATCTTCTTAAGCCTTTTGTATTTGCATTCTTCTTTGATTGCATTTCGGAATCTAATTTGGACGATTTTTTTTCAGTCCAAATCAAAGGTCTGCTTTATTCCATAAGAACCCCTATTTTCTAGCGAGGGGTGATTTGGATAGTGATTAAGGCACTCCTTATCCCCTCAAATAATCTCCCTCTTTCGTCACTTGAACCCTCTTCTTCCAGCAGATTTTACCTCGTTCCATCACGCAAGTTCATACTTTTGATTTTTTTTTTTTAGTTCATTGTATCATCTTGTTTATGGAAGTCGAGAGTTAAGCGGAAGTCTGGGGTCGGTGTCACTATGTTTCTACCCAAGCCGCCGCCCGATATAGTTATCGCTTCGCCTCTGCTCCCAATGCTCTCGCAGCACCCGAAGTATCATGTTCCTCTTTCTTCGCGTCACCCTGAAACCGGCTGGTGTGCGCGGATGGCTCCACAGCCTAAGGGAATCGTCGAGTTTTCCGATGCCTCCGTTGACTTTGTTGTTGGCGGGTCTCCTTGGCTGGGGCGTCGGCTTTATTGCGACGCTGGTTTCAATATGCCTTCCATAACTGGATATTACGCGCCCGATCCCCGGTCTGGAAACATTGGAATTCCCGCATCTCTTCCGTAACATTCGCGGTGTTACATTTACTACGAGTTTGACTTATTTGGCAAATTGACTTCTGATTCCACATTGTATGCAATGATAAGGATGACCTTATTTAAAAACAGGTTTCTTGAGTTATATTACCTTTTGGCACTAATATTTAGATTTGATAAGGTTTGCTATTGCCCTCTTCTTCATTCCTTATTTTTTTCAGTAAGATAGTTTTGATTTTTCGCCTTTTTACAAATAAAATAGCCCCTCCTTTGTATGCCACTTTACCCCGAAATTTTATGAATGCAACTTTGCTACAAGGCCTCAGCATTCCTTATTACCACTCGCTCGAGGCATTTATTTCCTTTCTTCTTATCCTGTGTTTCGTTCAAGCTACAAACTTCTGTTCTCATTCGGATCCATTATCAGCTTGTCTGTTCTTTGTCCTGTTTCAACTAAAGATGCCTCCAGCCAGATGTTGGGAGCTTTTCTCGGGCAATTTCTTCATCTATCCTTCGACTTTCCCCGTTTTCACGCTACCTAATGGCACATCCGTCGGTGGTGTGTTGTTTTTCGTCATTTTTAATGTGTTCAAGGCGTTTTCATCTGATACTATACTACACACGATTATAAAGTATTTACATGAATTTTTTTATGGAAGTTTTCGCTTGTAAGCCGTGCAAAACAATTGTGTAGTTAATTAAACTTTGAAGTTTATATCCTAAAGTTTGTTTAATTTCAAAAGAAAAAAAAAAGGTTTAGATAAGAAGATAAATATGAGGCTGAATTTGTTGGTATGTAATTTGGAAGATTATTATTTGTTTATTTTGCAAGTTTACCGCCTGTTAAGATATTTGTTGTATTTCCTTCATGTGTAGTGATGAGAAGTTTATGTTAAGATTTAGAAATTCTGTGCAGGTTCTTTGAATGGACTTATTAACGTGTCTCTCAAGTTGAAACTTGTTTCCTTTCTACATTGGGTATTTAATGTAATACAATCAACACGAGTTTATTTGGGCAAGATATAAACACTACCCTTCCTCTAAATACATAAAGGCATGGGCGTCTAACTGTAACATCAAACTGATAACACTAGGTATGTAACACAATTTTTATTCCTGGCCAGTAAGTGTCATTTTCCAACTCCTTTTATAGCAAAACGATAGAAGATAGCCATTATTTGTTTTAAACTTTGCTTTTGTAGCTTGTATGATGAAATATTGACTAAATATAGGCAAATTTTGTTTTTGTTCATCCATTGTAGGTCTTAAACCAAAGATTTACACAATTTTATTCAAACTTCCACAAGAAATATCTAAAAACAAGTAAAATAGTTAGAAGTGAGCATTTTTATTCAATTTTCGTTTGTAATGTAAATCACTTTTCCGTACAAGTCCCCCAATGTAATCCACCATCATATTTTCATTGTATACTCCTTGGTATCTACATATATTCGAAGTTCAGTATATCTTGATGGAAGCGCTTCACTTGTTCCACGGAGTTATGCTCCCGTATTCTCCGTGAACTTGCCAAGATGGACATCAAGGTTGTGCCCTTTCAGGGGCATCCTAGAGCCCATTTGGCCATAGCTTTTCACTAAGTTCTGAATCAGTTCGACAT